>OY740787.1:6661731-7036731 GCA_963514005.1 Raja brachyura | reverse complement strand
CCTCACCAACTCTGAATTACATGCAGTGCAAGGTAAAGCCAGTAAAGTCCGATCCAAGAGAGTCCGAGGGTCACCAATGAGGTAGATAGTAGTTCAGGACTGCTCTTTGGCTGGGGTAGGATGATTCATTTGCCCGAATACGGCTGGGAAGAAACTGCCCCTGAATCTGGAGGTGTGCGTTTTCACACTTCTATGCCTCTTGCCTGATGGGAGAGGGGAGAAGAGGGAGTGGCCAGGGTGCGACTCATCCTTGATCATGCTGCTGGCCTTGCCGAGGCAGCGTGAGGCGTAGATGAAGTCAACAGGTTGGTTTGCGCGATGGTCTGGGCTGCGTCCTCAATTCTCTGCAATTCCTTGCCGTCTGTTCCCAAACCAAGCTGTGATGCATCCCGATAAAATGCTTTCTGTGGTGCATCCGTAGAAGTTGGTGAGAGTTATAAGGGACATTCCAAACTTCCATAGCCTTCCAAGGAAGTCGAAGTGTTTTCTTGGTCGCTGCTTCAATATGGGTAGTCCAGGAGAAGTTGTTGGTGATACTGACTCCTAGGAATTTGAAGTCTTCAACCATCTTCACTTCAGCTCCGTCAATGCAAACTGGGGAAACTTTGTTTCCTGAAGTCGATCAGTATCTCCTTTGTCTATCTCCTTACATAATAACTTCCCCATTGTTCCCGATGTTGGGGAAGTCCAGAACAAGGGGTCACAGTTTAAGGATAAGGGGGAAGACTTTTAGGACCGAGATGAGAGAAAAAATTCACACACAGAGTGGAGAATCTGTGAAATTCTCTGCCACAGAAAATAGTTAAGGCCAGTTCATTGGGTATATTTAAGAGGGAGTTAGATGTGGCCCTTGTGGCTAGAGGGACCAGGGGGTATGGAGAGAAGGCAGGGACAGGATACTGATTTGGATGATCAGCCATGGTCATATTGAATGGCGGTGTAGGTTCGAAGGGCCGAATTGCCTACTCCTGCACCTAGTTTCTATGTTTCTATGTTTCTCTAAGGAAATAATGTTTGGCGCAAGGTGAAGCCAGTAAAGTCTGATCAAAGATAGTCCGAGGATCACCACTTAGATATGTAGATAGTAGTTCAGCACTGCTCTCTAGTTGTAGTTAGATGATTCAATGGAGTAATACAGGGAATAGTGCTATATTGATGGTGTTGAACCCATGTTGTTTGTGATATATATTGACAGCTTAAATGTGAATGTAGGAGCAAGGATTAGCTGAGCCAGTATAATTTGTTCCCTTGCAAGTTTTAATAGCCAGATATACATCTTATCCTGATCGGTCTTATTATCCACTGGATGTTTGCAGACGACATGAAAATGAGTGTTGTTGTACAAGCATAGAAACATAGAAAATAGGTGCAGGAGTAGGCCATTTGGCCCTTCAAGCCAGCACCGCCATTCAATATGACCATGACTGATCATCCACAATCAGTAACCCGTTCCTGCTTTCTCCCCATATCCCTTGATTCCGTTAGCCCTAAGAGCCATATCTAACTCTCTCTTGAATACATCCAGTGAATTGGCCTCCACTGTCTTCTGTGGCAGAGAATTCCACAGAATTCACAACTCTCTGGATGGAAATTATTTTCCTCATCTCAGTCCTAAATGGCCTACTCCTTATTCTTAAAGTGTGACCCCTGGTTCTGGACTCCCCCCAACACGGGGAACATATTTCCTGCATCTAGCCTGTCCAATCCCTTAAGAATTTTATATGTTTCTGTAAACATATCCCCTCTCATCTTTCCAAATTCCAGTGAATTTTAGCCCAGTCTATCCATTTCGACTGGACTTATATTCAACATGGGTTGTCCAGGAGAAAGTGTTGGTGTAATTGACTCCGAGGAATTTGAAGTTTTCAACCATCTCTACTTGGGACACGTCAATGCAAACTGGGGTATGTGTTCACAAAGGCCTTGTGGGCAGCAAAGAAGGTTGAGCAAAAGTTACAGTAAGTTATAGATTAGCTAGAGAGTTTGGCATAGTCAAGGAAGTCAAGAGTGTTTTACTGTCAAAGGCAGACGTAAAATGCTGCAGTAACTCAGCGGGCCAGGCTGCAGCTCGAGAGAAGGAATCGGTGACGTTTCGTGTTGAGACCCTTCTTCAGACTGAACCCGACCCAAAACGTCACCTATTCCTTTTCTATAGAGATGCTGCCTGACCCGCTGAGTTACTCCAGCTTTATGTGCCGGTCACGTTTAGGTTAGTTTAAGGATACAATGCAGAAACAAGCCCTCCGCCCACCGACTCCGCACCGGCCAGCGATCCCCGCAAACTAACACTATATTGCACATACTGGGGACAATTTATTATCGTACAAGGCCAATTAGTCTACAAATCTGTCCGTCTTTGGAGTGTGGGAGGAATCCGGAGCTTGTGGAGAAAACCCACGCGGGTCACAGGGAGAACGCACAAACTCTGTACAGGCAGTGTCCCATGGTCAGGATCGAACCCGGGTCTCTGGCACTGTGAGGCAGCAACTCTACCGCTGCGCTACCATTTATTGTCATATATCCTGAAATGGAACAATGAAATTCATACTTGTAAATATAGTGCTCGGTAACCACCATAAACAACAAAAGTTCTGTATGTGTTAAAAAAAAAACTATAATAGCACAAAGACGTTAACAATTCCCTCAAGTCAAATAAACACTGCCCAGTCCATCATCGGCTCTGACCTCCCTTCCATCGAAGGGATCTATCGCAGTCGCTGCCTTCAGGTTGAAGGTACAGGAGCCTGAAGACTGCAACGTCCAGGTTCAGGAATAGCTACTTCACCACTGTCATCAGGCTATTAAACTCAACTGAAACTAATCTCTGAATGCTAATAGACCATTATCTGTTTATTTGCATTTTATCTGCTTATTTATTGATGTGTGTGTGTGTATATATTTATATAATGGTGTATGGACTCACTGATATGATCTGTTCTGTATTCGTGCCTACTATAATCCGTTGTGCTGATTCAAAGCAAGAATTTAACCTCTCTTAAAGTCTCTCATTACAATAACCTCTCTTAAATTCTTGCAGTCTATGTAGTTCCCAGCATATTTGGAGGTTGTAGTGTTCAGCATCTGCAGTCGCTTGTTGTGTGCATCTGAGGATGCACGATCAGTGAATCAAGTAAGATGGACACAAAGTGCTGGAGTAACTCTGCAGGTCAGGCAGCATCTCGGGAGAAAAAGTGACGTTTCGGGTGGGAAACCTTCTTCAGACTGAAAGCAAAGGGGTGGGGGTGGGGGGGGGATTGTGGAGAGGATGTTTCCACTACTGGGAGAGTCTAGGACCAGAGGGCACAGCCTCAGAATGAAAGGACGTACCTTTAGAAAGGAGATGAGGAGGAATTTCTTTGGTCAGAGGGTGGCGAATCTGTAGAGGGCAAGTCAATTGGTATTTTTATGGTGGAGATGAACAGATTCTTGTTTCGTGCAGATGTCAGGGGCGAAGGCAGGAGAATGGAGTTGGGAGGGAAAGGTAGATCAGCCGTGATTGAATGGCAGAGTCGACATTTTTGGTACAGTTTTGGTCTCCTAATCTGAGGAAAGACATTCTTGCCACAGAGGGAGTACAGAGAGGGTTCACCAGACTGATTCCTGGGATGGGCAGGACTTCCATATGAAGAAAGACTGCATAGACTCGGCTTGTACTCGAGTTTAGAAGATCGAGGGGGGATCTTATAGAGACTTACAAAATTCTTAAGGGGTTGGACAGGCTAGATGCAGGAAGATTGTTCCCGATGTTGGGGAAGCCCAGAACAAGGGGTCACTGTTTAAGGATAAGGGGGAAGTCTTTTAGGACCGAGGTGAGAAAATGATTTTTCACACACAGAGTGGTGAATCTGTGGAATTCTCTGCCACAGAAGGTAGTTGAGGCCAGTTCATTGGCTATATTTAAGAGGGAGTTATAACCATATAACCATATAACAATTACAGCACGGAAACAGGCCCTTTCGGCCCTTCCAGTCCGTGCCGACCATTTATTTTCCCCTAGTCCCATCTACCTGCACTCAGACCATACCCCTCCATTCCCTTCCCATCCATATACTTATCCACTTTACTTTTAAATGTTAAAATCGATCCTGCCTCCATCACTTCTGCTGGAAGCTCATTCCACACAGCCACCACTCTCTGAGTAAAGAAGTTCCCCCTCATGTTACCCCTAAACTTCTGTCCCTTAATTCTCATGTCGTGCCCTCTTGTTTGAATCTTTCCTACCCTCAATGGGAAAAGCTTATCCACGTCAACTTTGTCTATTCCTTTCATCATTTTAAAGACCTCAATCAAGTCCCCCCTTAACCTTCTGCGCTCCAAAGAATAAAGACCTAACTTGTTCAACCTTTCTCTGTAACTTAGTTGCTGGAACCCAGGCAACATTCTAGTAATTCTCCTCTGTACTCTCTCTATTTTGTTGACATCCTTCCTATAATTAGGCGACCAAAATTGTACACCATACTCCAGAATTGGTCTCACCAATGCCTTGTACAATTTTAACATTACCTCCCTACTCCTATATTCAATGCTCTGATTTATAAAGGCCAGCACACCAAAAGCTTTCTTTACCACCCTATCTACATGCAATTCCACCTTCAGGGAACTATGCACAGTTATTCCTAGATCCCTCTGTTCCACAGCATTCCTCAATTCCCTACCATTTACCATGTACATCCTATTTTGATTTGTCCTGCCAAGATGTAGCACCTCACACTTATCAGCATTAAACTCTGGCTGCGGAAGCAAGTTAGATGTGGCCCTTGTGGCTAAAGGGACCAGAGGGTATGGAGAGAAGGTAGGTACAGGATACTGAGTTAGATGATCAGCCATGATCATGTTGAATGGCGGTGCAGGCTTGAAGGGCCGAATGGCCTACTCCTGCACCTATTTTCTATGTTTCTATGTTTCTACATGAGAGGCCAAATTACCTAATTCTGCTCCCATTAACATATGAACTTATGAATATACAAACCCTGTGCAGACAGCACCCGAGGTCAGGATCAAACCCGGGTTTCTGGCTCTGTAAGGCAAGAAGCTCTAATGCTGCACCACAGAGCCGCCCCTCTCCCAGTTCTGCTCGTGCTCCTATGACTTATGAGCTGGGGTAGAGGGAAGTGTCGGAACCAGAATCAAGTAGCGCTGGATAGTTTTAATATTCTTGTCGCTGGGTGGATCTGAATTGAGGAATTTGGAATGTCAGTTATGATCCAGATGGCACAAGTTGGAGCCAGAAAGATTCTGGCTGTGGAAGCAAGTTTTGGTCAACACTTAATCTAAGATGAGAAAGGAACCACTGAGAACGAACTAGGCAAAAGAGACAGCATCCCCACTGGATGCAGGAGAATTCCTTCATCATGTTCTTGGAAGGGAAGTGGCAGTAATTTTAGTTTTTCGAGTTACAATGCGGAAACAGGCCCTTTGGCCCACCGGGTCCGTGCCGACCAGCGATCCCCGCACATTAACTCTATGCTACACCACTAGGGACAATTTTTAGGTAGACACAGAATGCTGGAGGAAACTCAGCTGGTGAGGCAGCGTCTATGGAGAGAAGGAAATGGCGATGTTTCGGGTCGATACCCTTCTTCCGACTGATGTCAGGGGTAGGACAAAGACAGAAAGTGGGTGGGGACAGTGGGACAAGTGGGAGGACTGGTGGGAGGTCAAAAATTGTCTTTCTTAAACAGGGACAATTTTTTACATTTACCAAGCCAATTAACCTACAAACCTGTAGGTCTTTGGAGTGTGGGAGGAAGCCGAAGATCTCGGAGAAAACCCACGCAGACCACGGGGAGAACATATAAACTCCGTACAGACAGCACCCACAGTCGGGATCGAACCTGGGTGTCCTGGCGTTGCATTAGCTGTAAGGCAGCAACTCTACCACTGCGCCACCGTGCCGCCACTGTATAATGTTAGTAGTAAATGAACCTTAAAAGGAAGATAGACTCAAAGAGGTTTTCAAGAGAGAGTTGGATATAGCTTTTAGGGCTAACGGAATAAAGGGATATGGGGAAAAAGCAGGAATGGGGGACCGATTTTGGACGATCACCCATGATCATATTGAATGGCGCTGCTGGCTCGAAGGGCCGAATGGCCTACTCCTGCACCGATTTTCTATGTTTCTATATTTCTAAGGAGCTGGAATAACTCAGCGGGTCAGGCATCATAGAATAGAAATGACCCGCTGAGTCACTCCAGCTTTTTGTGTCTCTCTTCGGTTTAAACCAGCATCTGCAGTTCCACCCTACATAAACTAAAAGTGTACCGAGGTGCAGTGAAAAACCTTTTGGTTAGAATAGACAGTGAGCTGAGAAGACTCTCTAAACTGTAACGATCCTGAGAATTCCATATCTAATTCCAAAGAGATCATTCAAAGAGTACAGTTTTGGTCTCCTAATCTGAGGAAAAGCATTCTTGCCATAGAGGGAGTACAGAGAAGGTTCACCAGACTGATTCCTGGGATGGCGGGACTTCCATATGAAGAAAGACTGGATAGACTCGGCTGGTACTCGCTGGAATTTAGGAGATTGAGGGGGGATCTTATAGAGGCTTAGAAAATTCTTAAGGCGTTGGACAGGCTAGATGCAGGAAGATTGTTCCCGATGTTGGGCAATTCCAGAACAAGGGGTCACAGTTTAAAGATAAGGGGGAAGTCTTTTAGGACCGAGATGAGAAGATAATTTTTCACACAGAGAGTGGTGAATCTGTGGAATTCTCTGCCGCAGGAGGTAGTTGAGGCCAGTTCATTGGCTATATTTAAGCGGGAGCTAGATGTGGCCCTTATGGCTAAAGGGATCGGGGGGGTATGGAGAGAAGGCAGGTACAGGATACTGAGTTGGATGATCAGCCATGATCATATTGAATGGTAGTGCAGGCTTGAAGGGGCGAATGGCCTACTCCTGCACCTATTTTCTATGATTCTATGATTCTATGATTCGGCCCACTGTGTCCGTGCATGGTCTCTGAAAGATCTCCTAGAGTGATACAGTGTGGAAACAGGCCCTTCGGCCCAACCTGCCCACACCGGCCAACATGACCCCTCAACACTAGTCCCACCTGCCTGCGTTTGGCCCGTATCACTCTAAATCCTGTCCTATCCATGTACCCCTCTAAATGTTTGCTTAAAAGTTGCGATAGTCCCTGCCTCGACCGTCCCCTCCGGCAGCTCGTTCCATACGCCCGCCACCCTTTGCGCGAACATTTTAATCTATCGTATAAACGGCCGTACCACTCTTATTTCTCCCCGCGTTCCTTTTGTGACGTGCGGTCATTACTGGCCTGTGAGCAGCCAACTTGTCTGCGACACACTTCAAGCAGATGAATGACCACTTCATATATTCCAGTGCAATTGAACAGGTCAGGATCGCTCTCTGAAGCTTCAGCGCAGAATTGCCTGCATTGACGTTAATCTGAATAAATTGATTAGCCAAACTGTGCTAAAGTACACAGGAGCGATTTTCTTTTGGTGACGGTGCTGATGGAACATCAATCTTTTCAACAGTTGATGAATTAATTATGATTACCAGGGGCACATATTCTTCCACTCATTTAATTGAATGCGTGGCAGAGGAAGAAAGATCTATTTATTCGACTTCTCCCAACCTTCTGGGTATGTTTTTTTTCCCTCTCCAGTCTAAAGCGCAACAGTCAGAATCACAACCCCTGGTCATTCCATATTAATCCATCAAGAGCTTTTGACATATTAAAGATGATTCTGGGCTGGATCCTTGCGATTCTTGCACGACGACTTGAAACGTTTAAAGGGTGGCTCAGCGGTAGACTTGCTTCCGTACGGGGGCCATGGTTTAAGAAGAAGATGTCGGCCATTTAGGACTGAGATGAGGAAAAAACGTTTTCACTCAGAGAGTCGTGACTAGATAATATAGACAATAGACAAATGGTGCAGGGGTAGACCTTCCGGCCGTTCGAGCCAGCAATACCATTCAATATGATCATGGCTGATCACCCACAGTCAGTACCCCGTTCCTGCCTTCTCCCCATATCCCCTGACTCCGCTATCTTTAAGAGCTCTATCTAGCTGTCTCTTGAAAGCATCCAGAGAATTGGCCTCCACTGCCTTCTGAGGCAGAGAATTCCACAGATTCACAACTCTCTGTGTGAAAAAGTGTTTCCTCCTCTCCGTTCTAAATGGCCTACCCCTTATTCTTAAACAGTGGGCCTGGTTCTGGAATCCTCCAACATCAGGAATGTTTCATGCCAATCCCTTAATAATCTTATATGTTTCAATAAAATATCCTCTCATCCTTCAAAATTCCAGTGTATACAAGCCCAGTCGCTCCATTCTTTCAACATATGACAGTCCAGCCATCCCGGGAATTAATGTTGTAAACCTACGCTGCACTGCCTCAATAGCAAGAATGTCGTTCCTCAAATTTGGAGACCAAAACTGTACGCAGTACTTCAGATGTGATCTCACTAGGGCCCTGTACAACTGCAGAAGGACCTCTTTGCTCCTATACTCAACTCCTCTTGTTATGAAGGCCAACATTCCATTAGTTTTCTTCACTGCCTGCTGTACCTGCATGCTTACTTTCAGCGAAGCTGTGGAATTCTCTGCCACAGAAGGCAGTGGAGGCCAATTCACTGGATGTTGTCAAGAGAGAGTTAGATTTAGCTCTTAGGGCTAAAGGAATCAAGGGATATGGGGAAAAAGCCAGAATGGGATACTGATTTTAGATGATCAGCCATGATCATATTGAATGGCGGTGCTGGCCCGAAGGGCTGAATGGCCTACTCCTGCACCTATTTTTCGATGTTTCTGAGACCCAGGTTCGATCCTGACTGCGGGTGCTGTCTGTACGAAGTTTGTACACGAAATCCCGGGATCTCCGGTTTCCCCCAACGCTCCAAAGACGTACAGGTTTGCATACCAATTGGCTTGGTATAAATATAAATTGTCCCTAGTGTGTGTGCAGGATAGTGTTAATGTGCAGGGATCGCTGATTGAAGCGGACTCTGTGGGCCGAAGGGCCTGTTTCCACGCTGCATCTCTAAACTAAGCTAAACTAAACTAAGGATGAGGGGAATATGCACGGCTTCTTTTTGTAAAGTATCATTTGCAATAAGAAAATAAAATTGTACGCAACGCCTTCTCCAACCCCCTTAGCCCTCCTGAGTCCCCCACATAAACTTTAGTTTAAATTTTAGATATACAGTGTGGAAATAGTCCCTTCAGCCCACCGAGTCCGTGCCGACCAGCGAACCCCGCACAGTTTTGGGGATTCTCGAAGGGCCGAATGGCCTCCTCCTGCACCTATTTTCTATGTGGTTTTTCTATGATTCAGCAATAGAAGATTAAAAAAGCCCATGAGAAGGAAGAAGATGAATTTAGAGAGAGAACTTGTGTGTGCATAAAAGCTAACTGCAAAAGTTTCTATAGATATATAAATCAGAAGATGGTGGATAAGGTGAATGTAACACTGGAAGATTGCTGGAAGATTGTTCCCGATGTTGCTGGAAGATTGTTCCCGATGTTGGGGGAGTCCAGAACAAGGGGTCACAGTCTAAGGATAAGGGGGAATTCCTTTAGGACCGAAATGAGGAAAACATTCTTTACACAGAGAGTGGTGAGTCTCTGGAATTCTCTGCCACAGAAGGTAGTTGAGGCCAGTTCATTGGCTATATTTAAGAGGGCGTTAGATGTGGCACTTGTGGCTAAAGGGATCAGGGGGTATGGAGAGAAGGCAGGTACGGGATACTGAGTTGGATGATCAGCCATGATCACATTGAATGGCGGTGCAGGCTCGAAGGGCCGAATGGCCTACTCCTGCACCTATTTTCTATGTAACACAAAATGCTGGAGCAACTCAACAGGTCAGGCAGGATCTCCGGAGAAAAGGAACAGGAGATGTTTCGGGTCGAGACGGGACCTTTCCTCAGCCACAGTGACTCCCTTGTTCAAAAGTGAAAGATATAAAGCAGGGAACTGCAGGCCAGCTAGTTCACAGCAACTGTTTAGGAAAGAACTGCAGATGCTGGACAAATCGAAGGTGGACAAAAAATGTTGGAGAAACTCAGCAGGTGAGTTTCAGACTGAAGAAGGGTCCCGATCCGAAACGTCGTCAATTCTTTCTCTCCATAGATGCTGCCTCACCCGCTGATTTCTCCAGCATTTTATGTCTACCTTCAATTAACAGCTGCTGTTGGCAAGATGCTAGAATCAATAATCAAAGAGGAAGTAACTAATCATTCAGGAAAGCAGAAGATAATTAGTCAACATGATTCGTGAAAGGTAAATCATGTTTGACAAAGTTGCTCAAAATATTTTGAGGATGCAACAGGGAGAGGTAGGTGCTAGAGGGAAGCCTGTAGATGTAGTGTATTTAGATTTCATAAGGTCAGAAGTGAGAGATGCAGAATTAGGCCATTCGGCCCCATAGAGCTCTAGGGGCTAGCAGAATCAAGGGATATGGGCAGAAGGCAGGCACGGGTTACTGATTGTGGTTGATCAGCCATGATCACAATGAATAGGCAAATGGCATCCTCGTGCACCTATTTTCCATGTTTCTCTGGCCCATCAAGTCTAACAAACGTGGCTGGCCTATCTCTCCCTGCCAAACCCCATTCTCCTGCCTTCTCCCCAAAACCCCTGACACTTGGCCAGAGAATCAAGAATGTTTAATTGTAATATGTACTGGAAAAGCAATAATGAAATTCGTACTTGCAGCAGCGTAACAGGTCTGCAGATGCAATACGCATGGATAACACGATAAACAGATTCATTGTTCACAGAATTAAAAATTGAATCATTTAGTTCAGTTTAGATCAGAGTTACAGCACGGAAACTCCCACTGAGTCCACACTGGCCAGCGATCCCCGTGCACTAACACTATCCTATGCACCGGGAACAATTTAACAATGTTACCGAAGCCAATTAACCTACATAGAAACATAGAAACATAGAAAATAGGTGCAGGAGTAGGCCATTCGGCCCTTCGAGCCTGCACCGCCATTTAATGTGATCATGGCTGATCATCCAACTCAGTATCCCGTACCTGCCTTCTCTCCATACCCCCTGATCCCTTTAGCCACAAGTGCCACATCTAACGCCCTCTTAAATATAGCCAATGAACTGGCCTCAACTACCTTCTGTGGCAGAGAATTCCAGAGACTCACCACTCTCTGTGTAAAGAATGTTTTCCTCATTTCGGTCCTAAAGGAATTCCCCCTTATCCTTAGACTGTGACCCCTTGTTCTGGAAACCTTGTTCTACAAACCTACACATCTTTGGAGTGTGGGAGGAAACTGGAGCACCCGGGGAAAACCCACGTAGGTCACGGGGAGAACGTGCAAACTCCGTACAGACAGCACCCGTAGTCAGGATCGAACCCGGGGCTCTGGCGCTGTAAGGCAGGAACTCTACCACTGCGCCACCATGTCGCCCCCATATAATAGACAATAGGTGCAGGAGTAGGCCGTACGGCCCTGCGAGCCAGCACCGCCTTTCAATGTGATCATGGCTGATCATCCCCAATCAGTATCCCGTTGCTGCCTTCTCCTCATATCCCCTGGCTCCGCTACCTTTCAGAGCCCTTTAATGTTATTCAATTAAGTTAATTGAATAAAGACAACAATATTAGTGCAAATCAAAAGACCGAAGACCGTAGTGCAACTAGGAAAGTTTGTAGTGTAGTTTACGTGTAGTGTTGGCAGTATTCAATTGTTATTTCAAATTTACATTGATATTTCATCCGTGTCTAATATTGGCCTGGAAACTACACATTGTCAAATCATGACCTTTCTTTTGACCATTGAAACTCCGGGCTCTGCTGAGCTGACAAGATTATTGTGAGTGATGTCCAAGGCAATGATAGCCACTGACAGATCTGTTCTCACCAGCATGCTGCAAACTCCTGTTTAGTATTTCCTGCATATCCATGAGCCCATGTGAAAGTCTCCTAGACGCTACTATCGTATCTGCTCCTGCCACTTCCCGTGGCAGGGAGGCGCAGTGGCGCAGCGGTAGAGTTGCGCAGCAGTAGAATTACTCCCAGGTCACGGGGAGAATGTACCAACTCCGTGCAGACAGCACCCGTAGTCGGGATCGAACCCGGGCCTCTGGCGCTGTAAGGCAACAACTCTACCGCTGCGCCACCGTGCCGCCCCAGAGGGCACACAAACAGAATTCCATAAGGCAGTAATCAATCTATTTTGGTGCTGCAAACTCAACTAAAACTTGCTAATTGAGAGTCCGCATTGTTCTTCAGCACAACCCGATGCATGTTTACGATGTCCTCGGGCATTGAAGCACAGTTGGTGATCACGCATTGAACTGCTGACTGGCCTCAGAGAACAATCGATCATAGACACAAAACGCTGGAGTAACTCAGCGGGACAGGCAGCATCTCTGGAGAAAAGGAATGGGTGACATTTTGGGTCGAGACCCTTCGTCAGACTGAGAGTCAGGGGAGAGGGAGACCCTTTATGGATAAGGGGGAATTCCTTTAGGACCGAGATGAGGAAAACATTTTTCACACAGAGAGTGGTGAGTCTCTGGAATTCTCTGCCACTAGAATTCTCCTAATCTGAGGAAAGACATTCTTGCCACAGAGGGGGTACAGAGAAGGTTCACCAGACTGATTCCTGGGATGGGCAGGACTTCCATATGAAGAAAGACTGGATAGACTTGGCTTGTACTCGAGTTTAGAAGATTGAGGGGGAATCTTATAGACACTTACAAAATTCTTAAGGGGTTGGACAGGCTAGATGCAGGAAGATTGTTCCCGATGTTGGGGAAGCCCAGAACAAGGGGTCACAGTTTAAGGATAAGGGGAAGGTCTTTTAGGACCGAGGTGAGAAAATGATTTTTCACACAGAGAGTGGTAAATCTGTGGAATTCTCTGCCACAGATGGTAGTTGAGGCCAGCTCATTGGCCTGTGCCACGTGGCCTGTGCCACGTGACAGTGAGAGTAGAAATGAAGCAAGGTGGAGGATAAATGCTTGGCTGAAAGACTGGTGCAGAGGGCAGGGATTCAAGTTTCTGGATCATTGGGACTTCTTTTGGGGTAGGTGGGACCTGTACAGAAAGGATGGGTTGCACTTGAACCCGAGGGGGACCAATATCCTGGCGGGGAAATTTGCAAAGGCCACTGGGGAGACTTTAAACTAGAATGGTTGGGGCGAGGGATGCAAATAGCAAAAGCTAGTAGACAGGATGGGAGGCAGGAAGCAGAAAAGGGAAGCACTCGGACACAAGAGGAGAAAGAAAAAAAAGGAAATAAACAGAGAATAAGAGATGGGGGGGTTTCTTAAATGTGCATATTTTAATGCTAGGAGCATTGTAAGAAAGGTGGATGAGCTTAGAGTCTGGATAGACACCTGGAAGTATGATGTTGTGGCGATCAGTGAAACATGGTTGCAGGAGGGCTGTGACTGGAAACTAAATATTCCAGGATTTCGTTGCTTCAGGTGTGATAGAATTGGAGGGGCAAGAGGTGGAGGTGTTGCATTGCTAGTCAGGGAAGATATTACAGCAGTGCTTTGGCAGGATAGATTGGAGGGCTCATCTAGGGAGGCTATTTGGGTGGAACTTAGAAGTGGGAAAGGTGTAGCAACACTTATAGGGGTATATTATAGACCGCCAAATGGGGAACGAGAATTGGAAGAGCAAATATGTAAAGAGATAGCAGATATTAGTAGTAAGCACAAGGTAGTGATTGTGGGAGATTTCAACTTTCCACACATAGACTGGGAAACACATTCTGTAAATGGGCTGGATGGTTTGGAGTTTGTAAAATGTGTGCAGGATAGTTTTTTGCAGCAATACATAGAGGTGCCTACTAGAGGAGGGGCAGTGCTGGACCTCCTGTTAGGAAATGAGACAGGACAGGTGGTGGAGGTATGCGTAGGGGAGCACTTCGGGTCCAGTGATCACAATACCATTAGTTTCAATATAATTATGGAGAAGGACAGAACTGGGCCTAGGGTTGAGATTTTTGATTGGAGAAAGGCTAACTTTAACGAGATGCGAGATGATTTAAAAGGAGTGAACTGGGACATTTTGTTTTATGGGAAAGATGTAGAGGAGAAATGGAGGACATTTAAAGGGGAAATTTTAAGAGTACAAAATCTTTATGTTCCTGTTCGGTTGAAAGGAACCAGTAAAAATTGGAAAGAGCCCTGGTTTTCAAGGGAAATTGGACATCTTGTTCGGAAAAAGAGGGAGATCTACAATAATTATAGGCAGCATGAAGTAAATGATGTGCTTGAGGAGTATAAGGAATGTAAAAAGAATCTAAAGAAAGAAATTAGAAAAGCTAAAAGAAGATATGAGGTTGCTTTGGCAAGTAAGGTGAAAGTAAATCCAAAGGGTTTCTACAGCTATGTTAATAGCAAAAGGATAACAAGGGATAAAATTGGTCCATTGGAGAGACCGAGTGGACAGCTATCTGCAGAGCCAAAAGAGATGGGGGAGATATTGAACAATTTCTTTTCTTCGGTATTCACCAAGGAGAAGGATATTGAATTATGTGAGGTAAGGGAAACTAGTAGAGTAGCTATGGATACTATGAGTCTCAAAGTAAAAGAAGTACTGGCACTTTTGAAAAATATAAAAGTGGATAAGTCTCCAGGTCCTGACAGGATATTCCCTAGGACATTGAGGGAAGTTAGTGTAGAAATAGCCGGGGCTATGACAGAATATTTCAAATGTCATTAGAAACTGGAATAGTCCCCGAGGATTGGCGTACTGCGCATGTTGTTCCATTGTTTAAAAAGGGTTCTAAAAGTAAACCTAGCAATTATAGACCGGTTAGTTTGACTTCAGTGGTGGGCAAATTAATGGAAAAGATACTTAGAGATAATATATATAAGTATCTGGATAAAGAGGGTCTAATTAGGAACAGTCAACATGGATTTATGCCTGGAAGGTCATGTTTGACTAATCTTCTTGAATTTTTTGAAGAGGTTACTAGGGAAATTGACGAGGGTAAAGCAGTGGATGTTGTCCATATAGACTTCAGTAAGGCCTTTGACAAGGTTCCTCATGGAAGGTTGGTTAAGAAGGTTCAACTGTTGGGTATAAATGCAGGAATAGCAAGATGGATTCAACAGTGGCTGAATGGGAGAAGCCAGAGGGTAATGGTGGATGGCTGTTTGTCGGGTTGGAGGCAGGTGACTAGTGGGGTGCCTCAGGGATCTGCGTTGGGTCCTTTGTTGTTTGTCATGTACATCAATGATCTGGATGAAGGGGTGGTAAATTGGATTAGTAAGTATGCAGATGATACCAAGATAGAGGGTGTTGTGGATAATGAAGAGGATTTCCAAAGTCTACAGAGTGATTTAGGCCAGTTGGAAAAATGGGCTGAAAGATGGCAGATGGAGTTTAATGCTGATAAATGTGAGGTGCTACACCTTGGCAGGACAAATCAAAATAGGACGTACATGGTAAACGGTAGGGAATTGAAGAATACAGTTGAACAGAGGGATCTGGGAATAACCGTGCATAGTTCCTTGAAGGTAGAATCTCATATAGATAGGGTGGTAAAGAAAGCTTTTGGTATGCTAGCCTTTATAAATCAGAGCATTGAGTATAGAAGCTGGGATGTAATGTTAAAATTGTACAAGACGTTGGTGAGACCAAATCTGGAATATGGTGTACAATTTTGGTCGCCCAATTATAGGAAGGATGTCAACAAAATAGAGAGGGTACAGAGGAAATTTACTAGAATGTTGCCTGGGTTTCAACAGCTAAGTTACAGAGATAGGTTGAATAAGTTAGGTCTTTATTCTCTGGAGCGCAGAAGGTTAAGGGGTGACTTGATAGAGGTCTTTAAAATGATGAGAGGGATAGACAGAGTTAATGTGGACAAGCTTTTCCCTTTGAGAATAGGGAAGATTCAAACAAGAGGACATGACTTTAGAATTAAGGGACAGAGGTTTAGGGGTAACATGAGGGGGAACTTCTTTACTCAGAGAGTGGTAGCGGTGTGGAATGAGCTTCCAGTGGAAGTGGTGGCGGCAGGTTCGTAGGTATCATTTAAAAATAAATTGGATAGGCATATGGATGAGAAGGGTATGGAGGGTTATGGTATGAGTGCAGGCAGGTGGGACTAAGGGAAAAAAGTTGTTCGGCACGGACTTGAAGGGCCGAGATGGCCTGTTTCCGTGCTGTAATTGTTATATGGTTATATGGTTATATTTAAGAGGGAGTTAGATGTGGCCCTTGTGGCTAAAGGGATCAGGGGGTATGGAGAGAAGGCAGGTACGGGATACTGAGTTGAAATGATCAGCCATGATTATATTGAATGGCGGTGCAGGCTCGAAGAGTCGAATGGCCTACTCCTGCACCTATTTTCTATGTTTCTATGTTTCTATGAGACACAGAGATATGGAAGGGTAAGGTCATAAGGTCATAAGGAATAGATGTAGAATTAGGACATTCGGCCCATCAAGTCTACTCCGCCATTCAATCATGGCTGATCTATCTCTCCCTCCTAACCCCATTCTCATGCCTTCTTCCCATAACCTCTGACACCTGTACTAATCAAGAATCTATCTGTCTCTGCCTTTAAAATATCCACTGACTTGGCCTCCACAGCCTTCTGTGGCAAAGAATTCCACAGATTCACCACCCTCTGACTAAAGAAATTTCTCCTCATCTCCTTCCTAAAAGAACGTCCTTTAATTCTGAGGCCATGACCTCTAGTTCTAAACTCTCCCACACTAGTGGAAACATCCTCACCAGATCCATTCTATCCAGGCCTTTCACTGTTCTGTGCGTTTCAATGAGTTCCCCCATTCTACAGTCCAGCGAGTCCAGGCCCAGTGCCGACAAACGCTCATCATAGGTTACCCCACTAATTCCCGGGATCACTCTTGTAAACCTCCTCTGGGCCCTCTCCAGGACCAGCGCGTATCCTGCCTCAGATAAGGTGGCCAAATTTGCTCACATTTATTCCAAATGCAGCCTGACCCGTCACCTGATGGAGCCTCAACTGTGAGATGCGAAGGTGCGAAAGTACAGATCAAAGGGGACGATATTTTCACACAAACACAATGACTGTTTGAGTGGAACGTTATCGAGTTGTGTTTTATTAAACTCACTGTCTCTCAGTGCAGCCTCAAGCATACAGTAGAAAGTTATGGGAGATGTTTTCAAGGCCATGAAGCAAGTGAATAGTTATTTTGTTTGATTGATCCCTGAGACTTTAAGCCGATCAAACTAAGTGGTTGTTTGTCCTCAATTGTGGTTTGGCTCAGCGTTTGAACAAATCAGCGTAAAATGGATTAGAATCACTCTTTTAAATTGGTATTTGAATGATTTATTTGCAATGCAGACACGTTTGATTTTGTTTCTGTTTTATTATCATCCACCGTTAAATGACAAGCAGCAAATATGGTTATTCGGTGTTCATTGCCTTATTGATCCTGGGAGACTAAAGAAAAGTCCACAGTACAGATTCAACATGAAGAAACCACCGAATCGTGGCAGCGTGGCGCTACGATGGAGTTGCCGCCGCCTTACAGCGCCAGAGACCAGGGTTCGATCCTGACTACTGGTGCTGTCGGTACTGAGTTTGTACGTTCTCCCTGTGACCCCGAGGGTTTTCTCCGGTGGCTCCAATTTCCTCCGACATTCCAAAGACGTACAGATTTATAGATTCATTGGCTTCTGTAAATTGCCCCTTGGTTTGGATGCTTCTGGATTGACCATTAACCTGAATTACAGTAAGTCTAACATTAAGTCTGAGGAAGGGTCTCGACTCGAAACGTCACCCATTCCTTCTCTCCAGAGATGCTGCCCGTCCCACTGAGTAAAGGGCCTGTCCCACGCCGTCATTTGCGCCTCATTTACGCCTCATATGTAAAATAGGTCATGCGCAAATCACGAGTCATCGTGCCGTCTAGTGCGTGTGATGTCATTAGAATACCCTGCGGCACGCAGCGACGCATGGTTACGTACAGTGACGTGAATCATGTGTCACCATGCGATACACGTGAGATGTCAGGACGCCAGCGTGCGACGCCAATCCGCCAGCGTGCGTACCCAATGCGTCAGCGTGCGCACGCAATACATCACGCAAGTGGCGGGCGAGGATTTCCTGCAGCACGAAATCCTGGAGCGCCGCGTGGTACCGCGCGCAACTCCACACTCCTCCACGCCTCTCCATGCGCCAGTCCCGCGCTACCCACATGCTACCCGTGCGTCACAACGCGACGACCACATTTTTGGAGGTCGCGTAAATGGCGCCCAAATGACGGCCAAGTGGGACGGGCCCTTTACTCCAGAATCTTGTGTCTACCTTCGAGCACTGAATTATGCTGCATGTCTGTGGAGCGGGGAGGGTGAAGAGATGGTTTGCTGCACAGTTTGCCGCACTGTTTATCGTCTCCGGTGCACATTCTCCCCAAAGCAACGAGTTAGAAATGTACACGCAATTATAATTAACCTCGAAAGACCTTGGTAGCTGGCCACGTGCAACAATTAGTGGGATGCCTGGATGCAGATGCCTTTCCTGAAGGGAACACCAAGGTGGTACTGTTAACAGGATCGGCCCCTTTAGTTTTCTCTCAGTCCGCCTGGACCTACCTGATCTCCTGGTTGCTAAACACTTTAATTCCCTCCCCAAATCCACACTGACCTTTCTGTCCTAGGCCTCCTCCATTGTCAGAGAGAGGCTAAATGCAAATTGGAGAAATAGCATCTCATATTTCCCTTGAGCAGCTTACACCCCAGCGGTATGAATTTTGATTTCTCTATCGTCAAGCAACTCCAGCACATGCGCTCTCTCTCTCTCTCTCTCTCTCTCTCTCTCTCTCTCTCTCCCCCTCTCCCCCTCTCTCTCCCCCTCTCCCCCTCTCTCTCTCTCTCTCTCCCCCTCTCCCCCTCTCCCCCTCTCTCTATCCCCTCACACCAGCTTCTCGTTTTCACCCAACATAGTTAACAATGGCCGGTTTCCTTTACCATTGTAACTTTTTTGCATATCTTTAATCGATTGTTCTTTATCTCTCTACATCATCGTTTATGTCTCTCATTTCCCTTTTCCCTAACTAGTCTGAAGAACCGAAACATCACCCATTCCTTCTCTCCAGAGATGCTGCTTGTCCCGCTGAGTAACTCCAGCATTTTGTGTCCATCTTTAGTTTTAATTTAGTTTCGAGATACAGTGCGGAAACAGACCCTTCAGCCCACCGGTTCCACGCCGACCAGCGATCCCTGCACACCAACAGTGTCCTTCACACGCTAGGGACAATTTACAATTATACCAAGCCAATTAACCTACAAAACTGGTCGTCTTTCGAGTGTGGGAGGAAACCGGAGCTCCCGGGGAAAACCCACGCAGGTCATGGGGAGAACGTACAAATTCCGTACAGACAGCACCCGTAGTCAGTATGGAACCCTGGTCTCTGGTGTTGTAAGGCAGCAACTCTACCGTTGCGGCACTGTGCCACCGTTAGTGTGTGTGTGATCGCTGGTCTGCGCGGGCTCAGTGGGCCAGCTTCCATGCTGTATCTCTAAACTAATGAGGAATTAAAATTGCTCAATATCAGGGCACTTTCGGGTGATGTTGAGAAAGCTCGTCGTACGTATAAAAAATAGTTAAAGCTATGGACGGCCGTTTATGGAACACAAGCATTTGAAAACCCCGTCAACCATGGTCTAGTTAAATTGACCTTACTCCATGTTGGAACCTTGAGTCTTATTAGTCATGAATGGCTTAACTCAGTAGCTGTAGGTCAGTTAATTAAGAGAAGTGAGAATGAAAATGGTGCTGACTCTGACCAAAGATCCTGTAGCGAGCAAGATAGTCCACTCGACGAAAAAGACGTAATACGGTCATGGGCAGATCATGGGTAATTTTCGGCCCCATTTCCGTAACCGGCATCCGGCTCCGCACCAAAGATCCCGTAGCGGAGCAAAGATACTAGTGCGGAGACGGAAGCCGGTTACGGGAACATCCTCGTAAAAATAAAAGTTCTTTGGTAAAAATCTTCTCCTCATTTTCAGAATTATAATTTATTAACACAAACTGTTCCCCCGCAACTTTGATTACACTGCGAGTCGGGTCGGGTCGGGTCAGGTCGGGTCGGGTTACTGAAATGGATGAAAAAAAGGCCCATGTTCCGCTCCGTTGCTTATTACATGTCAGCCCATTGCATTTAGCAGGAGTGGTCTATCTTGCTCCGCTATAGTATCTTTGACTGACTATTTTCCCAGTTCTCCCTGTATGTATGGGTGGAACCAGAGGATTGGAGGATTGCTAACGTCGTAGAAACAAGGAACTGCAGATGTTGGTTTACACAAAAAAAGACACAAATTGCTCGAGTAACTCAGAGGGTCAGTCACATCCCTGGAGAACACGGATAGGCCTGAAGACGGGTCCCAACGCGAAACAGTTTGAAGAAAGGTCTCGATCTGAAACCTCACTTATCCATGTTCTCCAGGAATGCTGCCTGACCTGCTGAGTTACTCCAGCACTCATGTATTTTCCCTTATCATGCATCTGTAAAGTGTAAATGGCTTAATTGTAATCATCTATTATCATTCTGCTGACTGGTTTGCATGCAACAAAAGCTTTTCACTGTACCTCGGCCCACGTGTCAATAAACTTAACTGGAGACCCTCGGACTATCTTTAATAGGACTTTACGGACTTTTATCTTGCACTAAACATTATTCCCTTTATCATACATCTGTACACTGTGAATGGCTCGATTGTAATCATGTCTTTCCGCGGACTGCTTAGCACACAACAAAAGCTTTTCACTGTACCTCGGTACATGTGAACATTTTAACTTCTCCTCCCATCCCCATACTGACCTTTCTGTACGGGGCCTCCTCCACTGTCGGAGTGAGGCCACACTTCATATTTAGCTTGGGCAGCTT
This sequence comes from Raja brachyura, assembly GCA_963514005.1. Next base: position 7,015,886 of record OY740787.1, on the reverse strand, counting down.
ACACCCCAGCGGTATGAATACTGACTTCTCTAATATTAAATTACCCTTGCATTCCCTCTCTCTCCATCCCTCCCCCACCCTAGGCATCCTGCTTGCTTCACTGTTCATATCCCTTCGTTATCACCTCCTCCACAGCCAACAATGGACCATTGTGGGCTCCTTGGCCATCGGTGCTGGCTCTGATGTGTTCTGTACTTTTTCATACCTCTAGTTTCCCTCTCTCCTGACTCTCAGTCTGAAGGATGCTGCTGCAAGCAAGATTTTTGTTGTACCTGTATCTCACCATATTTGTGTGCCTCTGACACAATAAACTCGACATGACGCTTTGTGGCCTTTTGGTCATTAATAACTTATTATAACTTAAGATAAGACACAAAATGCTGGAGTAACTCAGCTGGGCAGGCAGCGTCTGTGGAGAGAAGGAATGGGTGACGTTTTGGGTCGAGACCCTTCTTCAGACTGAGGGGAAAGGGAGACACGGAGATATGGAAGGGTAAGGTGTGAAAATGACAGATCAAAGCAGATACTGAACAAGGAAGTATAGAATGGCTCATTTTCACACCTTACCCTTCCATATTCTATGTCAGGCAGTGACTAGTGGGGTACCGCAAGGCTCATTGCTGGGACCCCAGCTATTTACAATATATATTAATGATCTGGATGAGGGAATTGAATGCAACATCGCTAAGTTTGCGGATGACACGAAGCTGGGGGGCAGTGTTAGCTGTGAGGAGGATGCTAGGTGACTTGGATAGGTTGGGTGAGTGTGCAAATGCATGGCAGATGCAGTATAATGTGGATAAATGTGAGGTTATCCACTTTGGTGGCAAAAACAGGAAAGCAGACTATTATCTGAATGGTGGCCGATTAGGAAAAGGGGAAATGCAACGAGACCTGGGTGTCATGGTACACCAGTCATTGAAAGTAGGCATGCAGGTGTAGCAGGCAGTGAAGAAAGCAAATGGTATGTTTCCATTCATAGCAAAAGGATTTGAGTACAAGAGCAGGGAGGTTCTACTGCAGTTGTACAGGGTCTTGGTGAAGCCACAGCTGGAGCATTGCGTACAGTTTTGGTCTCCTAATCTGAGCAAAGACATTCTTGCCATAGAGGGAGTACCAAGAAGGTTCACCAGACTGTTTCCTGGGATGGCAGGACTTCCAAATGAAGAAAGACTGGATAGACTCGGCTTGTACTCGCTGGAATTTAGAAGAATGAGGGGGAATCTTATAGAGACTTACAAAATTCTTAAGGGGTTGGACAGGCTAGATGCAGGAAGATTGTTCCCGATGTTGGGGAAGTCCAGAACAATGGGTCACAGTTTAAGGATAAGGGGGAAGTCTTTTAGGACCGAGATGAGAAAATCATTTTTCACACAGAGAGTGGTGAGTCTCTGGAATTCTCTGCCACAGTTGAGGCCAGTTCATTGGCTATATTTAAGAGGGAGTTAGATGTGGCCCTTGTGGCTAAAGGGATCAGGGGGTATGGAGAGAAGGCAGGTACAGGATACTGTTGGATGATCAGCCATGATCATATTGAATGGTGGTGTAGACCTGAAGGGCCTAATGGCCTACTCCTGCACCTATGTTTCTATTAGCAATGTTACAAAATTTTGAGATTTTAAAAATCAAGTCTGCAATTTATCCCATCAGGTAAAGCATAACAAGAAGTTTAATTTGACACCTAATTTACTTTCATATCTTCAGTATTAAGAAAGTTATGGCCATTTTCATGCTCGGAAATGAGCATCTTGCTTCCCATTGCCTTTCAATTGACTTAACTCAAAAGCTGTGATCTGGAAAAATTAAAAGCCCATAACTTTATTAAAAATTAAGAGAACTCAATGAAATTTTCAGTCATTATAGATTGAAGCATTCTGAAACAAATATTAAACAATCTTACTTGGATTACCTGAAATTAAAGTATATAATTAGTTAGTTATCTAATTGTAGCTAATTACACAATTCAATGAGTAGATCTAAACATCTATCAATTTCTTAAGAAAAGATAAACTTTTTTTTAATTGCCTAAGTGTCCAAATAACATTCACACAATAATCCACAATATAACATAATTTTTAAATCTCATTTTCATGAATTTCTGGGCCAAATGGAAGGAATTTAGTGTTTACTGCCTGTAAATAAATGGCCATTTAAATCAACTAGCGAGTGGGTTTTAGTGGAATGCGGTGGATTAGAACGTTGCGGTTAGCGGTGAAGTCGGGGGGGAAAATACTGGGGGTTCATACATTTTTTGGGGAACCCATTTCGCAACGTTAAAATAGTATTTATGCCTCCCAAAAAACCAACTTTTAATAAAAAAATAAAGTATTTACCTTTTTTTCTCCCCTACGGAAAATGCTTCCGGTGGTCTGCGGTCACGGCTTTTGAAGGTGATTTTTAAATTACTCTAGTTAACAAATAACTTAGAGTAATTTGAAAAATACCTTAATGGATGAAATGTCGGAGCGATTTTTCTTCCGCAATTAAATCGCCCGACATTCATCGATTATCCTGGTCTGGTGAAAATCGGCACTTTAAGCCCGCCCCCCTCTGACAGGCGCTAAAGTCGCGCACACGGGGAGCGGCAGAAGTGCAGCGCCGCTAAAGGTAAGTTTTGTAACATACCTATTTCTATGTCTCCCTCTCCCCTGACTCTCAGTCTGAAGGAGGGTCTCGACCCGGAATGTCACCTGTTTCTTGGATGCTGCCTGACCTGCTGAGTTACTCTTTGGTGTAAACCAGCATCTGCAGTTGCCCAGCGCAAATTGGATCAGCACCTCATATTTCGCTTGGGAAGCTTACACCCCAGTGGTATGAACATTGACTTCTCTAACTTCAAGCAACCCTTGCTTTCCCTCTCTCTCTCCATCCCTCCCCCCTTCCCAGTTCTCCGACCTGTCTTACTGTCTCCGACATTTTATCTCTGTTTGAAACATAGAAGCAGGTGCTTTTGGCCCTTCGAGCCAGCAGCCGCCATCCAATACGATCCTGGCTGATCATCTTTGGAGTGTTGGAGGAAACTGGAGATCCCGGGACTTTGTGTACAAACTCCGTACTGACAGCATCCGTAGTCAGGATTGAATCCGGGTCTCAGAAACATCGAAAAATAAGTGCAGGTGTGGGCCTTTTGGCCCTTCGGGTCAGCACCACCATTCAATATGATCACGGCTGATCATCTGAAATCAGTATCCCATTCCTGCTTTTCCCCATATCCCTTGATTCCTTTAGCCTAAATTTAGATTTAAATGTAGAGCTAAATCTAACTCGCTCTTGAAAACATCAAGAAGTTAACAACAAAGCAAGAGGATTTGAATTTAGGAGCAAGGAGGTCTTTGTTGTTAACTTCTCCTAGCTAACAATGATCTATTCTACATTTTCCTGTTCCCTTTGCCCTATTTTCACACCTTACATTTCCGTATCTATGTATCTCCTTTCTCCCCGAATGTCAGTCTGAACAAGGGTCTAGACCTGAAATGTCACCTAATCCTTCTCTCCAGAGATGCTGCTGGGTCCAGCTGAGTTACTCCAGCATTTTGTGTCTACATCTTCGGTTTAAATCTGCAGTTCCTTCATACTCCTCCCTACACCTATTGTTTGAGTCTACACTTTTGTTGAGTGAATCAATGTACCTGCCTAGATTTGAACCTACGATCACACCGTCATCGGGAAATGAAAGCAAGGATTTAGCGGCCTCGGCCACAGCGGTGCCGTGACGTCACTGCTCGGCCAGGTCAGCTCTTTGAGGTTGGCGGCGGCGGCGGTGTGAGGGTGCGCATGCTCAGAGGTGGCCGGTGGTGCCGGGGAACGAGTAGGCCGCGGGTTACCCGGGGCAACGGGCGGCCTGTCCGTTAGTCAGTCAGTCAGTCAGTCAGTCACAGCCGCCCGCGATGTGGGCGGCGGAGGAGGAGGAGAGGAGGCCGCTGCTCGGCCCGCCGCCCTGCCATGGCAGCAGCAGCAGCCGCGTGTTCGGGCGCCGCTGGCTGGTGCTCGGCATCTTCTCGCTGCTCGGCTTCGTGCAGGGCCTGGTGTGGAACTCGTGGGGGCCGATCCAGAACTCGGCCCGCCGCGCCCTGGGCTTCACCACCCGCGACATCAGCCTCCTGGTGCTGTGGGGGCCCATCGGCTTCGTGCCCTGCTTCCTCTTCACCTGGCTCATGGACACCAGAGGTAAGGGGGGGGGGGGGGGAAGGGGGAAAGGGAGGGCACTGGGAGAGGGGAGTGAAGTAGGGAGATAATGGGAGGAGGGGTAATGGAGTGGGAGGGAGGGGGTAATGAGGTTTGGGGGGCAATGGAGTAGGAGGGTAATAGAGTGGGGTGGTTGTGTGTGTGTGTTTAGGGGGGTAAAGAGGTTGGAGGTAATGGAGTGGGAAGATAATGAGGTGGGAGGGAGGGGGTAATGAGGTTGGAGGTAATACACAATAGGCAACAGGTGCAGGAGTAGGCCATTCGGCCCTTCAAGCCAGCACCGCCATTCAATGTGATCATGGTTGATCGTCCCCAATCAGTACCCCATTCCTGGCCCTTGTGGCTAAGGGGATCAGAGGGTATGGAGAGAAGGCAGGTACGGGATCCTGAGTTGGATGATCAGCCATGATCATATTGAATGGCGGTGCAAGCTCGAAGGGCCGAATGGCCTGCTCCTGCACCTAATTTCTATGTTTCTTCTCCCCATATCCCTATTTTTAAGAGCCCTATCTAGCTCTCTCTTGAAAGCATCCAGAGAACCTGCCTCCACCGCCCTCTGAGGCAGAGAATTCCACAGACTCGCCACTCTCTGTGAGAAAAAGTGTTTCCTTGTCTCCGTTCTAAATGGCTTACTCCTTATTCCTAAACTGTGGCCCCTGGTTCTGGACTCCCCCAACATCGGGAACACGTTTCCTGCCTCTAGCGTGTCCAAGCTCTTAACCATCTTATATGTATCAATGAGATCCCCTCTCATCCTTCTAAACTCCAGAGTATACAAGTCCACCTGTTCCATTCTCTCAGCATATGACAGTCCCGCCATCCCGGGAAATAACATGGTGAACCTACGCTGCACTCCCTCAATAGCAAGGATGTCCTTCCTCAAATTAGGGGACCAAAATTGCACACAATACTCTAGGTGTGGTCTCACTAGGGCTCTGTACAACTGCTGGAGTAACTCAGCGGGTAACTCAGCTGGGGTAATGGGAGTAAAGCCCGTGTACGTACTGTCGACAAGGAGACTCATGGCATCATCCCCAGTTACAAATCTCACCTCATTCAATCCAATATCGAGAAGTTTGACAAGACGGCCCTCGGGTGACTTTATTTATACTAGAATTAGAGCAAACAAAAATAGCTATCCACAGTCACTACATCCATGGACTATACCAGAGTGGAACATCCTCCCCGACACCACCAGATGTGCACCAACCTTGTCACTCTTCAAGCCGCAGCTCATGGGGACTTGGGACATGGATCATCTCACCAAACTTGCCCACTTAAAAATCCAAACAGCCCTTTTGCAACCAGTGCCAATGCGAGCGTAAACCTGAACAAGATAGGCCAGCTGTTGGCGGTCGTGCAGTAGAAAGCAGAAGTAATGGAGTGGGAGGGTAATGGGTTGGGATGGTAATGTGTGTGGGAGGAGGTAATGAGGTTGGGGGTAAACGTTTGGCACAAAGTCCGCAGGCACTGCCACTTTTCATTTCACTGCATATCCCGTATGTGTATGTGACAAATAAACTTGACTTGACTTGACTTGAAAGGGTGGAGGGGTGGGGAGAGGGGCAATGGTAATGGAGTGGGAGGGTAATGTGTGTAGGAGAGGGGGGGGGTAACGAGGTTGGGAGGGAGGGGAGAGTAATGGGGAGGGAGGGAGGTGGTAGATAAGTCAGAGAGAGGGGTAATGGGTTGGGGGGAGGGGGTTGAGGAGAGGGAGGTGGTAATGGGTCAGTGAGAGGGGTAATGATTAATGATGAGGACGATTGGCCATGATCATATTGAATCTGAAGTAGGGTCTCAACCCGAAATATCACCCTTTTCTTCTCTCCAGAGATGTTGCCTGTCCCGCTGAGTTACTCCAGCTTTTTGTGTCTATCATGATTACATTGAATGACAGTGCTGACTCGAAGGGCCGTTTGGCCTACTCCTGCACCTATTTTCCGGGTTTTTATGTAATGGGGTAAAGAGGGGGGAGGGGGTAATGGGTAGGTATTGAGATGGGGGGGGGGGGGGGGGGGTTAATGAGGAAGGAGGGGGTAATGGGATGGGAGAGTGATGGGGATAAGAGGAGCATGGGGAAAGAGGTAGCTAGATAGAAAATGAAGGGGACAGGCATGGAAAAGGAGAGACGGGCAAGTTAAAAAGGGGGAGTGGATACAGATGGCGAAGAGGGAGAGAAGAATGGATGGGGAAAAGCAGAAGGTGGCTAAAGGAGTTCAAGTCAACTTTATTTGTCACATACACATACAAGTTGAGATGGAGGAAGGAATGAGGGGAGAAAGAGACAGAGTGGAAATAGGGCAGTAGGGTGAAATAAGATGGAAATGGGCTTGATGTGGCAAGGCACTGTGTTGATGGAGAGAAATGGTGTCAGGCATGAGATTTCTCAGCGGATTTCCGCGGATTTTGAAATTCGGTTTAAAAAAATCTGTCTAAATCTCCGCTATCAATGACTTTTCGCGAGACAGTGAGCCGCTGCGCCGATGGTTGAGTGCGTGGAAATCCGCGTAGTCAATTTTAGCGGAAAGCGTGTACGCGACAGCTAGCACTCAGCTCCGCACATGTAGAGTCGCGGTTTTCCTCTGCTCCCTTCGACCTACCGTACCGCAGCTGGGGCGGGGAGCACAGAGTTACGTACACTCACACAACGCTCACAATGTAACTGTACGGCCTTGGTACGTACATGCGCTCTCCATCCAAGCAAGGAACAGGTATCGTGTTACAAGTAGGTGTAGGTGCACTACAAAATATTTTCAATATGACAAGTGTAAACAGGCAAGGAGTTGGCGTCATTTTAAGATATGATTATCACATTTTTGTGTAAATTAAGAAATGACAAGCAAGTATAATGTGTTATTTTACGGTACAATAAAAAAAACCAGTATAAATTTAAGGTAAATAGGCAAGAAGAATGTGCCATTTCAAGGTACAATTATCACAAAATGTCTGCCCCCTTTACCCCCGCCAGGGGTGTTGCTCCTTGGAATCCCATCTCCTCCTCTTCCTTCAGTTTTTTCCTGTCTCATACCTGTGGTGTTTATAGTGGTTGGTTTGGAACAGTTTTTGCTTGTGTTGTATCTACAGTCATTGTGGTGTCTTGTATCTACAGTCATATTCTCATTTTTGCAGTTTTTAGAGCTCGTTCTGTTTCGTGTGCTGAAAGTCAAGCAATAGCAACTAAATTAATCCCCCCCCCCCCCCCCCCCAAAGTAAGCCAACGGGGCAAATTGTTTTCATCTTAAAATAAATAATTTTGTTGACATTCTGGGAGTAACTTTCTCAAATATTGCTTGGTCATTAAAATTGTTGCAACCCTGAAAATGGATCGAAGGGTTTGTTGTTAGGCTGATCTGTCTGTGTAAGGAAAGTGAACAAGGTAGGCATGCCTGTGTCTCACGCCCATCTGTGGAACTAAGTTACAGAACTCGGACGACACCTGCACATGCGCATACTTGGACCCTGTGTTCCAGTTCTGCTTCCAAGATGAGGCCACCCAACCCAGGCGACTATTTGCGTGCTTGCCGCAGAAGCAGATCTCCAATCACATCTTACAATCGCTCCATACTCTTAATACTCTACTCGTACAGCAACATTTCTTACTTTAACTGTGATACACTGTAAATGGCTCGACTGTAATTGTGTACTGTCTTTCTGCTGGCTGGGCAGCACACAAAAAACTTCAGTTCAGTCCAGTTTTTATTTGTCATATGTGGGTTAACACAGGGTCAACGGTACAATCAAATGTTTTTGACAAGACAACGGGTCACCTCAGCAATGATATTACAAGGATAAAATTAAGGTTAAAAAAAAAGATAAGATAAGAGTGACATTGGTAGGCAAAAGACAATAATAAATAAAATAATCAACATATATGATGTGTTTGGAAGCCTGATGGCATGATGATAAAAACTGTTCTTAAGTCTGGTGGTGCGTGCAGCCTTGCTCCTATATCGTTCTGCCTGACGGTAACAAGGAGAACAGTCTGCGTGCTGGGTGGCTGTGGTCCTTGATGATGCTGTGTGCCTTCTGCAGGCACCGCCGGTGGAAAATGTCCTGAATGGCTGAGAGACAGTTGCCAGTGATGCGACTGTGGGGAGAACAGCTCCCGTACCAGACTGTGATGCAGCCCGTCAGCAGACTCTCGATGGTGCATCTGTAGAAGTTTGTGAGGATGCCGGCGTTCATGCCAAACCTCCCCAGTCGCTGGCTCTTCCTGATAAACTAAATTAAACTGAAAGTTCATCAGTGAGTCATTCGGTGAAGTATTTCACTGAATAAAAGGCACATATCCTTCACCACACAGCCTGCACTGCCAAAAATTGACCCTAACATTCACGCTCCGTCAAAGAACTTTGGAAGACATGGATTACTTTCTCTATCTCATCAGCCAACATCAACAGAGACAACTGACCCACACGACAGGGGGAGAGAGAAGGTGGGGTACGGGACTATATTGCACTAAATTGTCTATTTTTCTATTGAACTTCCCTTTGTTGCTTATTGTCTCCTGTGTGCTATCTTTATATATCTGCTGTGCTGCTGGAAGTAAGAATTTCATTGTTTTTTGTTTCATTGTTTCCGTTTCCATATGACAATAAAAAAATTCTTGATGGCTAATCTCAGTGATATAACGGATCGGACAGGTTTCGAGGGATATGGGCCCAGCACAATCAGGTGGGACTCGTGTAGATGGGACGTGTGTTGGTTGGTGTGGGGAGATTGGGCCGAGGGGCCTGTTTCCACGCTGTATCACTCTTAATTCATCAGCTAGTGCACTGAATCAGCACAGAGTTTGCTCATTTAAGAAAAGTATGTTTGAAGACCAAGATTCAAAACCCTGCGTTAAGCTCACAATGTTTAAGCAGCAGTGATGCTTCTGGAACGTGGAAACGTTGCAGCACTGGAGCTTTGCAAATAAAGCTGCCTGTGCAAAATTGTCCATGTTCATTGGTTTGCCATTCGGTGTCTATTATCAGGCCACCATCTGCAGCAATGGGACTCTGATCAAGCTTAATCTGATCTAATCTGTACTCTGAGGTATTTCCATGTCAGATGCTAGACTTCTGAAACCGGCCTACTACTCTGAAATCCGTCACAGTAAGAGATTATCAGAAGGACAGAATAAATGTTTCAAGGAAGTTCTCCAATTCGCCGTCAGAAGATTGTAGCATCTACGCTTTGGAATGTCTGACCTGTGACAGCTCGGATCTGAGGAGGAACATCCAGAAAGGTTTAGAGCATCTCCAATCTCTGTGATGTTAACACGTGGAGTTGAAGAAATGAACTGTGTTTCAAACCCAGGCTGTGGAGTCAATACCCAAAGCACCCGACTCCAACTCCGACACCTTGATTTCGTGTGTATCCGACTCCAACTCCGACTACGACCCCCACCCCTAGGTAAAACAATTCTAAATCTGCCATGATGACATTACACAAGATGGCATTTCATAAGAACCACATGAATCATTGGGCTACTGTTTAAACCCATGTCCTTTAATGTTTGAGTCTAATGGTTGTAGCTCTGCTATTGTGGTTTTTATTGTTTATTCTTGGAAAAAACCCCAATTCATTATGCTAAAAGAAAAAAAAGTTCCATATAGGACTATGACACAATTAACATTAAATTGACTTAAATAAAAATTATAAAAGCATTACTACAAATGTATTAAACCTAGGCCACAGGCATGAGCTAAATGGCTAAATTATGACAAAAAAAATTCTCAAGTGCAATAGAAATTAAAACTAAATGCATAGGTAGTTACATTTGCTACAAAAGTACATATCTAAAATGTATTAATAATTTGTCCTTTGGAACAGAATAGCTTCTGCCAGATCCTCTTTCATTGAAGCCCTTAAATCTGATTTAATTATTTTCAATGCGGCGAACAGTCTCTCCATGCTGACCTGAGTGGGTAGTATGTCTGTTACTATCATAGCTGCAAATTTTACTATTTCTGGATAAGCAGGGATGACTTCTTGTACTGTAAGTTTAGATGAGCAATCATATTTCTGTACTTTTTAACCACCAAGAAAATCTTGCTTAAATTCCATTAGTTTAACATCAAAAGTCTGCCGTCCTATGTTTAAATGGGAATGGGTGCGGTATGTTTAAAAAGTGGGATTTTTTCCGATTTACGTTGTCTCTGAAATTTATGTTGAGGTCTGAGTCGGAGTTGGGACATTTTTTACCCACTCCCGACTCCAACTGCAGCACCATAATTACTCCAACGACAACTCCGACTCCGACTCCACAGCCCTGTTTCAAACACCACGCTTAGTGCCCCTGTTGTGGCAGTCTTTGGTTTCCATATAGGAAGCTTCTGCTACCATGAAACACAAGAACAGTACAGCACAAGAACAAGCCATTCGGCCCACATTATCCATGCTGAACACAATGCCATGCTAAACCAATCACTAGAAACAAGGAAATGCAGCTGTTGGTTTACGACAAAGGAGACTAGGTGCTGGTGTAACTCAGCAGGTCAGGAAGCATCTATGGAGGGAGAAACTAATCTCTTCTGCCTGCACGTGATCCATAACAGCCAATGTCCCTGCATATCCATGTGCCTATCTGAAAGACTCTCAAACAACACTATCGTATCTGCCTCCACCACCATCTAAAATACTAAAAAGCATGTTTAAAAAAAACTTGCTCCTCTTATCCTTTAAACTTTGCCTCTCTCACCTTGAAGCTATGTTCTCTAGTCTTTAAAATTTCCACGGGAAAACGGTTCTGACTGTCTACCCCATCTATGCTTTTATAATTGTATATACTTGTATATCAGTTCTCCCATGAGCATCCAGAAATTCCAGCGTAGCTAATAACACCCTCTAATCCAGGCAGAAATTCTGGTAAACTTTTTCAGTCCCTCTCCAAAGCCTGCACATCCTTGCTGTAATGAAGTGACCAGAAATGCGCACACTACACCAAATGCAGCGTAGCCAAAGTCCTACAAAGCTGCAACATGACTTCCTGACTCTTGTACTCGCTTCCCTGACCGATGATGGCAAGCAGGCCATCGAGGAAACACTATTCTCAATCCCAAGGAACTGCCTAAGAAGAGAAGGCATTGGGGAAGCGCTGGTGATATAAAATTGGAAGTACCACAGGTTGGGCAGTACCTGAGGAGAGGTAAAAAATTATCATTATGAATCAGCTATTGTTTAGAATTCTTACTTGCAAAACCTTTCAGGGCATCATCCCAACTATTGTCCAAGGCAGAAGGGATGGGAGCAGAACTAATTTGCCGATGTCAACATCATTAAAGACCCGCACCATCCTGGCCACACACTCATCTCTCTCTGTTGCCTTCGGGAAGAAGGTACAGGAGCATGAAATCTGTAACATCCAGGTTCAGGAACAGCTCTTCCCCACAGCCATCAGGCTATTAAACACGACATCAAATAAGCTCTGAACAATAACAGTCTATTATTACTACTGCACTTTATCAGTTTATTTATTGTGTGTCTATGGTCTGTAGACACACTGAACTTTATCTCCCATTCTGCATTATGTTTACATATTCTGTTGTGCTGCAGCAAGTAAGAATTTCATTGTCCTATCTGGGACACTTGACAATAAACCTCTCTGGACTCTTGACTTGACTCAAGTCTACTCCACCATTCAATCATGGCTGATCTATCTCTCCCTCCTAAAGCAATTTTCCTGCCTTCTCCCCATAATCCCTGACACCCGTACTAATCAAGAATCTATCTACCACTGCCGTAAAAATATCCATAGACTTGGTCTCCACAGCCTTCAGTGGCAATTAATTCCACAGATCCGCCACCCATTGAATAAGAAAATTCCTCCTCGTCTCCTTCATGCAGGAACATCCTTTAAACCTGAGGCTATGACCTCGGGTCCTAAACTCCCCCACAAGTGGAAACATCCTCTCCACAGCCATCACTTGTGCTCTGCAGCCCTACAATCCAAAATATTAAATTCCATCATTTTCTGCATAAATCAGCAAACTCTTTATTTCATGTTTTCTCATTTGGAGCTACTTATTGTCTGCATCAATCTCATGACAGTCCTTACTAATATCATCAGTAAATCATGCTGTTATTGCTCTCAACTCTTCCATTACTGCTAAATGCTTGTGCCTTGCATCTGGAGATCGACGAAGCAAGGATGTTGTATACATGGATTTTAGTAGGGCTTTTGATATAATCCCGAATGGCAGGCTGGTCCAGAAGATTGAGATACGCAGGATTTACAGTCAGTTGGTCATATGGATTCAGAACTGACGTATTCAATTCAATTCAACTTTAATGTCATTGCACAAATACAAGTATAGGTACAACATAGAAACATAGAAATTAGGTGCAGGAGTAGGCCATTCGGCCCTTCGAGCCTGCACCGCCATTCAATATGATCATGGCTGATCATCCAACTCAGTATCCTGTACCTGCCTTCTCTCCATACCCTCTGATCCCCTTAGCCACAAGGGCCACATCTAACTCCCTCTTAAATATAGCAAATGAACTGGCCTCAACTACCCTCTGTGGCAGAGAGTTCCAGAGACCCACCACTCTCTGTGTGAAAAAAGTCCTTCTCATCTCGGTCCTAAAGGATTTCCCCCTTCTCCTTAAGCTGTGACCCCTTGTCCTGGACCTCCCCAACATCGGGAACAATCTTCCTGCATCTAGCCTGTCTAACCCCTTAAGAACCCCAATGAAATGCAGTTTAGCGTCAGTTCGTAGTGATAGCAATATAGAAAATAAATACAGAATGCAGACAATGGGGACGAAGAGACTGGAGAAATCTATCGACGGGACTCCGAGTTCAGCAGTGTGATGGTGTTATTGTAGAAGCTGTTCCTCATCCTACTAGTGCAGGACCTGAGGGAAGACAGAGGGTTGTGGTGGAAGGAAGATATTCTGGCTGGTGGAGTGCGATCAGTGGTCGCATGGATCTACATGTACCTTCCTGAGTCACATTGTTTTGCTCAAGATTCCAGCATTTGCAGTTTCTTCTGCCCCGATGTTGCATCAAAGTTTGCTGATGATGCACAGAACTGTGGCGATGTGCGAGGAGAATGCAGTGAGGGGTCAAGACAGGCCCAGTGAATGGTCAACAATATAATAGGACAAAATGAGTTCAATTCAGTTTAGTTTATTGTCACGTGTACCTTGGTACAGTGAAAAGCTTTTGACACGTGCAGTCCAGTCAGTGGAAAGACAATGCATCGTAACAATCGAGCCATTTACAGTGTACAAATTCATAAGGAAGTAACGTTTAGTGAAGAAATGTTGCTGTAGAGTAGAGATTGTGCAGCAATTGTAATATTGTGATTGTAGATCTGCTTCTGAGGTTAGCACGCAAATAGTAGACGGGGTTGGGCGCCATCTTGGAAACATCAAATTCATCTACATTGGGGGGAAAATGGAAAAGCAGCATTCAAAGGGACATGAGTGCCCGTACACAAATTACTGACAGTTAACATGCTGGTATAGCAACTAATTAGACAGTTAAATGTACAATGGCCTTTAATAGAAATACAAGTTGCACAATTTTTTTTTTGCAAAGGCTAGTGGTACAATGTGTTTAATGGCAAGAGGATTTGAGTACAAGAGCAGACATTTCCCTATGGTTGTAACAGTGCCCTACTAGACTATACTTGCAATACTGTTTTGACTTGTGATGTTGGAGAACTACTGTATCCTAGTAGAATAGCATCGACTACTGTACAGGAGCTTATCCTTCAGTGCTAGAATAGAGGACTAGCTGTCCTTTCCAAGGAAGAACTTATTTGCTATAAAGTGATTTCCCGGACTCCATGGTCATTGTTTTGGGGAATTTTAACAAGGCTAACCTCAGCCGAGAGCTTCCAAAATACAGACATCATGTTACCTGCCCCACCAGAGGGGAGAGAACACTTGATCATTGTTATACGACAATGAGGAATGCATATCACTCTGTTCCCCATGCAGCTCTGGGACTCTCTGATCATTGTCCAGTTCACCTTATTCCGACCTACAGGCAGAAACTAAAATCTGCGAAGCCTGTGGTCAGAACAATCAAAAAGTGGACAAACGAGGGCATTGAAAACCTACAGTCCTGCTTTGTCTGCACGGATTGTAATTTGTTCAGGGAAGCAACCACAAGCCTCGATGAGTATACAGACACTGTGACATCTTATGTCAGCTTTTGTGAGGATAGTTGCATTCCAACTAGAACTCGGACAGCTCCGGCAATCTAAAGATGGCCTACAGGAGTGGGGATGCAGACCTCTACAGGCAGGCCAAGTACAAGCTGAGAAGAGGAATCAGAGCTGCCAAGGAAAGGTACTGTGAGAAGTTGAGGAGCAAGTCTCAGCTATGACTCTTCTTCGGTGTGGAAGGGCTTGCAAGAAATCACCAGCTACAAGAGGAAAACCCCCCCCGCTCCTTGGACAATCATCAGCTGACCAACGACCTGAAAGAGTTCTACTACAGCATCCTTAGACAAAAACATAACCCCGGTACCCCCCTCGCCCTCCCCCACCCACTCCTCCCCAATCACCACTTCACAACCACTTCCAGCCCGACTGCAAAGACTGGGCCCACGTCCACTTCCCACCCCCTCCTTGCTGCCCAACATCAGTCTGGCCACTTTTCCAGCACTAGCAATAGCAGTTGAGGAGAGGGAAAAACTATTCAGGAGACAGAAAAGCCGGAAATCGCAAGGACTGGACAATGTTTCCCCCTCTACCCTCAAGCTCTGTGCCGAACAATTGGCATTAGTCTACACAGACATTTTCAATTAGTCCCCACAAACCTGTACTGTCCCTGCCTGCTTCAAAGTCTCCACTATTGTTCCCGTTGTGGCGGTACCCGGTGGCTAGTTATGGGTAGCGAACCCTCGGCTCAGGAGGGAGGAGTTGAGCGTCTCGGAGTGGGAGGCGTTGGGTCATGGGGTCCAACCCGGGGTATTTAAGGTCGGGTCACGCCCGGTCACGTTGTTGGAGTTGTAAGCAGCACAGTGCAGTAATAAACACCATTTTGTTCACACAACTCGTTTTCGCCTCATTCTTGGCTGGACTCCTGGAGTCCCCGCTACACCGTACCCAAAATGCCAAGGATTACTGGTCTTAATGACTACAGGCCTGTCGCACTGAACTCTGTAATCATGAAGACCCTTGAAAGACATGTGCTGGCCCACCTGAAAACTATCATAAACCTACTGCTGGACCCCCTGCATACCGGGCGAATAGATCAGTGGATGACGCAGTCAATCTAGGCCTGCACGTCATCCTCCTGCACCTAGACCGCCAGGAGACCTATGCAAGGATTTTGTTTGTGGATTTTCACTCTGCATTCAACATCATTGTGCCAGAGCTACTGCACTCTAACCTCTCCGAGTTGACTGTGCCTGAACCCCTCTGTCAGTGGATCACCAGCTTCCTGACAGCCAGGAAGCAGCATGTGAGGCTGGAAAAGCACATCTCGGACCCGCTGACCCTCAGCATAGGACCACCACAAGGCTGCGTACTCTCCCCTCTTCTTTACTCTCTCAACACCAACAACTGCATCTCCACAGACACCTCTGTCAAGCTTCTCAAGTTTGCGAACAACACAACCCTGATTGGACTGATCCAGGATGGGGAAGAATCTGCTTACAGACAGGAAGTGACACATCTGGCATCCTGGTGCCATCGCAACAACCTGGAGCTCAATGCTCTTACGATGGTGTAATTGATTGTGGACTTCAGGAGAGCTCCCTCTCCTCCCCCTCCTCTCCCCCCACTCACCATCAACAACACAACAGTCACATCTGTGGAGTAATTAAGTTCCTTGGAACCATAATCTCCAAGGACCTTAAGTGGGGGCCACCATCGTCTCAAGTCAAAAAGGCCCAACAAAGGATGTACTTCCTGCGGCAGCTGAGAAAACACAATCTGCCACTGGCGATGATGAACCAGTTTTATACTGCCATCATAGTTTGTCCTCACCTTCTCCATCATGGTCTGGTTTGACTCGGCCACCAAGCACGACATCCGGAGGCTGCAGTGCATCGTTTGATGAGCCGAGAAGGTTGTTGGCTGCAATCTTCCCCCCCATCGACTAACTGTACACCGCAAGGGCCAGGAAGCGAGTGGGTAAGATCATCTCTGACTCCTCTCACCCTGGCCACAAACGCTTTGAAGCACTTCTCTCTGGAAGGCGACTCTGGACTGTCAAAGCCGCCACAGCCAGACATAAAAACAGCTTTTTTCCACGAGTAGTAGCTCTACTCAACAGCCAAAAGTCTATAGCCTCCTTTTGCTCTGGTATTTTATTTAATTCTTCGCGTTTAAAGTATAATGTTTTATTTTTAATTGTCTACTGTATATCGTGTTGTTACTTGCGAGCAAAGCACCAAGGCAAATTCCTTGTATGTATACATATTTGGCTAATAAAATGTATTCAACTAAATTCAAGTGTGTGCATCAAATATTCACTGATGAAGGGAGGTGTTGTTTACTAGAGACTTAAAACACACTAATTGGCCTGTTGACCCACCGAGTCCGTGCTGACCAGCGATCACCCCGTACACTAGCCTCCACACTAGCAACAATTTACAATCCACAGAGGCCAATTAACCTACAATCTGTACTTCTTTGGAGTGTGGGAGGAAGCCGGAGCAACAGGTGAAAACCCATGCGGTCACAGGGAGAATGTACAAACATACAGAAGATACCCGTAGTCAGAATCTAACCCGGGTCTCTGGTGCTGTAAGGCAGTAACTCTACTGCTGTGCCACCATGTCCCCCTCTATTGTTCTATGAGATTAAGCTCTATACCCTCTGGAGTTCAGATGAATGAAAGGTGATGTCATGGAAGTATGGGGGGGAAAAAAAGACGACTGAATAGACAATTCAAGTGAAGAGGTGATGTTTGCCCTGCCTTTGGTGTGGCACCAGGAACCCAGAGGGTGAAGGCGAATCTCTTGTTCTCTATTCAGGAGGGGCAGTAGTTAAATATGCTCAAGACCGAGATCAATAGGCTTTTGAACGTTAACGGATTCAAAGCTTTTTGAAAATTAATTAACTTTCTGGATTTGGGCCTCGTCAGCAAAGCAAGCATTTATTGTCCATCCCTAAATGCCCTTGGGGATACATAGAAACATAGAAAATAGGTGCAGGAGTAGGCCATTCGGCCCTTCGAGCCTGCACCGCCATTCAATGTGATCATGGCTGATCATCCAACTCAGTATCCCGTACCTGCCTTCTCTCCATACCCCCTGATCCCTTTAGCCACAAGTGCCACATCTAATGCCCTCTTAAATATAGCAAATATACAGGTGTGATTAAACCACTGCAGTCCTTCTGGGTACAGTACTCCCAAAGTACTTTTGCTACCTGGATATGAAAGTGGTGCTGAGGTAAAAGATCATCTGTAATTCAACTTGCTGCTGGAACAGGTACAAGGTGCCGAAAAGCTGCCTTTGGCTTCTGTGTTTTTTACTTTTTCTTTTGTATGCTTATAAATTCTTGGGTGCAGCTGCGTACAATGACATTTTATGGTCAAGTTAACACTTAATTAATGGGAGAGCAAGTATCTTCGAACGAATGATGCGGAAAATGGTTTTGAACCACTTTTAAATACTTTACGACTTTTCACCATCTTGATTTCTTGGCTGTAACTTCTGGGTCATTTGTGTCATGGTTTGCTGTGTACACATTCATTTAGTGGTCTCATTACAGAGATCTCGTTAAAGCTATAGAGCATGTAGACTCTTGGGTTGATCAAGCATAATTATCAGGATAGGCAAAGTAATGGGCTATTTTCACAAGTTTTTAACTAGGAGGAGTATCAACACAATTCTATAGAGTGTGAATGCTAATAGGAAACTCAGACTGGTGATCGTAGTTTCCTTTCGCTAAAGAGTGGCTAACTTTTCATTTACTTCGAAAAGATTACCATTTCCCAATCTTCAAGTTGATGTTGTGCATTTAGGCTTTCATTGAATTGAATTGAATTGAATTGAATGCCTTTATTGTCATTCAGACCTTTCGGTCTGAACGAAATTTCGTGCCTGCAGTCATACATATATAAAAATAACAATACCATACAATAAACACAAAATTAACATCCACCACAGTGAGTTCACCAAACACCTCCTCACTGTGGTGGAAGGCAAAAGTCTTAGAGTCTCTGTCTTTCTTCCCTCCATATTCTCCCTCTGCGCTGAGGAGATCCAGGCCGCCGCCACCGCCGCCGCCGGAACGTCGCTGGAGCACCGCAGCTCCCGAAAACCAGGCCGCCGCTGGAGCACCGCAGCTCCCGAAACCCAGGTCGCCGCTGGAGCACCGCAGCTCCCGAAACCCAGGTCGCCGCTGGAGCACCGCCGCTCCCGAAACACAGGCCGCCGCTGGAGCACCGCAGCTCCCGAAACCCAGGCCGCCGCTGGAGCACCGCAGCCCCGAAAGCCAGGCCGCCGCTGGAGCACCGCAGCTCCCAAAAGCCAGGCCGCCGCTGGAGCACCGCAGCTCAGAGGGAGCCAGGCCGCCGCTGGAGCACCGCAGCTCCCGAAACCCAGTCCGCCGCTGGAGCACCGCAGCTCCCGAAAACCAGGTCGCCGCCGGAAGCCAGGTCGCCTCTGAAGGCCGTGCCGCCGCCGCTGGAAGGCCGTCACCAGGGCCTCAGCACAGACGGAGACGGTGTCGGGGGACACGACAGGAAAAGTCGCATCCCCCGGAAGGGAGAGACTAAAACCCCATTTCTCCCCCCCTCCCCCCCCCCCCCCCCCCCACACACACACACATACACAACCCAACAAACCAAAAATAAACGCCAAAAACAGGGACGAAGACAAAAATAAAATAAAAGACAGACGGACTGCAGGTGAGCCGCAGCTGCCAAGCAGCGCCGCCACTTCCGGTATTAGACTGTTATGATCTTTGAATTATTAATTGTGGAATACTGGATCAGCAATGCCAGCGGGGTGGAAGTTTGCAACCTTCACGTGGTCCGCCCTGTTTCAACGAATGCAATCAACCCGGCGTGCATAATCAAATAAGATCAAATAGAACTAGTTGTCCTACAACTTTAGGCTGTGCACGTGATAAGCCAGAAGAAGAAGCAATGCCAGCCATGTACCAGAAAAGAGTGAAGGGTGTTTTATTGTCATATGTCCCAGATAGGACAATGAAATTCTTACTTGCTGCAGCACAACCGAGCATGTAAACGTAGGAGAGGGAAAACTCTGATTTAAAACCTCCACTGCCTTGTGGCCATATCCAGTCATGGAAAAGGCTCCAGGAGTAAACCTCAAGAAAATCCGGAGTCGGAGCCCCTAAGGCAGTTCGTCGACGGCGCTGGTGCCAAACTGTAACCGCCCTGCTGTTCCTTTGGATCGATCAGCGACGTGGAGATGGGGGACGTGCTGCATGGGCAACAGCCTGTCCTCCATATGACATCGCCCAGGCTTGCATCCGACCAGGATGCATCACCCATGGTCAGTCATGACCGAGAGGGGCCTACTACTACTAGTACATAGTGGGAGAAAAAAATAGTTCTGTGTGTGTGTGTGTATATATACACATTCATACATACTCAATAGATAAACAAATATAGTGCAATAATAATAATATGTTATAGTTCAGAGCTTATTTGCTGTCGTGTTTAATAGCCTGATGGCTGTAGGGAAGAAGCTGGTTGTTACAGTTTTCAAGCTCCTGTACCTTCCTCCCAATGGCAATGATGAAATGAGTGTGTGGCCAGGATGGTGTGGGTCTTTGATGATGTTGGCTGCCTTTTTGAGGTAGCGACTTTGATAGATCCCTTCGATGGTGGGGAGGTCAGAGCCGGTGATGGATTGGGCAGTGGTCCTTCTCATTCATAGATGCTTCCTTCTCATTCATAGACTTGCTATTTATTTTTCCACGGGCCATTCATAATTATGCAACCATACATTGCCCTCCATAATGTTTGGGATAAAGACCCATCCTTTATTTATTTGCCTCTGCTCCACAATTTGAGATTTGTAATAGAAAAAAAATCACGTGGCTAAAATGCACATTGTCAGATTTGAACAAAGGCCATTTTTATACAATTTGTAGAAATTACAGCAGTGTTTATACATAAGTCCCCCCATTTCAGGGTACCATAATGTATGGGATACGGCAATTTCATGTAAATGAAAGCAGTCATGTTTAGTTTTTTTTTACATATCCTTTGCATGCAATGACTGCTTGAAGTCTGCGATTCATGGACCAGTTGCTGGGTGTCTTGTCTGGTGATGCTCTCCCAGGCCTATATTGCAACCATCTTTAGCTTATGCTTGGGGGTTACACAATAAGCTGGAGAAACTCAGCGGGTGCAGCAGCATCTATGGAGCGAAGGAGATGGGCGACGTTTTGGGTCGAGACCCTTCTTCAGACTTGTTTTGGGGGCTAGTCTCCCTCAGTTTTCTCTTCGGCATATAAAAGGCATGCACTTTAACTACATGTGATTTCTTTCTATTATGAATCTTGAATTATGGAGCACAGAGGTAAATAAATAAATGATGGGTCTTTGTCCCAAACATTATGGAGGGCACGGTGTAATTGCCTGCATTTGGGTGGCAAGATGGTGCTGCGGCAGAGTAGCTGCCTTGCAGCGCCAGAGACCTGACTACTGTGCTGTCTGTACGTTCTCCCCGTGACTGCGTGGGTTTTCCCCGAGAGCTCCGCTTTCCTCCCACACTCCAAAGACGTACAGGTTTGTAGGTCAATTGTGAATCTTTACAATGTTAAAGATTGTAAATTGTCCTAAGTGTGTAGGATAGTGCTAGTGTATGGTGTGCGCTGGTCGGCGAGAATGCAGTGGGCCGTCGGGTCTGTTTCTGCTCTGTATCTTGAATGTAAACAAAACTACCTCCTTCAGTTTTATAACAATTAATGTTGAACGAAAAGAATGTGGAAGAATACATGAAAACTGACATGTTGTAATAGCCGCTGTGAGTGTTGTGCCAATTCCTCAAGCCTTTGTTATATTGTGTAATAAAATATTCATGTAACTCCTGGAGTTCTGCAAGGTTTGTTTTGCAATGTTTTTCTTCCTCCAACAACGTATTTCTATTATCAATGTTGTCTGAACTTTAAATGTGGTACCTTAGTGATTATTAATATCCCTTTGGAATGTAAATTTATGAGCATGATAAGAATAAGAATACAGTTACAGGGGTTATGGGGAGAAGGCTGGAGAACAGGATTGAGAGGGAGAGGTAGATCATCCATGATTGAATGACGGAATAAACTTGATGGGCCGAATGGCCTAATTCTGCTCCTATCACATGAACACTGAAAAATCTATTAAGGGGGAACTGATTTACTGTAGGTATCTTAAATGTTTAAAAGGTGTGTGACTAAGTGATGAAGTACTTGTATTTTTGTGAGTTTTCTTATTTTGGTTTTAATTTGTGGAAAATTGAGTATTCTGTTATTTATAAGGAAAAACACCAGCGTATGACTTGATTTTAATAGCATCGATTAGTTTATTGTCATGTGGACTGAGGTAAAGTGAAAAGCTTTATGTTGCGTGCTATCCAGTCAGCGGGAAGACTATGTATGATTGCAATCGAAGCACAGTGCACAGATGGATACAGAATAAGGGGAATAGCGTTTAGTGCAAGGTAAAGTCCGATTAAAGATAGTCCGAGTGTCTCTAATGCAGTCGATGATAGCTCACTATGGAATGGAATACTTTATTGTCACATGTGACTAGGCACAATGAAATTCTTTGTTTGCAGACACAATGCATGGTTCAATCGCCTGATAACATTTGGGAAGAAACTGTCCCTAAATCAGGAGGTGTGCGTTTTCACACTTCTGTACCTCTTGCCCGATGGAAGAGGGGGTGTCCGTCCGGGGTGAGACTTATCCTTGATTTATGTTAAAGAAGGAACTGCAAATGCTGGAGAATCAAGGGTTACACAAAAAGCTGGAGATACTCGGCATCTAAGGGGCGAAGGAGATAGGCGACGTTTCGGGTCTGAAGAAGGGTCTCGACCTGAAACGTCGCCTATCTCCTTCGCCCCTTAGATGCTGCTGCACCCGCTGAGTTTCTCCAGCTTTTTGTGTAACCCTTGATTTATGTTGCTGACCTTGCAGAGGCAGTGTGAAGTGTGGATAGAGTCAATGGAAGGGCAGTTGGTTTGTACGATGGTCTAGGCTGCATATTACTCATCAGTCAAAATTGCCATTTGTTCCAGAAATTATTATATAGCCATGAGTTTCTTATCTGTAATAAGTCTGCCATGCACTGGAACATATGCTTCCTTCTCAATCACGCAACATTTTAAATGGTAAGGAAGGAAAAAGAACTATTCTCGTGCTGTAAGATATAGCCGGTCCAGGTTGCCTCGGGGTAAGAAAGATGTGTCTAATGTAGCATGATCGTTTGGTATCGCATAGTGCTTGAAAGCCGTTGATGCAATTCAACTTCTTTCGTCCGAGGATGGTGAATCTGTGCAATTCATTGCCAGAGCCGGCTGTGGAAGCCAAGTTAGTGGATATTTTTTAAGTGGAAATTGACAGATTCTTGATTAATAAAGGTGTTGGGGGTTATGGGGCAAAAGCAGGAGAATAGGGTTGAAAGGGAAACCTATGTTTCGCCTTTCAATAGACAATAGACTTTCATTGGCACAACTTTCCAAAGGTGATGGAAAGACTGGAGGAAAGGCTAGGTGCTGAGCCCTCTCTTATAACTGCATTAAGGAGGCAATTAAACACACCTGAGCAATTGCAAACACCTATGAAGCCATGTGTCCCATTCATTATGGTGCCCTGAAATGGGGGGACTATGTATAAACACAGCTGTAATTTCTACATGATGAAACCAAAATGTATAAAAATGGCCATTAATAAAATGTGACAATGTGCACTTTAACCACATGTGATTTTTTTTCTATTACAAATCTCATTTTGTGGCATATAGAGGCAAATAAATAAATGAGGGGTCTTTGTCCCAAACATTATGGAGGGCACTATTTCCCAGTGTTTAGTTTATAGATCCAGAGCGGAAACAGGCCCTTCGGCCCACCGAGTCTGCGCCGACCAGCGATCCCCGCACATTAACACTCTCCTACACACACTAGGGACAATTTACACTTACACCAAGCCAATTAACCTACAAACCTGTACATCTTTAGAGTGTGGGAGGAAACTGAAGATCTCGGAGAAAACCCGTGCAGTCACAGAGAGAACGCACACACTCCATACAGACTGTACCCATAGTCGGGATCGAACCTGGGTCACTGGCGCTGTAAGGCAGCAACTCTACCGCTGTGCCGCTCAGTGGCTCAGAACTTCTGCTAAAAAACTGGAAGATCCAAGCACAAGCTCTCGTGTTGCCTTTGCTCCATTTAATTGCCAGCTCCTGGACACGTGACCTGCACCAGTGGGCTCCTTGTGAAGTCTAACAAGAGAATGTAGACGCTCCCAATTTCCTAGCACTTAGGAAGAAGGATTAATCTGCCCTCTGAATGCACGCTGGCAGACCAGGTGCAGAGTCCTGTTTAAACGAATGCAGCATCCAGAGGAATGGTGAGAGACCCTTTTTTTTTAAATTAAATTCAGTTGCTTTAAAATATTTTCTGAGAATTTTAGTTTTACAAAACAACTTTTTTTTTTCCCCTAATATTCCCCAGATGTTTTTAACCTCGTGAATGCGAAAGACATTCACAATCAATAAATTTTAAACAGCAGTTTTAATGGCTGGTGCGCCCAAGGGCTGGGCCTCTGCATCTGTCAAAGCCTTTTGAAAAGTGCAAACGGCCATGCACACAGACGGGCCGCGTATTGTCCTTCTCAGAGCCCTGTGCTTTCAGGCCTGTGATCACGTGGGAACCAGCATCTTGGTCTGTGGGAGGGTGGCTAGTGCTCTCTGACCGTGGTCATTCAATTTAGTCCAATTTAATTTGGTGATACAGCGCAGAAACAGGCCCTTTGGCCCACCGAGTCTGTTCCGACTAACGATCCCCGCACTTTAACACCATCCTACACACACTAGATGCATATGTGCTTGGGTAGGGGTTGGTCATTCGGCCCTTCGAGCCAGCACCACTGATCATCCAGAATCGGTACCCCCGTTCCTGCTTTCTCCCCATATCATTAGACTCCATTAGCCACTAAGAGCTATATCCAACCCACTCTTGAAAACACACTAGGGATGATTTACGCTTTTTACTCCAAGCTAATTGGCTGACAGAACAGCACATCTTTGGGATGTGGGAGGAAACTGGAGCTTCCGGAGAAAACCCACGTCGGTCACGGGGAGAGCGTATGAACTCCATACAGACGGCACCCGTAGTCATGATCGACCTGGGTGTCTGGTGCTCTAAGGCAGCAGCTCTACCACTGTGCTGCCCAATATAAGGATACGATAACCACTTGAAAATGCACAATTAAATGCCTCATAAGGCTCTGTCTGGTTTTAAAAAAAACACATAAAAACAGCAATAAAATCAGTTGTGCATGCAGTATCATTGCTACCTGATCTGCTGAATATTTCCTCCAAACTATTTTTATTTAGCATTTCCAGAATTTTCTTTGCATGCCTAATCTATTTCTGATGTTGGTTGAGTTAAGTATCGATTATGTCAATGCTTTAGTTGCGAGATACAGCATGGAAACGGGCGATCAGCTTCACCCGTTCACATTCGTTCCATGCTATCCCACTTTCTCATCCACCCCCTATACAGTAGGGGTGCATTCCAGTGGCCAATTAACCTATAAGCTTGCACGTCTCTGGGATTAGTTTCGCTTGGAAATAAAACCTGGAAGCGGGCCTTTCAGCCCACTGAGTCTGCACTGACCAGCGATCACCCGTGCACACCAGTATCTAAGGTAGACAAAAGTGATGGAGAAACTCTGCGGGTGCGGCATTTATGGAGTGAAGGAAATGGGCAACGTTTCTGGGCGAAACCCTTCTTCAGACGGTTTTGGCCCGAAACGTTGCCTATTTCCTTCGCTCCATAGATGCTGCCGTACCCGCTGAGTTTCTCCAGCACTTTTGTCTACCTTTGATTTTCCAGCATCTGCAGTTCCTCTTGAACATGCCAGTATCTACCCTGCACACAAGGGACAATTTACAGAAGCCAATTAATCTACAAACCCTGCACATCTTTGGAATATGGCAGGAAACTGGAGCACCCACGCAATTAAGTGAGAACGTACAAGCTGCATAGGGACAGCACCCGTAGTCGCTCTTGCTGTAAGGCAGCAACTCTACTACTACACCACTGTAATATGCTGCACGCCATCCGCTTTAATCAAGTTGCCAGACCATCTTTTATGCTCTTCCAGGAGGGTACCTGGGGCCTGAATTTAAAGGTTATTTGAAAGGTGAAGTCTCTGACAGTGCAGTTATTGCTCTGCAAGGCAATAATGTAAAACTGAAATCTCATATGAAGCTGAAATTCATAATTTTCTGACTGGAGGTAAATATGTTAGCCAGGTGCTATGAAAATGTGGTTATTGTTATTCTTACGACACTGCAGTGGAATAGTTTCCTGAAACGTGTGGCTCAGTAGACGGCTTGGTGAGAAATTGGTCTGGATTTTCCAGGGAAACATTTGCAATTCTCTGTGGAGTTGCTGGAATTTTCCTTTAGAAGTGTCACACAATTTGGATTACCTGTGAATGTGAGTGAGGAGTTATACATTTGCTGGTTTTCTCCCCTTTATGTTCATGTATATCCTGCAGAACACAGTTCTGACGATTTGCTACTTATTTGGAGTTGGTGGCACAGTGGTGGCATTGCTGCCTCACAGCGCCAGGGACCTGGGTTTGATCCTGACTACATGTGCTCTCTGATCGGAGTTTGGGTGTGTGATCGCGCGGGTTTTCTATGGGTTCAGCGTGACAAAATTATTTCAGTTTAGTTTATTGTCATGTGTACCGAGGTACAGTGAAAAGCATTTGTTGTACGCTCACCTGTCAGCGGAAAGACAATACATGATTACAATCGAGCCATTCACAGTGTACAGATACACGATAAGGGAATAACTTTTAGTCCAAGATAAAGCCAGTAAAATCCGTTCAAAGAAAGCCAATTTCCTCCCACACTTTGAAGGCATACAGGTTTGTAGGTTTTTCCTTTCTTCTCCACCCCCCCCCCCCCCCACCTCCCATCAGTCTGAAGAAGGGTTTCGGCCCGAAACGTTGCCTATCTCCTTCGCTCCTTAGATGCTGCTGCACCCGCTGAGTTTCTCCAGCCTTTTGTGTATCCTCGATTTTCCAGCATCTGCAGTTCCTTCTTTAACACAGGTTTGTAGGTTATTTGACTATTATAAATTTGTATGATAGTGCTTGTTGGTGTAGACTTGGTGGGCCGAAGGGCCTGTTTCCACATTGTATATCTAAAGTCTAAATTTCTCATAGACTGGACTGAGAAGGATGTACTCATTTCCTTTCAAATTATTGAATCTCTTTGGTATGTTTGACACCAATCTAAATTCTCAAATTACTGTGGAGGATTTAAACTCTGAAACATCAATCTAATAGCAAACCCACTGCTTCACCATCTTAGGTAGTCAGACCTAAGTGTACACCTCCAGGTAAATACAAATGCAATATTGTGTGCATGCTGCATTTAGAATATTGAGATTCAGGTGACCTTGGTTCTGTACAGTAGCCGCTGTAGGATGAAGAGTTTTCCCTTAGTTCAGCATGCCGTCTCCATTGCCACAGGAGATTTCGCTTCACTTTAGTATTTTACTTTACCGATACACCTTTGGCCCACCGAGTTCGCGCCAACCAGCAATCAGCGACACATCAGTTCTATCCTACACGAGGGACAATCTATAGAAGCTAATTAACCTACAAACCTTTGTGTCTTTAAAATGGAGGAAACCGGAGCGCCCAGAGAAAACACCCAAGGTCAACGGGTGAGCTTACAAACTCCGTACAGACAGTACCCGAATCCACGCTCAAACCCGGGTCTCTGGCATGTAAGGCAGCAACTCTACCACTGTGCTGCCACTCTAAAGTCTAAAGCATAGCATATACAGGTGAGCCTTGCTGCTACGCCTGACAAATACATTATGAAAGTGCTGTCTGTAAGGAGTTTGCACGTTCTTGTTGTACGTGGGATAGAAGTTGTGTGACTGCATGGGTTTTCTCCGGGTGCTCCAGTTTCCCCCCCCCCCCCCCCCCCCCCCACTCGAAAGATGTACTGGTTTGTAGATGAATTGGCTTCTGTAAAGTGTCATTGTCCCTACTGTAATGGATAGTGCCAGTGTACGGGGAGGATTGCTGGTCGGTGCAGACTTGGTGGATCGAAGGACCTATTTTCACGCTCAATCTCTATGCTGCTGTGGAATAGAGTCCAGGCCAGAGTATTGGTTGAGGAAGTTTCTGTAGTGTATGTTCCTACCTCCTGTTGATTGTCACCCCTGTATCTGATAGAATCATACCCATCATTGGCTACTCCATTGTTGTGCCAGCAACATTGTTATAGGTAGAAATAACTTGAGCTTTAAAACAATTAAGGAAAGGCATATATTATTTGTTGAGCATGAGTGTATTGCATTAATGGCTTTGTTTGTCCTCATTTAAAATTGGCATGATAAGTCACACAGAGTATTAACAGGTGTGGTTTACAACTTCAGATACGCTTCCCACTTTGTACTATGTTTGGGTGTGACACCACTGAAATTTGAACATCAAGACCAGCTTGCTTGTCAAAAAGCTGCAGTTGGTGGAAACCTGAAATAAAGACAAAATGTCGGATATACTCAGCAGGTCAGGTTGCACCTGTGGTGGGAGATGAAGAGTTAACATTTCTGGATTAAGAGGAAATATCATGAATCTGAAACATTAACACTTTCCCTCTCCACAAAGAGCTTTCCAGAATTGCATATTATTGTGCGAGTGAATTCCGTCCAAGTCTTTTTCTGCTCCCTTTTGCCAAAACATCTTGTATTGTGCTTTCACTCCAATAAACTTCCATTGTGCTTGACTTGTTTTCGTTTTGGGCGAGTTCCTGACTTTGTACTGTTGAGACTCGCCACTTATATATATAAAATGTGTGCAAAATATTTTAGTTTCCACGTCGGTAGACATAAATCTCTCTTCCCACTCTGGCGTTTCAACTTTCTATACTCTTGTTTTGTGCATTAGTTAATTAGCAGGGAATATATATATTTTTAAATTTGCGCCTTCATCTTTGGTTACTTATCTGTGTTACTTGGGTGCTCCATTTTTAGGAGTTTGTACTCATTTGTAGCTTGGCAATCATGTCGTGCTACATGTCATGATTGGTGTGGCAGATGATAAACATCTGCAGCCCCATGTGGCCCAATTTACCTCAGGACGTCGTTCTACAGCGTGCTATCTCTTGTTAATCATGATTTCTTTATCGATTCATTAATCTTTACTGCAACTATGAGATTTTCATTTTTAAGCTGAAAGATAATGAGTGTATGTTGGCCAAATTTGTCATTCATTGGATCACAACAGGCACAAGGGAAGTTTTACTGAAGTTTAATTCAGGCAGTACATAATTAGAAATGGCCCAATACATTTGATATATTGGATCTTGTTCCTCAAGTCAGTTGTGGAGGTGACACTATCTATGTTCCCTTGCATTGTTATCCCACATGAGCCCTTCCACCTTGGAGCCCAATAATTAGTTTATTTTATTGTCATGTGTGCCAAGGTACAGTGAAGAACTTTTGTTGCGTGCTAACCAGTCAGTGGAAAGACAATACATGATTGCAATCGAGCCATCACAGTGTACAGATACATGATAAAGGGAATAATGTGAACGATGTTTAGTGCAAGGTGATCAAAAATAGTCCGAGGGTCTAAAATGAGGTTGATAGTAGCTCAGGACTGCTCTTTACTCATTGGTAGGATAGTTCAATTGCCTGATAACAGCTGGGAAGAAACTGTCCCTGAATTTGGAGGTGTGTGTGTTTTCACATTTCTTTACCTCTTGCCTGTTGGGAGAGGGGAGAAGAGGCAGTGTGAGATTCTTCCTTGATTATACTGGTGTCCTTGCCATGGCAGTGTAAAGTGTAAATGGAAGGCAGGTTGGTTTGTGTGATGGTCTGGTCTGTGCCCACAATTCTCTGTAATTTCTTGCGGTCCTGGATGGAGCTGTTCCCAAACTATGCTGTGATGCATCCCGATTAAAATGCTTTCTACGATGCACCTGTAGAAGTTGGTGAGAGTTGTTGGGGACATGCCAAACTTTCTAAGGCTTCGATGCCCTTCATATAGTTTGCTGATTTGCCACGAGTGACTTGCGAGAGTATTATGTATTTATCCCACGTTGCACCTTTTTAAGCCGCGAACATCCATATCTAATTTTGTCCAAGTCCTGTTTGTGAGATGCAGCGAGTTGGCTACTTATTATTCTGTTGTTAAACCAATTCCAAGGATTTCAGTTATTTTGGCAGATTTTAGCTGATACTCTTTCCAAAGCTGGCGTTGATTTTTAGTTTGTTAGTTCTGGGACTTTACCTTGATATTTTTGGATGAAGACATTTTTTTCCCTTGAATTCATTCACAGGATGTGGGTTTCATTGACAATCCCCTCACTAATTGCCCTTGATCTGGATGGCCATGGATTTCTGAGTGTCGTTAAGAGTCAGAGGAAGATCTGAATGGGGAAGGTTGCAAGATATCCTTCCGTTGTAAAACATTTGTGGCTCAGACGGTTTGAGGAAACAGTCTATGCAGTGCATAGGGACATTTTTTTTTCATGATTGCAGTTACTGATACTTGTTCTTTAAGTTATTAACTAATTGGATTCAAATTCCATAACTTTTGTAGTGGAATTTGAACTCTTGCTTCAGCTCATTACCCCCAGGTCTCTAGATACCTTTCTCCTAAGTCAACCACTGTTCTGCCATACTGATTTGGCTTCATTAGCACAGAAACACAATTTATGGCTCGAGGGACGATTGGTTATTTTTCGTACCAGTCTAAACTCCTTCCATAACTATTTGTTAATTGCCTGGCGATCGGAATAAACTGCCAAGGTTGCTGCCCCGTGCATCTGTATCCTTTCTATTTCACCCATGTGCTTATCATAACTCTGCCGCATTGCTGGCCATTTCTGTTTCTTCACAATTTCTTTCTGATTCAGACTCTTCTTTCTCAGTGCTCCGTTCCTTTCCCCAATTCTTACGTCCGTTCTTTGATTTATATTGTCAATGTGTTGTGGAAAAATCCCATTGGCAGAACTTTGTTGGTACATTATTATGCTAAAAATGAGCTTCAGTCTCAAAGTGCAAGTCCATACATAATGCAATTTCTGAATGTTACATGCCCGCTAAAATGGGATTTATTTACTTTGGCTGTTTAAGTAGATTTATTATTTTCTGATTCCGCATTGTTATTTGCGATTGACTACCATGTTGATTGTCATGAAGATCATTCTTGCTTCACCTCCACAATCAGTACAAAATGTACTGATTTGTTCTTTTTTTTCCATTCAAATGTCCCCGTCTAATACATGTACCTGTGGATGTTGGACTAAATGTGATATCTATTTTAATTCGCTTTCTGCAACCTTATTATCGTGTTTATAGAAATTCCCATTGTGGTTTGTGAATTATTCTCTTTTTTAAATAACCATTTTCACGTTACTCTCTTCCCCCTCATCCATCAATTAATTTTCTGAGTCTCCCATTTTTTCCTTTCGCTACCCATATAAATTTGGTTGAAACATCAGTTGAATAACTAATGCATATCCTGTGATGGTTGAATTCTGATTATGGGACATAAAAAAATTACTTGCAAACTTGGCAAAATATCCTGCTGTGTTATTTAAAAAAAATTAAATTGCAAATGTTGACCTTGAAGGTTCGTGCAAGATCATTGAACTTGTATGGGCACTATATGCAAGCATTTGCAGCTTGACTTGTAACAATAATGTACTTAGCCCTGTTAATTCTCAAACTCCAGCTTTTGAGTGTCTGAAGAGCTTGTGGATATCTTGTTTTCCACCTTCTCTACCCGTGATCAGTTCAACCATTTGCCAGGTTGGATTCCTTCTCTCAACATGTCATAAGCGACAGGAACAGAATTAGACCATTCGGCCCATCAAGTCTACTCCGCCATTCTATCATGGTTGATTTATCTCTCCCTCTTAACCCCATTCTCCTGCCTTCTCCCCATAACCCCTGACACCCGTACTAATCAAGAATCTATCTATCTCTGCCTTAAAAAAAATATCCACTGACTTGGCCTCCACAGCCTTCTGTGGCAAAGAATTCCACAGACGTACCACCATTGACTAAAGAAATTCCTCATCTCCTTCCTAAAGGAACGTCCTTTTATTCTGAGGCTGTGACCTCTAGACGTGAACCCTCCCACTAGTGGAAACATCCTCTCCACATCCACTCTATCCAAATTCGGTACGTTTCAATGCGGTCCCCCATCATTCTTCTAAACTCCAGTGAGTGCAGGCCCAGTGCGCCAAACGCTCATCATATGTTAACCCACTCATTCCTGGGATCATTCTCGTAAACCTCTTCTGGATCCTCTCCCGCGCCAGCACACCCTGCCTTGGATATGGTGCCCAAAACTGGTCACAATTGCTCTCACGACAGCCAGTATCCACTGCACCAACAAGCATCTGCGTTCGTGATGTAAAATAATGATGCAGGAATCTTTCAAGGTCCTCTAATTGGATCGAGTACACTTAATGATTCCATCCAGTAGATCGGCAGCAATTGCAACAGCTGGGCACAAAATCAGTTCAGATGTGTGAAGGTTGGCAGAGTATCTGCATTTCAACCTCAGTACAGTACAGCACAGGAACAGGACCTTCATCCCAAAATGTTCACGCTGAACATGACGGAAAATTAAACAATCTCCTCTTCCTGTACAGAGTCCATATCCCTCCATTCCTTGCATATCCATGTCTATCTAAAAGCTTCTCAAACGCCACTTAAATGGCCTTGGGCATGGCTTAATTGTACACATGCCACGTAAGAAAGCATCTGGTGATTAATCTAACTTGTCACCTGGACTAACACAATATTTGGTAAATTTTGAACCATCCACTCTTTATTTAGTTTCAATTATTTCACTCTCTTCGTATATTGTCCCTTCTGAGCAGTTAAGAGAAGAAATGGATGTGAAGGGTCTCGACCCGAAACATCGGCAATTCCTTCTCTCTATAGATGCTGCCTCACCCTCTGAGTTTCTCCAGCATTTTCTGGCTACCTAAAGGTATCTCCGTGCAACGTGTGGGGAACGGCACTCCACAACTATGCAAATAGACTAGGCTTGTAATCACTGGAGTTTAGAAGGATGAGGGGGCATCTTATAGAAACATATAAAATTATAAGAGAACTGGACAAGCTTGGTGCAGGAAAAATGTTTCCAATGTTGGGCGAGGCCAGAACCAGGGGCCACAGTTTTAGAATAAAGGGGAGGCCATTTAAGACCTCGCCCAACATTGGAAAAAACATTTTCACCCAGAGAGTTGAGAATTTGTTGAATTCCCTGCCAGAGGGCAGTGAAAGCCAGGTCACTGGATGGATTTAAGAGAGAGTTAGATAGAGCTCTAGGGGCTGGTGGAATCAAGGGATATGGGGAGAAGACAGGCATGGGTTATTGATTGGGGACGATCAGCCATGATCACAATGAATGGCGGTGCTGGCTCGAGGGGCCGAATGGCCTCCTCCACCACCTATTTTCTATGTTTCTATGACTCGAGGGTCTCAGCTGCAGGGAGAGGTTGGGCAGGCAAGGACTTTATTCATAAGGAATAGGAGTGGAAATTAGGCCATTCGGCCCATCAAGTCTACTCCACCATTCTATCACCAATCCATTTATCTCTCCCTCCTAACCCCATTCTCCTGCTGTAAACTCGGGTTCGATCCTGACTGTGAGTGCTATCTGTATGGAGTTTATGCTTCCTGTGACGACATGGGTTTTCTCTGGCAGCTCCGGTTTCCTCCCACACTCCAAAGACGTACAGGCTTGCAGGTTGGCTTTGGTTAAATTGTAAATTGTCCCGAGTGTATAGGGTGGTGTTACTGTAAATCTCCTCTGAGGTTAGACACAAAAAGCTGGAGTAACTCAGCAGGACAGGCAGCACCTCTGGAGAGAAGGAATGAGTGATGTTTCTGGTCGAGGTCCTTCTTCGACTGTACTGTACGGGGTGGTCGTTGGTCGATTCGGTGGGCTGGAAGGCTTGTTTCTGTGCTGTATCTCTAAAGTCTATAGTAAAGTCTAAATTGATTAACTTAATTTGAAAATTCCTTTTCCGGCTAGCGTGCGAGGGTGCTCTATTTTGTGATGTCATTTTATTGGTATAGTATACACTTTTGATTTCAAATTATGCTTTCTTCACAGGCCTGAGACTAACTGTGGTACTCGCTGCCTTGCTCATGTCGATTGGCACCTTACTGAGGTGTATTCCCATAAATAATTTATTAATCAAAAGATGGTAAGTTGATGCTCAATGAGCATAGCTGTTTGTGTTAAGTGATATAATTTGTTGTCAATCTGTAACTGAATATAAGGCACTGGGTCAGACTGCATTTGGAGTATCATCCCGGCGAGAGAGCCTGTACATCAGCCGTCCGTAGTGGCAACAGCGGAGGGCTCTAGGTCCCGACCACGAGTGCACAAAGAGGAAGATGACTGGACTTTATGCCTTCCATCACAGTGAGAAAGGTTGATTCCGCTGTGATGGATGTTTATGTTAAATTCAATTGTGTCTTGTGTTTTTATTCGTATGGCTCTATGGTAACTCAAATTTCACTGTGCCAATTGGTGCATGTGACAATAAATGTGCTTGAACTTGATATCTGAGGAAGGATGTGCTGACATTAAGAGTGTGGCCAGAGGAGATTTACGAGAACGATGCCAGGAATGATAGGGTTAACATATGATGGCCGTTTGCAGGCACTGGGCCTTTACTTGCTGGAGTTTAGACGGATGAGGGGGACCTAATTGAAACTTACTGAGTAGTGAAATGCTTGGATGAAGTGGATGTGGAGAGTATGTTTCAACTAGTGGGAGAGGATGTTTCAACTAGTGGGAGAGTATAGGGCCAGAGGCCATAGTGAGAGGACATACCTTTCGAGGAAGAATTTCCTTAGTCAGAGGGTTGTGAATCTGCAGAATTTATTGCCACAGAAGGCTGTGGAGGACAAGGCAATGGATATTTTTAAGTTGGAGATTGACATATGCTTGATTAGTAAGGGTGTCAGGGGTAGTGGGCAGATGGCAGGAGAATGGTGTTGAGAGGGAAACGTACGATCAGCCATGATTGAATGGCGGAGTAGACCTAATGGGCCGAATAGCCAGATTCTGCTGCTAGAACTTTTGACAATTTAGCACTGGTGTATAGTGCCCTCCATAATGTATGGGACAAAGACCCATCATTTATTTATTTTGCTTGTGTACTCCACAATTTGAGATTTGTAATAGAAAAAAATCACATGCAGATAAAGTGCACATTGTCTGATTTTAATAAAGGCCATTTTTATCAATTTTGGTTTCATCATGTAGAAATTACAGCAGTGTTTATACATAGTCCCCCCATTTCAGGGCACCATAATGTTTGGGACACATGGCTTCACAGGTGTTTGTAATTACTCAGGTGTGTTTAATTGCCTCCTTCATGCAGGTATAAGAGAGCTCTCAGCACCTAGTCTTTCCTCCAGTCTTTCCACCACATTTGGAAACTTTTATTGCTGTTTATCAACATGAGGAGCAAAGTTGTGCCAATGAAAGTCAAATAAGCCAAATTCAGACTGAGAAACAAGAATAAAACTATTATAGAGACATCAGCCGAACCTTAGGCTTACCAAAATCAACTGTTTGGAACATAATTAAGAAGAAAGAGAGCACTGGTGAGCTTACTAATCGCAAAGGGACTGGCAGGCCAAGGAAGACCTTCACAGCTGATGACAGAAGAATTTGCTCTGTAATAAAAAAAAATCCCCAAACACCTGTCCGACAGATCGGAAACACTCTTCAGGAGTCAGGTGTGGATTTGCCAATGACCACTGTCCGCAGAAGACTTCATGAATAGAAATACAGAGGCTACACTGCAAAATGCAAACCACTGGTTAGCCGCAAAAATAGGATGGCTGGGTTACAGTTTGCCAAGAAATACTTAAAAGAGCAACCACAGTTGTGGAATAAGGTCTTGTGGACATATGAGACAAAGATTAACTTGTATCAGAGTGATGGCAAAGCAAAGTATGGAGGAGAGAATAAACTGCCCAAGATCCAAAGCATACCACCTCTGTGAAACACAGTGGTGGGGGTGTTATGGCCTGGGCATGTATGGCTGCTGAAGGTACTGGCTCACTTATCTTCATTGATGATACAACTGCTAATGGTATTGGCATAATTAATTCTGAAGTTTATAGACGCATCCTATTTGCTCAAGTTCAAACAAATGCCTCAAAACTCATTGACCGGCGGTTCATTCTACAGCAAGATAATGATCCCAAACATACTGGTAAAGCAACAAAGGAGGTTTTCAAAGCTAAGAAATGGTCTATCCTTGAGTGGCCAAGTCAATGAATCGATCTGAACCCACTTGAGCATGCCTTTTATATGCTGAAGAGAAAACTGAAGGGTACTAGTCCCCAATACAAGCACAAGCGAAAAATGGCTGCAATACAGGCCTGGCAGAGCATCACCAGAGAAGACACCCAGCAACTGGTGATGTCCATGAATCGCAGACTTCAAGCATGTAAAGGATATGCAACAAAATACTAAACATGACTACTTTCATTTACATGACACTGCTGTGTTCCAAACATTATGCTGCCCTGAAATGGGGGGGGGGGGGGGGGGGGGGGAGACTATGTATAAACACTGCTATAATTTCTACATGGTGAAACCAAAATGTATAAAAATAGCATTTAATAAAATCTGACAATGTGCACATTTATCCACATGCAATTTTTTTTCTATTACAAATCTCAAATTGTGGAGTACAAGAGGCAAATAAATAAACGATGGGTCTTAGTCCCAAATATTATGGAGTAGCTTAATGCTCCAAGAGTTTGCACCAGAAAATGTGGTATCCGAAAGATGTGGTGAACTTTGCAGGTCCTCTGTGGCTCAGAGGATGTAGGCTTTGGAGAATTTCTTCCTCGAAATTAACGGCAATAGAATTTGAGTCCCTAAACGAAAAGTTGCCTGAAATTGTCATGTAATTTTCAAGAGCTATGAGTTAACAAAATAGCTGTGCCATGGGATTTGGAATTCATTGGAATTTAAAAAAATATGTCTTCGTGTTACTTCCTATGCAGCTTAATTGAGACCAAGGGTTCCCAGCCTGGGGTAAGTTTACCCCAGGGGGTAAATTGTGCCTACCCAGGGGGTAAAATTTATTGATTCTGGATTAGTACATATTTTTCCTCTGAAATGTTTGTCTATGTTTGGTTCTGGTATAGTGGTATCTGTTCATCATTAGTTGTTCATAAATAAGTGAAGTAACATTGTTGTGTGCTATTAAAGTTGCCAGGGGTAAACGGGACGAAAAAGGTTGGAAACCCATGATTTAGACTTTTAACAAATGCAGCCCACGGGCAAACGTTTAGTTGAGTGAACATTTAAAGTGAAACTTAATTATGGCTCCAAACATTTGAACCAGGGTGATAAAACCTGTATATTAAAATCCCAGTGTCTTGATATTAGCTTTTGGATAATGTATTGAATTAAATTTGACCTTGGCTTTAAACAAAGGCACAAATATTACATATCTCCATCAACCTAAGTAAGCATTAAAGTTTCTCTCAATTTTATAATTTGAATGAATATTTACAAGTATATTGAGAAAGCATATTTGTAGTATAAAACAAAACTATTATACAATTGTGATCTTGGATTTGACATTCATTAAAGGTTTTAGTACTGAATTATGTCCTTTAAAGGACTGTGTAAATTTTAAGCACAGGCATGATTGATTTTATGGCTCGTCTAATGAGTCTATCAGTTATTATGTCTTGAGAATTTTTTTTACTTAATTGAAGTTAACTACCTTGCACTTCCTCTGTCGTGGCCATTTGGGAGTATCTCAAATGCTGACTGTAGTGTATGCTACAATAAGATCTGTTCAACATCCAAGGAGCATTATTTCTGAGGTTAATATATTGGATGAAGTTTGTTCAGTGTTGCTGAGTCTGACTCCTGGATCTTCTGGTTTGAATACAGTGCAGAAACTTGTTTTATCAGATGTTTGTACCAGCCCCAAACTGTCTTTACCAATGTGTTCTTGATGGCAATTAAAGGGCCTGTCCCACTTGCCGTCATTTGCGCATCACGCAGATGGCTCGCGAAGATCTTGTACATCACAAAATCCTGGGAGGCCGCACGCAGCTGCGCGTCACATTGCGTATCGTGCGTCGTGACGCGTAAATGATGTCGCGTAAATTAAGCACAAATGACGGCCAAGTGGGACAGGCCCTTAAAGGTAGGTAGTAAATGATGACCTTGCTGGTAATGTGTCCTCAACGTGTTAATTAAATAATGAATACTGCCATATAACGAAGAATTTTAATAGCATCAAGTAGTAGGCAGAATTCGAGCGTGACCAAGTTGAACTTGCTGAGAGGAGCGGTGAGAGAAAGGAGGTGCCTAATGGTTCTACTTGAAAAGACTTGAGTATTAATTCTTTCATGGATAGGACAGGTTTGGAGGGATATGGGCCAAACGCAGGCAGGTGGGACTAGTGTGGTTGGGGCATATTGACCGGTGCGGGCAAGTTGGGCCGAAGGGCCATGTTTCTATGAAGGGGCATGAAGCATACCCCGAAGGGGTATGCTTCATGCTGTATGACTCGCAATCAGATGGTGTCCTGACCTTCCCTCTCTTGGCATCGACCAGCATGAAGCTGTGGACATTAATGATCTGATTCCAGTTGGTGGTGGTTTTTCTGCATGAAGGGAGTCCATTGCTGCACCGTAATGCTTTGGGAAACTTTGAAAGGGAAAAAGTGCTCCACAGTGTAACAAATCAAACCTTGTTGTGATAATATTGGTAACTTGCCTTTAAAAAACCAATGGGCAGAGGACTCAAAAACAAAGCATTTCACTGTACCTCGGTACGTGTGACAATAAAGTGTCACTGAATCGTTGAAAATGAAAGGTTTTGCTATTTTAAATTTGATAATACAAGCCAAATGTGATCTGCCGCCAATTTCCATAGTAATCGTTGCAGAAAGCACCTTTAAAGTTCCGATGAGGCGCTCGCTATCTGGAGTGAATGACTTGTGAACAATTTTGATTTTCTATAGTCAGAGGGTGGTGAATCTGTGGAATTCTGTGGAAGGCTGTGGAGGCAAAGTCAGTAAGGCAGAGATACATTTGTGATTAGAACAGGTGTCAGAGGTTATGGGGAGAATGAATGAATGCATAAGTTTATTGGCTAAGTATGGACACATACAAGGAACTTGCCTTGGTGCTCCGCTCGCAAGTAACAACACGACATACTGTAAACCATTAAGAATGACACATAAAACATTAAAACAGGAGAATGGGGTTGGTGGGAGTGATAGATCAGCCACGAATGAATGGAGGAGTAGACTTGAGCCGAATGGCCTACTTGTACTCCGATCACTTGAGATCATATGATTCCTCTGCAAAACGTCAGGCAGTGATGTGATAGAATAGAATACTGTTTGCTTGCCTGGGGTAGATGCAGCTCCAACAATGCTTGGCTCGACAGCATCAAGACAACGCAGCCTACTTGACTGAGGATCCTTCATCAGCCAGGGAATTGAATAATTGTACTGGATGTTGGGAGAGGCTGCACTTGGAGTATTGCGTTGAGTTTTGGTCGCCCCGCTGTAGGACGACGGTGGGCAAATGGTGCGAGCTGCCAGAAAAAGTAGTTGAGGCAGGTACAAAACAACATTTAAAAGACATTTGAATAGGTACATGGGTCGGCAGGGTTTATAGGGATAGTCAAGTCAAACGAGTTTATTGTCATGTGTCCCTGACAGGACAATGAAATTCTTGCTTTGCTTCAGCACAACAGAACATAGTTGGCATTGACTACAAAACAGATCAGTGTGTCCATATACCATTATATACATAAATACACACATGAATAAATAAATTGATAAAGAGCAAATAACAGATGGAGAGGTATTAATGTTCAGAGTCAAGTTTAATAGCCTGATGGCTGTGGGGAAGTAGCTATTCCTGAACCTGGTCGTTGCTGTCTTGAGGCTCCTGTACCTTCTACCTGAAGTTAGCAGGGAGATGAGTGAGTGGCCAGGATGGTGTGGGTCCTTGATGATGCTGCCAGCCTTTTTGAGGCAGCGACTGCGGTAAATCCCCTCGACGGAAGGGAGGTCAGAGCCGATGATGGACTGGGCAGTGTTTACAATACAGTACTGTTTATTTGTCATTTAAACCTCACATGAAGTTCAAACGAAATTTGGTTTCTGCAGTCATACAACAAGAAAAGAACCAAGACACACACCAACACAATTTACACAAACATCCATCACAGTGAATCTCCCCTTCACTGTGATGGAAGGCAAAGTCTTGTCTCTCCCCTGCTCTCCATTTCTCTCCCGATGTCAAAGCCCCCGGCGTGCGCTAGCAAGTCCCGCGGCCATTTAAAGCCGTGCCAGGCGATGTAAGACCCTGCTCCGGGTCTTGATGTTAGAGCCCCCGGCGGGCGCTAGCAAGTCCCCGCGGCCGTTTAAGCCGCGCCGGGTGATGTAAGGTCCTTCTCCAGGTCACTTTCAACCCCGCAATTCAGGCGGGAGAAGTTGCCATTGCGGGAGCTTCGAAAAGCGATCTCCCACCAGGGACCCGCGAGCTCCCGATGTCACCGTTCACCGGACCTGCGGCTGGAGCCTCTGAGTTCCGAAGTTGGGCCGCAGCAGCGCGCCACCATAGCTCTCCACACTACGAAGCCGGCCAGCTCCGAGATGGTAGGTCCACAGCTCTGCCGGTTCCGCGACTGGATCCCCCAGGTCGTTCCGGTTGGAGGCCGCTCCACGGTGCTAGGCCCCAACGACAACGGAGTCCCGACAGGGAAATGGTCGGGTCCCCGTACAGGGAAGAGATTTAAAAGTTTCCCCCACCCACCCCCCAGCCCCCCAACATATACACAGTTAAAAACCCACTACAAACTATACCCTCAACGGGACAAAAAAATAAGACGGACAGACTGTAGAGGCCGCTGCGACATCGGTCGCGCCGCCCGCCACACACTACTACTACTTTTTGTAGTCTTTTCCTCTCCAGGGCGCTCAAGTTGCCGAACCAAGCCACGATGCAACCGGTCAGCATGCTCTCTACTGTGCACCTGTAGAAGTTAGAGAGAGTCCTCCTTGACAGACCAACTCTCCGTAATCTTCTCAGGACGTAGAGGCGCTGATGAGCTTTCTTAATAATTGCATCTGTGTTCTCGGACCAGGAAAGATTTTCAGAGATGTACACGCCCAAGAATTTGAAGCTCTTGACCCTTTCAACCATTGACCTGTTGATATAAACAGGTCTAGCTAGTGAGCAAATGGTGATAGTGGTCTAGCTAGTGAGCAAATGGGGCTATCATAGATAGAGCTTCTTGGTCAGTATGAATCCAGTGGACCATGTATGTGCTGTGCTATTTCTGTTTTGTATGTCTGCATGAACAGGCAATTCAGCTTCTCATACCTGCGCTGCTATTCAATACGATCATAGTTGATCAGATTACAACCTCAAACCATCTGAAGGAGTTTGAAGAAGGGTCTCGACCCGAAATGTCACCCAATCCTTCTCTCCCGCTGAGTTACTCCAGCATTTTGTGTCTATCTTCAACCTCAAACTATACTTCCTTCTACCCACAATAGTCTTTGGCTTACTTGCTTGTCATGTTTCTATCTACATTTGCCTTAAAATGTACTGAAAGGAAAACTGACTTTGCCTTAAAATGCCTGAAAGGAAAAAAAAAATCCTTATCTCTGTCTTACCTGGTGCATTCTGTAGGTATTTGTTATCTTGTCAAAGGAATTTATGCTTGGCATGGAGAGATTGCAGGAAAGATTCTTTAGATTGGTTCTGAAGATAGCAGGTTTACTGTATTAAGCAAAATTGAGATGACTAGGCTTGTATTCTCTAGAGTGTGAACGAATAAAGGGCCTGTGCCACTTGGCTGTCTTTCGCTCGCCATTTACGAGACCTGCTAGTGTGTGGGAAGCGCGTGGGTAGCGCGGGGGTGGGTGTCGATCCGAAACATCATCCATTCCTTCTCTCCAGAGATGCTGCCGGTCCCGCTGAGTTACTCCTGCATTTGTGTCTATCTTCAATTGGCGTCATGCGCTCCAGATGACTTTGCGGGACCGTCGCGCTGAGGTGCGAAGCCGATCCTTAGACGATCATACTAAGGATCCTGGGGCGAATTTCCTCTGGCTGAGGGTGTGTAGTCCCAGATTAAAGGCAAGACATTTGGGCCTGACGTAGGGAAACATTTCTTCAAGCTCAATGTTTAGTTTGTAATGTATGATCGCAGATCCACTTCTGGGACCAGCACGTGGAGAGTCACCTGGTTTGGGCGCCATTCACAAGTGTTTAGTTTAGTGTGCAGGATAGTATTAGTGTGTGGGGATCGCTGGTCGGTGCAGACTCGGTAGGCCGAAGGGCCTGCTTCCGCGCTATCTCTAAACTAAACAAAACATTCACATTCTTCCTTAAATAAAGACCGATAGCACACAATGCACTCCATATAGGTCCACCAATTTGATTGAAGCATAATCTCCCTATATTTGCCTTTAATTCCCTTAACAACAAATGATAACATTCCTTTAGTTTTCCTAATTACTTACTGCAGCTGCTTCCTAGACTTTTGCAAATTATAATTTAGGAAACTTAGATCCCTCTGCATATTTGCTTGTTAACTTGGGCGTAAAAAATATTAACTTGATTCCTCATCTTATTTCAAAAAGTAATTAGATACTCCATATTGCTTTTAAAATGCCCTCACAACCGTTTAAGACATGTATATTCAAGAAGGGTCCCGACCCGAACCTTCACCTATTGTCTCCGGCGATGCTGCCTGATCCGTTGAGTTTAGCACTTTGTGTCCTGTTTATGTATTCATGGAAATCAGTGTTAAAATTTGGATCCAAGCCATTCAGTTATATGAATGCATGAATGAATACTATGCTTCAGGTATTGTTGCTAGTTTACCCGCTCATCGGAGAGTGGGACTTGAAAGAACGGCCTGGTTCTGTAGAATAAATTGTTCGTTCTTGTGCTCCATCCAATTGCGCCATCCAATTTGTTCAGTCTTAATCGTACATGCACTAGAATATCTCTGAACTAAACTAAAGCCAAGAAATTTATGACATTAAGTAAGGCGTGTAAATAAATTCAGCTGCCTGTCGCTAAGTTCGGCGTTCTTCGCAAAATTGAGTGCATAGTTGGGGGCTCATAATTCCTTAGCTGTTACAGCCTCTACATTGGAAGTCATAACCTATATCCGAAGCATGTGACACACTGCTAGAAAGAGCCCTGCATCTCCATCAGATCTTAGCATTTGGTCTATTGCTTGGCAGGCCAAGTAAATCACGACAATTTCAGCATCTGCAATCTCTTGAGACTAAATCCTGATGGTATTGCATGCAAGTATTCAATTAACATCTAATTTGTCAGTTGCAAATGATTTATAACGGGAAGTGATCCTTAATTTTTTAAGTTTACTCAGTTGCACGCATTTTTAGCTTGAGTTTCCAAAGGTGATGGGAAGACGGGAGGAAAGACTAGGTGCTGAGAGCTCTCTTATACCTGCATTAAGGAGGCAATTACACACACCTGAGCAATTACAAATGCCTGTGAAGCCATGTGTCCCAAACATTATGGTGCCCTGAAATTGGGGGGGGGGGGGGGGGGGGACGGCTATGTATAAACACTGCTGTAATTTCTACATGGTGAAACCAAAATGTATAAAAATAGCCTTTCATAAAATTTGACAATGTGCACATTAACACTGCCGGAAATAGCAGTGGAACGGGGGTCAAATAAGAT
Source organism: Raja brachyura (assembly GCA_963514005.1). The sequence continues at coordinate 6,972,790 of OY740787.1, read as the reverse complement.
GGAGGAACTGAGTGAAATTCAGGTTAGCCGGGAAGTGGTGTTGAGTAAATTGAACGGATTGAAGGCCGATAAATCCCCAGGGCCAGATAGTCTGCATCCCAGAGTACTCAAGGAGGTAGCCACAGAAACAGTGGATGCATTAGTGATAATTTTTCAAAATTCCTTAGATTCTGGAGTAGTTCCTGAGGATTAGAGGATAGCTAATGTAACCCCACTTTTTAAAAAAGGAGGGAGAGAGAAAGCGGGGAATTACAGACCAGTTAGTCTAACATCGGTAGTGGGGAAACTGCTAGAGTCCCATTAAAGATGGGATAGCAGCGCATTTGGAAAGTGGTGAAATTATTGGACAAAGTCAGCATGGATTTACGAAAGGTAAATCATGTCTGACAAATCTGATAGAATTTTTCGAGGATGTAACTAGTAGAGTAGATAAGGGAGAACCAGTGGATGTGTTATATCTGGACTTTCAGACGGCTTTCGACAAGGTCCCGCATAAGAGATTAGCATACAAACTTAAAGCACACGGTATTGGGGGTTCAATATTGATGTGGATTGAGAACTGGCTAGCAGACAGGAGGCAAAGGGTAGGAGTAAACGGGTCCTTTTCAGAATGGCAGGCAGTGACTAGTGGGGTACCGCAAGGCTCAGTGCTGGGACCCCAGCTATTTACAATATATATTAATGATTTGGACGAGGGAATTCAATGCAACATCTCCAAGTTTGCAGATGACACCAAGCTGGGGGGTATAGTTAGGTGTGAGGAGGATGCTTGGAGGCTGCAGGGTGATTTGGATAGGCTGAGTGAATGGGCAGATGCATGGCAGATGCAGTATAATGTGGATAAATGTGAGGTTATCCACTTTGGTGGCAAAAACATGAGGGTAGACTATTATCTGAATGGTGGCAGATTAGGAAAAGGGGAGAATGCAACGAGACCTGGGTGTCATGGTACACCAGTCATTGAAAGTAGGCATGCAAGTGCAGCAGGCAGTGAAGAAAGCAAATGGTATGTTAGCATTCATAGCGAAAGGATTTGAGTATAGGAGCAGGGAGGTTCTACTGCAGTTGTACAGGGTTTTGGTGAGGCCACACCTGGATTATTGTGTACAGTTTTGGTCTCCAAATCTGAGGAAAGACATCCTTGCCATAGAGGGGGTACAGAGAAGTTTCAACAGACTGATTCCTGGGATGTCAGGACTTTCATATGAGGAAAGATTGGATAGACTCGGCTTGTACTCGCTGGAATTTAGAAGATTGAGGGGGGATCTTATAGAAATTTACAAAATTCTTAAGGGGTTGGACAAGCTAGATGCTGGAAGATTGTTCCCGATGTTGGGGGAGTCCAGAACAAGTGGTCACAGTCTAAGGATAAGGGGGAATTCCTTTAGGACTGAGATGAGGAAAACATTCTTTACACAGAGAGTGGTGAGTCTCTGGAATTCTCTGCCACAGAAGGTAGTTGAGGCCAGTTCATTGGCTATATTTAAGAGGGCGTTAGATGTGGCACTTGTGGCTAAAGGGATCAGGGGGTATGGAGAGAAGGCAGGTACGGGATACAGAGTTGGATGATCAGCCATGATCATATTGAATGGCGGTGGAGGCTCGAAGGGCCGAATGGCCTACTCCTGCACCTATTTTTCTATGTTTCCATGTTTAACCACATGTGATTTTTTTATTTCTCTATTACAAATCAAATTGTGGAGCACAGAGGCAAATAAATAAATGATGGGTCTTTGTCCCAAACATTATGGAAGGCACTGTAGGTAGCAATTAGATATAGATATTCCTAGATAATTTTATCACAACAAATCATTAGCCCTGCTTGTACCTCAGTGACTAGCGTCTGGACAGTTGTACTTCTCTCATCCAGAGTCCAGTTTAATGTAATTTAGCGATGGAACAGGGAAAGAAGCTCTTCGGCCTTCCAAGTCCATGCCCACCATCGATCACCCATTCACACTAAAGGGCCTATTCCACTATCACGACCTAATTCACAACCTTTTTTACTCGTGGACGTTTTTCAACATGCTAGAAAAAACGCCCCGACCTACTTGATGCCACGAGTACCTACGACTAACATCACGGCCTTCTACGACCTTGTGACGCCCATGCTGCGAGTATGAGTCAAGGGCAAACTCGGCAGAGGTCGTGAATTGGGTCGTGAAAGTGGGACAGGCCCTTAATTCTTTGCGTAGGAAGGAACTGCAGATGCTGGTTTACACCAAAGATAGACACAAAATGGTGGAGTCACTCAGCGGGTCAGGCAGCATCACTGGAGAAAATGAATACATGATGTTTTGGGTCGTGACCCTTCTAACACGCACATCCTTTGGATGTGAGGAAATCTGAGCATCCAGAGGGAATCCACGCAGTTACAAGAACGTGCAAACTCCACACATACACTTGTACAAACCCTGGTCTCTGGTGCTCTGAGGACGCAGCTCTACCAGCTGCATCATTCAATGTGTAAAGGATTTGCATTGCATTTGATTATACAGCTCTTTTCCTTATTGAAACAAATGGGGAACCTGGAGTTACATTCCTAGGTAATGTGGTGTGCTTGGACAGTGCTCTTTAATTATTGCTAATCAATCTACAGGTTTGTCCACCTGTTATTGAGTTTAAAGCCATTTTGTTGCGACTGATGAAGTTGCTGTTGTTCTTGCCAATCAAGATTGATTGAAACATTTTGAAATGTTCTTGGCATTGTGCAAAACAATATGTTTCCATAAAGACAATTACAACTACTTGGCTTGTTAGCAATGCGGGGCCAGTTCCAACAAATAAGCTTTATTACTCTAATGCACCATTTCTTTATTGGCCTTCTCCTTGGCTCTTACAAACATTAAGACCTTCCATAAAATACAGGAACTGTTGGATTAATAGCTCGTCCATTTTAGACCTCTTTGCGCTTTAGTAGAATTATGGTTGCTTCTGAAGAATTTATAATTTCAATATTCACTGCAAGCTGTTTGTACTCATTTTTGCACGTGATTTTAAAAGCAAAAAATGAGATTAATTTTTCTCTTGAAAATGATTTCATCGGTTTTGCGGATGTTGGCATCTATTTTCTATTGTGATTTCTGAATTCTGTTTCCAGGTTAATCCACACAGGACAGCTGTTCAACGGATTAGCAGGTCCCGTGGTGGTGAATGCTCCACCGTTTCTTTCAACCACCTGGTTTGCACCCGATCAGAGGGCTACAGCCACTGCCATTGCATCTCTCTTCAACTACTTTGGAGGGGCTTGTGCCTTCTTGGTGGGCCCGCTGGTCGTTCCGGCCCCCAATGGTACCACACCTCTGCTTACTGGCGACCTCAGTCAAAGCAATGACTCCATAAAGGATCACATTCAAGCATTGTTATTTGCAGGTGAATAGCAACATTACTTTCTTCAATGTTTCTGTCATCTTCACCTAGAGTTATTACCTCAATTGTTAGGCACTGCACTTCAGGAATAGTGCCTCAGTGGGCGAGCAGCTAAATAAGAAGCCAAGGGTGATCTTGGAGGTTTACTAAATCACGAGGGGAGTAAATAGGGTGGATGCACATCATCTTTTTTTAATCCAGTGTAGGGGAATCGGGAACAGGGCATAGGTTTTGATCTTCTTACAATAGACAATAGGTGCAGGAGTAGACCACTCGGCCCTTCGAGCCAGCACCGCCATTCAATGTGATCATCCCCAATCAGTACCCCTTTTCTGCCTTCTCTCCATATGCTCTGACTCCGCTATTTTTAAAAGCCCTATCGAGCTCTCTCTTGAAAGCATCCAGAGAACCTGCCTCCACCGCCCTCTGAGGCAGAGAATTCCACAGACTCACCACTCTCTGTGAGAAAACGTGTTTCCTTGTCTCCGTTCTAAATGGCTTGCTCCTTATTCTTAAACTGTGGCCCCTGGTTCTGGACTCCCCCAACATCGGGAACATGTTTCCTGCCTCTAGCGTGCCCAAACCCTTAACAATCTTTTAGTTTCAATGCGATGCCCTTTCATCCTGCTAAACTCCAGAGTGTACAAGCCCAGCTGCTCCATTCTCTTAGCATATGATAGTCCCGCCACCCCACGAATTAACCTTGTAAACCTACGCAGCACTCCCTCAATAGCAAGAATGTCCTTCCTCAAATTCGGAAGGACTTGCGAATGAAACATAAACCAAAGGAATAGTTAGGTCTCAAGCCGGGTATTGAGCAGCCGGTTTGATGTGAGGAGGGAAAGATCTAATGGGAACCTGAGGGTTAACATTTTCACACAGAGGGTGATGGGTTGCCAGATGTGTAGTTGAGGCAGGTACAATAGCAACATTGGAAGATATTGGACGGGCACGTAGCTAGGAAAGGTTTAGAGGGGTGTCAAATATCAAACGAGCTTGGCTGGTACATCTTGGTCGATATGGGCAAGTTGGGCCGAATGGCCTGTTTCTGTTCTGTATGGCTGTGCCGATGTGAAGACAGAATTGGGTGTCGTAGAGACTTTCTCGTGAAATTTAGTTACATGCATAGATGGAAGAAACTGATGTTCTCCGTAGAATGTAAGGAATCTGATGGAGGTATTAAATTCGCAGAGTCCAGACAATATTGGTCGAAAGGTGAAAAACCAGTGGACATTTAACAACGATAATCATGACTTGAGCAAAACTGCTTGCACCATAAATAGTTGAATCTTCCAGGAGTATTAGTACAATAGATAATCTCAAGAAAACAGAAACTTCTTACACAACAGAATTGTTTTCTCCTGGTCGTAGAGTCCAGAACTAGCTTTCATAGTTTTGGATTTATTAGTTAAAGTGTAATAGAGATAGTAGTGTAGTTCACGTAGTGTTGTGAACAAAAACCCTAAAAATGGAAAATTGCCCAGATATGCCCTTATGCTCACATAAAGTAAGATAAATCCATTTGGGCTATTTGCCACTCAATCAGCCTGCACCCACTCGCCAGCAGAGTGATGGGAGATTTTGTTGAAGCTGCTATCAGACAACACAATCACAAATACCCAATTTTTGGGCTTCTGCATGACCTTTAAACTACAGACCTCATTCCGGACTTGGTGCTAAAGTGGACTCCGCAGAGCTGAATTCTCGAGGTGAGTGCGGGTGACTAAATTTATCATTTAGTCATTTGACCCACTTGGCATTCAGGATTTAAAAACTGGACAATGGGCATCAAATGGAAAATGTTCCTGTGGCACGAGTCACAGCTTGCGCAGAACATGATGTTTGTGTTTGTCTGATGTTAATCATCCCAGCCAAAGGACACAACTGCTGACGTTCCTTGGGGCAATGTCCTGTGCGTTTAGTTTAGTTTATTATCACGTGCACTGAGGTACGGTAGAAGCTTTTTTTATTGCATACTATCCAGTCAGCGGAAAGACTATACATGATTACAATCTATCCGTCCACAGTGTACAGATACTAGATGGATGGAATAACGTTTGGAGCAAGGTAAAGTCCAATTAAAGATAGTCCGAGCTGGAAGTGCATATGTACACAATCATTGATAAACTGTCAACATTTATTTACAACTCTTCAACAAGTAGAGCAGACCATGCCTGCAGCATTCTGGCATGGACGGTTATGTAGCAAGTAACATTTGTGCTGCAGAAGAGCCAGCATTGACCACCTCCAGCAAGAGAGAAAGTTTAACCATCTACCTCTGAGAAGCACCAACATGATCATCACCTTGTTCGCCCATCATCGGGGTATCCTGGAGGTCTTTACTGACCAGAATCTGAACTGGGCAAGTTGAAGAACTGCCATGGCTACAACAGCAGCTGATTAGTCTCTGATGAGTGTCTCACGGCACTGGGCATGCACTCGCTGGAGTTAAGAAAGATGAGGGAAGGGGGATCTCATTGAAACTTACAGAATAGAGTGGATGTGGAGAGGATGTTTCCTCTAGTGGGAGAGTCTAGGACTAGAGGTCACAGCCTCAGAATTAAAGGACGTTCCTTTAGAAAGGAAATGAGGAATTTCTTTAGTCAGAGGGTGGTGAATCTGTGGATTTTTTTGCCACAAACGGTTGTGGCCAAGTCAGTGGATGGTTTTTAGGGCAGAGATAGATATATTCTTGGTTAGTTTGGGTGTCAGGGGTTATGGGGGAAAAGGCAAGCGAATGGGGTTAGGAGAGAGTTAGAGCAGCCACAATTGAATGGCGGAGCAGACTTGATGGGCTGAATGGCTTAATTCTGCTCCCATCACTTATGACCTTGCACCACAAGATCGTTCTCATAGGTAGATGGTAGTGTGTAGGATAATGTATGGGGATCGCTGGTCGGCATGGAATCAGTAAGCAGAAAGGCCTGTTTTTTGCGCTGTATCTCTATACTAAACTAAACTTGTCAATCTGATTCCTCAACAATCAATTTCAAAGCAGTTACCAAGTGGTCATTTGGTTTAATTTAAACAGTATAGGAATGCGTTAGCTTACTGAGAGGATTATGTGTTCAGTTTAACAACCAGACCCTTTTTTCCCCTTTCAAACTGATTGTGTTGTTCACTGTACTCTCTTCAATGTTAAAAACGTCTTTGTATTGTCCATTCCAAAGTTGCAATTCTATTAAAGCTGCCACATTTTTGAACATGGTCCAGCGGTTCTCTTGCGATACTTTTTCATCATGCCAAAATCTGCACTCCAGCTGAAATCCTAATGGGGAAATTAAGCCATTGATTAACGCGCAGTCCTTAAATGTCCACTTCTCCGGAGCAAGAGAGTCTCAACTGAAATGTCGTTAATTTAAATTGAGTCCTTCTAATCAGCTAACAGAATTCTTGAAACACTGCCATCCTCCTTTTGAGTATCTATCTCGCTTAAAAGGGAAGCGGTAAAGACAACAAACTGACCAAGTTGCCAAGACCAATTGTGCATAGTTTCTGAAAAGATTGAATACTGTTGAAATGAGTTCATTGAGGCAACTGGGGGCTATTCTCTCAGCATTTTCCTCTTAAATTCTGCTTGAGCGTTTGAAGGCACTGGGCCTGTACTTGCTGAAGTTTAGGATGAGAGGGGGGACCACATTAAAGCTCAGTGACAGTGAAAGGCCTGGATAGAGTGGATGTAGAGAGGGTGTTTCCACTCGTGGCAGAGTCTGAATCTGTGGAATTCATTGCCACAAGCGTGGAGGCCAAGTCGATGGATATTTTCAAAGAGGAGATTGACAGATTCATGATCAGTAACCGTGTCGGAGGCTATGAGGAGAAGGCAGGAGAATGGGGTTGAGAAGGAAAGATAGTTGGCCGAATGGCCTAATTCTGCTTCTGGAACTTATGAACGAACGTGTGTGAAATTTGTGCTGATAAAAATAAATTGAGTAGTGGTAGGATGGCCAGTGAATTTTTGCTGCTAGTTATTTTACTACTTTTTCAGGAAAAAAAGGAGAACTCAAGAAAGAATGTGAACTCCATCCATCTGAAAATTGCTTTCATCAGCCATTTTCACAGAAATAATCTTAAAACATCTCTTCACCATAATTAACAATTTTCTGCACCGATCTCATCGCTACCTCAGCTTATACTGAGAGTGATGGATTATAGTGGTTAGGCAGAAGTGATTTCTTTTTATGGTAAGGAATAGAAGGTACATTTTTATCCCAAAATCCAAAGAATATTTTGACCATCAGCTTGATTGGAAAAACCGTCATCAATTTTTAAATGTTTCTGTTATTGTAGATCTGAGGTTGTTTCATTTGAAGATAGACCCAGAATGCTGGAGCTCTTGGGGCTAAAGGAGTCGAGGGATATGGGGAGAAAGCAGGAATGGGGTACTGATGATCAAATTGAATGGTGGTGCTGGCTCAAAGGGCCGAATGGCCTACTCCTGCACCTATTGTCTATGTTTCCATCTAACCGAGCAGCACAGTCAGCATCGCTGGATAGAAGGAATTGGGTGATGTTTCGGGTCAAGACCTTTTTCAGACTGAGTCGGGGGAGAGGGAGTCACAGAGATGAGGAAGTGTAAGAGATCAAAAGAGATGCAGATCAAGAAAAAACTAGAATAGATCATTTGAACAGGGGAGGAATCGGGGGAATAATTTCTAATATGAAGTAATTCCAAGCAATGTGACAAAATAAAAATGCTCGGGCGTTTTATTTGTGGCGAATTTTAGTCTGTTCATTCCATAAGAATGGATTTTGCCAATCTGTGGCGTTGCATTTTAAGTTGCCATTACGTATTTTTCCTTCCCAGAATTTGCTGTGACTGTTTTGCTGTTGGCTGTCGTGGTCGCCTACTTCCCATCCCACCCTCCTCTTCCACCCAGTATAGCTGCTGCCAGCCAGAGGCTGAACTACAGAACCAGCATCTGCAGACTTCTGGGGTGAGTTGCGTTCTCCTTCGTACCAGGCAACGTGTTCACTGGTCCGTCTGAAGAAAGGTCCTGACCCGAAACGCTGCCTGTCCACTTTCCCCCCCCCCACAAATGCTGCCCATCCCACTGAGTTCCTCAGGCACTTTGTTTTCCACTGCAGCGGTGTAGTGTACGCTGCTGAGAATTCTGGAGCACAAAAACGTCATCTGATCTTGAGATAGAAATTGGTACTGAGCAGAGCTTCATTCAGCGCCAGGTGATCTGTGATTGACAAACAACTGCGCTGTTTCTGAAAGGAAGGATAACTTTGTTCACGAGCCATTACCAGCAGTGGGAAAAAGTCGTTCCAAGGATGTCCCCTGATGTTTTGCAGATGCTGATTAATAAACAGAAAGGCACACACTGCTGGAGTAACTCAGCAGATCAGACAGCATCTCTGGAGAACATGGATAGGTGATGTTTCGGGTCGAGATGCTTCTTCAGACGAAATGTCACCTATCCATCTTCAGAGATACTGCCTGACCCGCTGATTTACTTTGTGTCCTTTTGTGCCTTCTTATCTTCGTTGTCTACCTGTCCTGCCATCTCCGGAGATGTTCCTTGATGTTGTCAGGTTGAACATATTCTGAACCTGCTGTTATGACTACACTGTTAATTAGTCTAGAAGAATATAAAATTGACTATTTAAATCCCTAAAATAAACTAAATGGACAAGCAGACATTTAACAATGACACGGTAAAAGTTGGATGGGTCTGATCTTCTGATTGCTTGCTTACAGCACGCCTTCAGGCCTTGCTATTAATAGGAGCAGGCCGTGGAGCTATTGTTTTTGCCTGGGAAGATGGCTCCCAGCTGATTGGAAAGGTGAAATTTAGGGCAGGACCCAGAGTCACACAGCGTGGAAACGGGCACTTCGCCCACAACAACCAGCAAAAATGTCCCATCCACACTAGTCCCACCTGCCTGCATTTGGCCCATATCCCTCTAAACCTGTCCTATCCATGTACCTGTCCAAATGTTTCTTAAATATTGTGAAAGGACCTACTTCAACTATCTCCTCCGGCAGCTCATTCTGTACACTGACCACCCTTTGTGTGGAAAAAGTTACCCCTCTGGTTCCTATCAAATCTTTCCCACCTCACCTTAAACCTATGTTCTCTGGTTCTCAGTTTCCTACTCTGGGCAAGAGACTGTGTGTCTACCTGATCTATTCCTCTTGTGATTTTTGTACACCTCTGTAAGATTACCCCTCTGCCTCAAAGACTTGGAATTTAACAACCCATCACCTGGATTGCCTTGACATCTTGTGAAACCCTGCCCCCTGGTTTATTATCAGTGCTACTGTTGGATTTTTTTATATTCAAATGCATTAAAACCACATAAGCATTAACATTCTTTTTTTTATACAATGCAATTCATAACACCAATATCTAAATCAGAATTAAGTCAAAAGGAACATTTGTTTCTGTATGTCACCCATCGAAATGAGTAGGTATGTTTAAGAAGGAACTGCAGATGCTGGAAAATCGAAGGTAGACAAAAATGCTGGAGAAAATGCAGCAGCTATGGAGCGAAGGAAATGAATAGGTATCCCATCTGCTTTCTTATCTATAAAGCAAGGAACTACAGATGCTGGTTAGTGCGGAACTGGACACAAAGTGCTGGAGTCATTCAGCAGGTCAAGGTGCATCTCTGCAGAACATGGATAGGTGACGTTTCGGGGGGAAATGCTTCTTCAGATGAAACATCACCTATCCATCCATGTGATCCGGAGATGCTGCCCCACCTACTGAGTTACTCTGGCACCCTGTGTCAGTATGTGCCGCCTTCTCTATTTCTACCTATACTGCCATCTTCAGAGAAGCTTGCATTTGTAGGTCAAGGTCTCAGTCTTCCTCGGTGCTCCCTGCAGTTCCAGCATACATTGTGTGTAACATAGCCTTTTCATTCCTCCAGCAATGCTTTGCCTCATATTTATCAGGATTAAATTCCAACTGTCTTTGTGTTCTGCCCAACTTCCCAACTCATCAGGACCATCTTGCAGCCTGAGACTACTCTCTGCACTATCAAGAACACCACACAGATTTCTGCATTGTCTCCAAATGCATGGGGGGGGGGGGGGGGGGTGAAAAGATCATCAAATAACTCATTGAGCTGCAATCTCCGCAGGAACATGCTGTTCCACTTGGTGTTACATCTTTGTCTCAGCTTAGTTAAAGTGTTTTTAATCAATCAGCCATTAATCTTGTAGCTTTAACAAAATGTTTACATACTTTTATGGTAATAAATTATTCCAATGTTAAGTATTTGGGGCAATAATATGATGTTCGGTAAATTTCTAAAGTGTCGTGTTAGAAGCACGATAACATTTCAGAGATATATGCTGCATTCAAATGTTTTTTGCTAGAGACCTGACTTGCAAATAATGTTAAAGCCATTCTTTTGTTTTCTTTCCACCTGCAGCAATTTCAGATTTTTAATGATTGCATCAGCCTTTGCAATGCCTCTCGGCATATTAGCCGGCTGGACAGGAGTACTCGACATAATTGTAACGCCACTCAAGGTGAGCCAGGTAAGGAATTGCGATCTTCCTCCTTTCTCTTTCGGTTTTCTCTTTCCCAGCAAAAGTTCAGCAAAGATTCTCGATGTACAGAGGGATCTTGGGGTAGTGCAGACCCAACGGCATCCGCGCCTTGTTTTAAAGTGAAACGACGCAAAGTGCCGGAGTAAAGGGCCTGTCCCACTTTCGCGACCTAATTCACGACCTCTGCCGAGTTTGCCCTTGACTCGTACTCGCATAATGGGCGTCACAAGGGCGTAGGTTGGTCGTAGCAGGCCGTGATGCTAGTCGTGGCATCAAGTAGGTCGGGGCGCTTTTCTAGCCTGATGAAAAATGTCCACGAGTAAAAAAGGTGGTGAAAGTGGGACAGGCCCTTAACTCAGCAGACTGAGGAAGGATCCCAACGTCACCTATCCATGTTCTCCAGCGGCGGTGCCTGACCCGCTGAGTTACTCCAACACTTTGTGTCCTTTTGTATATTGACCATCATCTGCAGTTCTTTGTTTCAACTGCAAACAATGGTAATACCTCCCTCAGTTATAACGGACAATTGGCGATAACAGACATCATTCTCCCTCACCCCATGGTCAACTATAAGGAGGATTTACTGTAATTGCAACCAACTCCTGTGCCGAGTGGGTTAACCAATCCTCCTGCATTTTCCCCATCATTCTCTGAAGATTTAGCTGGATGTAATTGTCTCTGACTTTCAATTCGGGTTTGGCTGCATTTGATGTATTTGGAAATTCTTTAGTTTATTATCACGTGCACAGAAGTACAGTGAAAAGCTTTTGTTGCGTGCTATCCAGTCAGCATGAAAGACAATTCTGGATTAGTGTGGGTGTCAGAGCTTATGGGGAGAAGGCAGGAGAATGGGGTTCCGATACAATACGATACCATAGAACTTTATTTATCCCAGGAGGGAAATTGATCTGCCAACGGTCATAAAAATACATGAAACGTGAAATTAAAGTGACGAGTGGAAAGGACTGGGGATGTGCAAAGGTTGGGTGGGGCGGGGAGGAAGAAGGAGAGTCAGTCTCAGTCTACCCACGACAAATAGGGACAGGAGAGAGAGATCAGCCATGATTGAATGGTGGAGTAGACTTGATGGACTGAATGGCATAATTCTGCTTCTATCACTTATGAATACATGGTCACAATCAAGCCATTTGCAGTGTAAATGCTTCTTTAAAGACAATTGGCACAGTGTACCTTAGTGTTATCCATGCAAAAGTCTGAAAATCTGAAATCAAAACAAAATCCCCAGCAAATATGCAGCATCTGTGGAGAGGTAAACTTGACATTTCAGGTCATTGTCCTATCATTTGAGGTGAAAAGTCAGAAACCGAGTTTAAGTTTAAGAAAGGGGAGCGATTGAGAAGACCAAGGGAATGTCCGTGTTAGGGTGGAGACCACAGTTTGGATAAACAATGCTCTCCCGGGGGGGGGGGGGGGGGGGGGGGGAGCTAGCAGATAAATGTGAGCAGTTTGAAAGGAATGCAAGGGTTACTCGAAATTAGAGAAATCAATATTTATACTGCTGGGTTGTAAGCTGCCCAAGTGAAATATGAGGTGCTGTGCCAACATTACTACCAGACCTGAAACTATATTGTCTATTGAAACCTAAATCTCCAAGAAGCACAAGTACACCAGGAGCATGGGATCACCTCCCCACCTCCCTGTCCACTTCTAGTCTTGCACCAAGCTGATTTAAAAATAAACACATTATTGTATCTGAAGATAAACACAAAATGCTGGAGTAACTCAGCAGGACAGCCAGCATCTCTGGAGAGAAGGAATAGGTGAGACCCTTCATGGTGCCTATCTGAATCACTATCTGGTTCACTCTATTCAATGTCACTGAGGAAGTATCCTCAAAGATTCAGGAGGTCTGCTCATTATCAGTTTCTTCAAGGCTATTGGGGATGGGCAATAAACACAGGCCTTTCCAGTCACACCCACAACACAAAAAATGAATTCACTTGGGCAATAAAACAATCCAGACTGATGCCTCGAGCATTGGTGAAGCAGTGGTGAAAGTTTATCAACCTTTAGATAACAGTGGCACAGTAGTAAATTTGCTTCCTTGCAGCGCCAGAGACCCGGGTTCAATCCTGATTGTGGGTGCATGTCTGTACGGAGTGCATGTCTGTACGGAGTGTGACCACGTGGGTTTTTTCTGGGTGCTCTGGTTTCCTCCCACACTCCTAAGACGCATAGGATTGTATGTTAATTGACTTTGGTATGTAACAAAAATTTTAATTGTGTAGGAAGGAGCTGCAGATGCTGGTTTAAGCCGAAGATAGACACAAAAAGCTGGATTAACTCAGCGGGTAAGAGCATCTTTGGAGAAAAGGAATAGGTGATGTTTTGGGTCGAGTTCCTTCTTCAGACTGAAGAAGGGTCTCGATCCCATACATCACCTTTTCCTTTTCTCCAAAGATGGGGAGGAGAGAGGGGAAGGGGGTGTGGTAGGGCAGAAGGGGTGAGGGACTCCACTCAGCGGCCACCGGCCTCTGCACCACACCGACTTTCCCGACTCCACACAGCGACTTCACCCGACACCACACAGCGACTTTCCCGACTCCACTCTTGCGGACTCAATCAGCACTTGTGGACTCAGCCCCGCCTCCGGGCTTTATTCTCCAGCGGGTGCCGGAAGGGGCGGGTACCGTCATGGTGACTCACAGGCGAGAAGACCAATCTGCGGATCTCACGATTTTTTACGCCTTCATAACTTTTGTCTAATTCCACCGATCAGAACAAAACTTGGTGCGCTTGGAGTAGAGGTGAACGGTGAGTAAGGAGGCAAAAAATCCTAGCGATAAAGGGCACCATTTTGCGCATTTTAAAAAAAAAAAAGCAGACCGGAAGTGGCAAGATGAGAGTTTTAGTAATAGTGTACATAGATATGACACTACTTTAAAGAAGCGCAGGAAATCCTGAATATCCTTGCACTCCTGAATAATTTCCGTCAGCCAAGGTCACCATAAAAGATTGTTCCATCGTTATCTTGGTGAGAGTTTGCTGTGCTTTAAAAAAAAAAATCTGCTACTTTTCATTTACCTTCAGCGATGGCTCTTAAAATTATAGTCAAGTCACATTTATTTCTATAGCACATTTAAAAAACAACTCTCGTTGACCAAAGTGCTTTACATTTGTTATAAGAGTAGTATACACAAGTATACATACATATATACAAATAGCCCTCACTCAGAGGACGTCAGGAAAGGCTTGGGAGAACAGATACGTTTTTAGACTAGACTTAAAGGAGTCGATGGAGGGGGCAGTTCCACAGTCTTGGAGCTGCAACCGCAAAGGCGCGGTCGGTCGCCCCTGAGTTTATGCCTAGACTGCGGGACATTCAGCAACCCCAAGTCGGCCGATCTGAGGGACCTGGAGGTGGTGTAGTGGGTGAGAAGACTTTTAATGTAGGTGGGTGCAAGCCCATTGAGGGCCTTGTAGACGAAGAGGAAGGTCTTGAAAATTATTTTGAACCGCACAGGAAGCCAGTGGAGAGAGGCCAGGATCGGGGTGATGTGGTCCCTTTTTCGGATGCCCGTCAGGAGTCTCGCTGCGGCGTTTCGGACCAGTTGCAGGCGGGACAAGGAAGATTGGCTGATGCCAGTGTAAAGGGAGTTGCAGTAATCTAGGCGGGAGGAGATAAATGTATGGATGATCTTTTCTAGGTCTAGCATGTCTGTGAAGTGCTTTGGGGCCATTCTTTGGAAAGTGAATCAAAATGTCACACACGTGACCTGATGCCATCACAAAGTGATACATTAAAAAAATTATTATAAGAGATTAATTTTATTTGTTGCTATTTTCCTACCTACAGAATTGTAATGTATGTCTGCTAAAGATATGAGCATTCTAGCTTTTTAAAATTCACAGTTTGCTTCCATGCGGTCACACATGTGACCAATCATATTTGACCTCTGACCCTAAACCGACATTGTCAGCATAACGTAACAATTTTACCTGATAAACTGAAAAAAATGTGAATCATATACACAATACAAAGCATACCTGTAATGATTTCACAATTAGAGATGTATTATACAATTTTCTTTTTTTATGTGTCACACACGTGACCAAGAATGGGGCTTTGACTTGAAGCCAAGATATATGAAAGAAGCTTTGTAAGTACAATTCGTTGGGTTTTTTTTAAATTACTTTGCTTCTGTTTTTAGGTTGATGCTGGTTGGATTGGCTTTTGGTCAGTAATTGGTGGCTGCGTTGTTGGAATACTCTGTGCGAGGTTAGTCCTATTTGCATGTATTTGTCTTAAGAGTCCCACTTGTCTAACGTGTATATTTTAATCGTTGAACCAGATGTAGAGATAAAGCAGCAAATATAATTTTGCTTGGGTGGGAAGCTGGATAATTATATGGAGTCTCAGACGTGTCAAGGAAACCAGATACAAAAAGCTGGAGTAACTCAGCGGGTCAGGCAGCATCTCTGGAGAGAAACATAGAAAATAGGTGCAGGAGTAGGCCATTCGGCCCTTCGAGCCTGCACCGCCATTCAATATGATCATGGCTGATCATCCAACTCAGTATCCCATACCTGCCTTCTCTCCATACCCCCTGATCCCTTTAGCCACAAGGGCCACATCTAACTCTTAACTCTTAAATATAGCCAATGAACTGGCCTCAACTACCTTCTGTGGCAGAGAATTCCAGAGATTCACCACTCTCTGTGTGAAAAATGTTTTTCTCGGTCCTAAAAGGCTTTCAGCTTATCCTTAAACTGTGACCCCTTGTCCTGGACTTCCCCAACATTGGGAACAATCTTCCTGCATCTAGCCTCTCCAGCCCCTTAAGAAGGAATGGGTGACATTTCAGCTCGAGAATCAGGGGAGAGGGAGACTAGAGATATCAAGAGATTCCTCACTCTGAGGAAGGGTCTCAAAACATCACCAATTCCTTTTCTCCAGAGGTGCTGCCTGACTCACTGTTACCTCAGCATTGTGTGTCTATTTTCCGTATAAGCCAGCATCTGCAGATCCTTCCTACACGTCGAGGAAACTACCCTTTTTAGCAGTACTCCTTCATATTGAGCAACAAGAGGAAGAAGAACTGAGAGGGGCAAGAATAAAGCATCGACTCTGGACATTCAACTCAAAGTTGAAGGCATACCTTGACCGAAGGAAGTCAGACTAGGTTGTTTGGGTTTCATCAAACTGTCACCGGATATCACCGCACAAATTTTCAGATCGGCATCCCATTCCCAACCATCTTCCGATGCTTCATCCTTGACCTGTTCCTCATTTCCCCGAGGCCAATTATTCACTGTGCGGCACTCATTTTCATTCACTGGGAATGTTTGCAGTTAATCTTTACCTGAGAGCAGATGGATAGACAAAGGCCAGAGATGACAAGACAGAAGGTGTGATACATTAGTTGCTGCCTTAGCCGGGTTCGATCCTGACTACGGACGCTCTCTGTACGGAGTTTGTACGCTCTCCCCGTGATCTGCGTGGGTTTGCTCTGAGATCTTCTGTTTCCACACACACTCCAAAGCAGGTTTGTAGGTTAATTGGCTTGGTAAATGTAAAAATTGTCCCTAGTGGGTGTAGGATAGTGTTAATGTGCTGGGGTCGCTGGTCGGCGCGGACGCGGTGGGCCGAAAGGCCTGTTTCCACGCTGTATCTCTAAACTAAACTGAAACGGATTGAGTTGTGATTTGTGAAGCTAGAGGAAGGAGTGTAGATAGAAAGGGGAGGGGGACACAAAAAGCTGGAGAAACTCAGCGGGTGCAGCTGCATCTAAGGAGCGAAGGAGATAGGCGACGTTTCGGGTCGAGACCCTTCTTCAGACCCTGAAGAAGAGGAGGGGGAAATGGGTGTGAATCCATGTGGGGCACTGAGGGGGGCGGGGGGTTGGGGGAAGGGATGTGGGGGGGGGGGGGGGGAAATAGAGCGGAGGTTTTGTATTTAGTTAAATTACAGAATTCAGAGTTCATACTGTTGGATTGTGAGCTACCCAATTGGAATATCTAGTTCCCAGGAGCTATCTCTCAATGAAGGCATTCACTGACAATAAAATGCAGCAACACTTTCAGTGCCTTCAGCTGTCTGAAGAAAAATTCTTCAAGATCGAGACTCGACACTTTCAGTCTACCGGGCACCAGTGATCCTTGCCTTCCAATGTGCTTTAGAGGGGTGAGCTATCTACAACAGGTACCTTTGAACAAACATTGCAGCATTATCGCCAACGCTGTCTCTGCAAAACTCTTCATATTCATTGGGAGTTAAACAAATGGGTGCCATCATCTCCCAGGCCACCAGCCCCAGCTCTGAAGATTAGAGTCGGTGGACATCGATGGGCAGGTCGAATTGATCATAGCCACTGAAATCCCAAAACGCACTTTATTCTAAACTCTGTCATGACTAGAGGGAGCTAGGCAGACAAAATGATTGTTCTCAAACCTACTTTGAAAAGTAATAACATCCTCATCATACTTCCATGAGAACAGCATCTCATATTTCACTTGGGCAGCTTACAACCCAATGGTATGAGTATTGATTTCTCTAACTTCAAGTAGCCCCTGTACTCCCTCTCTCTCCATCCCTCCCCCACCCAAGTCACACCAGTTTCTCGTTCTCACCTAGCAAACAATGGCCTCTTTCCTTTATTTTTTTGATCGTTACTTTTTTGCATATCTTTCATTCATTTGTTCTGTATCTCTCCACATCCACATTTATATCTCTAATTTCTTTGACCGAAACACCCCCCATTCCTTCTATCCAGTGATGCTGCCTATCCTGCTGAGTTACTCCAGCATTTTGTGTCGACATTTGGCTCCCCCCATGCTGGGTCCCTTTTTGGCTGGGGTGGGGGTGGTGGTTGAGAGGAGTGGTATCAACAAACTCCACCAAAAACTGATGTTGAAGATTTTTTTAAATTAAATTTTTTAACGCATTTGGCCTTCCTGGCCCCATTGGTTTTGAAGTCATCATGCTCAACTTTATAGAGTCATAGAGTGATACGGTGTGGAAACAGGCCCAACTTGCCCACACCGGCCAACATGTCCCAGCTACACTAGTCCGACTTGCCTGCGTTTGGTCCATATCGCTCCAAATTTGTCCTACCATGTACCTGTCGAACTGTTTCTTAAAGGTTGGGATAGTCCTAGCCTCAACTACCGCTCTGGAAGCTTGTTCCATACACCCACCACCCTTTATGTGAAAAAGGTACCCCTCGGATTCCTATTAAATCTTTTCCCCTTCACCTTGATTCTGGTCCTCGATTCCCATACTCTGGGCAATAGAATCTATGCAACTACCTGATTTATTTATCTCGTGATTTTATGCACCTCAATGAGATCACCCCTCATCCTCCTGCGCTCCAAGGAACAGAGACCCAGCCTACTCAACCTCTCCCTATAGCTCAGACCCTCTAGTCCTGGCAACATCCTCGTAATTTGCCTCTGAACCCATCAAGCTTGACAGTTTATTTCCTATACTCTAAATGCGGTCTCACCAACGTCTTATACTATTGCAACATGACCTCCCAACATCTATACTCAATACTCTGACTGATGAAGGCCAATATGCTAAAAGCCTGTTTGACCACCTTACCTACCTGCAACTCGACCTTCAAGGAACCATGCACCTGCACTCCTAGATCCCTCTGCTCTACAACACTACCCAGAGGCCTACCATTCACTGTGTAGGTCCTGCCCATGTTAGACGTCCCAAAATGCAACACCTCACACTTCTCTGTATTAAATTTCATCAACCATTCCTCAGCCCACCTGGCCAATCGATTCAGATCCTGCTGCAATCGTTCACAACCATCTTCTCCATCTGCAAAACCACCCACATTTGTATAATTATTATGGGTCAATTGGGGCATGTATGTCTTCAAGTAGTTTGGTTTTTGATCTTGATCCCAGCATCTACAGATGCTAATAACAAAGAAATGCAGCTGATTGTTTATACCAAGGATAGACGCAAAATGTTGAAGCGGGTCAAGCAGCATCCCTGGGGAACATGTACAGGTGACATTTTGGGTTGGAACACTTCTTCAGACTGATTATAGTGGAGCGAAAAAGAAAGCTAAGAGAGAGGAGGTGCAAGATAGGACTGTCTCTTCATCTCTGGCGTTTGTCCATCAATCTGCCCATCAAAATAACCCCCTCGCCTGTATTCACCTTTGACTGGCCATCCTCTGTCCTGCCTCTCTTCTCTCCTAGCTTACTTTCCCATCTTCCCTACACTGCCTAAGGGGTTCCATCCTGAAACGTCACCTATTCATGTTCTCCAGGGATGCTGCCTGGCCCGCTGCATTACCGCAGCAGTTTGTGTCTATTTGCAGATACCTGTGTTTCCTCTTATTGGCACAATTGCAGTGCAAAGATTGTTTTGGCCAAAGATAGACACAAATGCTGGAGTAACTCAGCGGGTCAGACATCATCTCAGAAGAAACAGAATAGGTGGCGTTTCATGTCGAGGCCCTGGCCACTTTGTTACTGCTTCGATGTGCTGGCCCATATTGGCCTACATTAGCTCAGGACTCTTGTCTTGTGCTCGCAAGACTCTCCCTCGTGTTATGAATTATGCCTGTTACACAGTATATATGAATTAGGAGGAGGAGACGTCTACTCTGCCCTCAAGTATGCTCTGCCATTTAATAATATCACGCTTGATTGTAACTTTATCTCTGCCTACTCCTTTACCCATGGTGGTGACTTTTCATCTTGTCCCCCACACTCTTTTCAACTAGTATTCACCTCTATTATATGCAGGTCAATAATAGACCTGCCCTATTTACTGAATGATAATCAGCTGCAGAACTGTACTTCCACACGCTGTACAATAGAATCTGATAGTATCTTTCTTTAGAGTTGGCGCTGCTTCATCCATTTTCCCTGTCCTTGTACAGACACGTCAATATTATTGATGTCAATCTGCATCTTTCCATGGTTTTCTTTGCATTCCTACCTGAAAGCTTTGCCTTGACTGGAGACTTAAACCTGCTATTGTTAAAGTCACCAAGCACATCTTTTCCGTCTTCCGTCAAACCTGTCTGCACCATGTTGTACCCTATTGATAACTAGCATCCAGTCTGCATCCAACTCATTGTATTTAGTTTAATTTAGAGATTCAACGTGGGCCCATCGAGTCAGCACTAACCAGCAATCCCCGCACATTAACCTTAACATACACTACCCTACACGCACTAGGGACAATTTGACATTGATACTTTTATAACAAGCCAATTAACCTACAAACCTGTACGCCTTTGGAGCGTGGGTGGAAACTGGAGATCCCAGAGAAAACCCACGCAGGCCACGGGGAGAACGTACAAACTATACAGACAAGCACCCGTTGTCGGGATCGAACCCACAAGTCTGGCGCTGTAAGGTAGTAGCTCTACCGCTATGCCACCATGCTGCCTTTATCTTTACTTATGTTAACCTCATCACTTTCCTACTACCCATCCAAGATAGTCCAAACACAGTCAAACCTCTCAGCTGTCCTCAGCCAACTTTTCCAATGCTCTTCCTATAGAATTACTGACGAGTTCATTTCCCCTCAATGTAAACCGGTTTGGAGTTTTGTCTCATTTAAAGTATTGCAATGGCAGAAATATATTCCAATTCTGCTGATGTCATACAATTTCTCAGAAAAGCAGAAAAGAATCCATGCTTGCAATTGTATTTTAATGCACGCAGTTGCCTGATATTCCACTTTTCTGCTTGCTTCCCTTTCACATTTCAAGTAGGTTTATCTCCAGGGACTTCTACTGATGCCTGTGTAATATAAATTGGTTGTTGATATTCCACCAAAGGCTGCAACTAAGCAGATTTCCAACTATGAAGAGACTTGCTTATACTACATTCCGCTCTAAAATTAGGCTCTGATATGGATACAGACGCAGCTAAAGAACTAATGTTAACTCCGTAGTTGCGATGCAAATGCGCACACATGGGTTGTTCTCTTTCAATTCTAATTCTTTTAAAATTATGTCTACCGCTGCACGGTGGCGTACCTGTAGAGTTGTGCCTCGCAGCTCGAAAGACCCAGGTTCAATCCTGACTACAGCTGCTGCAAACGGAGTTTGTACGTTCTCTCTGTGACCGTGTGGGTTTTGCTCGGGTGCTCCAGTTTCCTCCCACACTCCGTAGACGTGCAGGTTTGTAGGTTAATTGGCCTTGGTAAAATGTTCAAATTGTTCCTAATATGTGTCGGACAGTGTTAGTGTACGGGGATCGCTGGCCGCCTTGGGCTTTGGCTGAAGGGCCTGTTTCCCGGCTGTATCACTAAACTATTGTTAACACTGTAGTTATGATGCAAATGTGCACATAAGAACAGTTGTTTGTTTTCAACTCTTAATTTTTTTTTAAAAAGATGTCTAAATGGAGTTGAATGTATATTTGAAAAGGAAGCAAGTGCAGGGCTATGTGTAGGAGCAAGCGAATGGAGATAATTGGATGGTCCTCGCACTTTAGTTTGTATGAGCCGCTGCAGCAAGAGGGCAGATTCAGGCATTGTGGTTGCAATGCCAGGTGTGATGAATTGTGGGGAACCCGATCACTTGAAGCTTGTTTGACTGCTTTGGATGGTCTCGGAGCATTTCCCCGTTTTGCCCCTCAATTGTTTATTACTTTCTCATTTTTTCCATAAACATCCCTCGAAGACTTACAAATGCACAAATACCACAGATGCTGGAAAACCTTGGGAAAAAATGCTGGGGAGGAAAGAGAACTCAGCGGGTCAAGCGTTTGTGAAAAGAGAAGTTGATGTTCTCAGAGAGATATGTGCTGAGCTAATGGTGGTGGTGGTTGAGCATTAAGAGGTTGGAGCATCAACTGACTGAGATGTGCTGAATGCATTATTTCCCTCCCAAATATCAACACTTGAACGAAACTACTGAGGTTGAAGTGAAACATTTGCAGGGCCGTGGGAAAGGGCAAGGGAGTGGGAGTAATCGGACAGCTCCTTCAGAGAACTGGCATGATGAACTGCAAATCTTTTATGTGAATATTTTATATTTTATGATTTTAATTTATAGATGCTGCAATAGCATTCATGTTATTGAGTAATGTACTCTCTTTGTTTAGAGATTGTTGTTTAGTTTTTGAGATACAGCGCAGAAATTGGCAGCTCGGCCCTCCCAATCCGCACCGACCAGCGATCCCCGAACGCTAGCATTATCCTACACTAGGGATAATTCACAATTTTACCAAAGACAATTAACCTCCCAGCCTGTCAATTAACCTCCCAGCCTGTATATCTTTGGAGTGTGGGAGGAAACCAGAGCACCCAAGGAAAACGGGGTACTGATGGGGGATGATCAGCCATGATCACATTGAATGGCGGTGCTGGCTCGAACGGCGAAATGGCCTTCTCCTGCACCTATTGTCTATTGAAAACCCATGCAGTCACGGGGAGAATGTACAGATTGCACCAGGATCGATCGGGGTCTCTGGCGCAGTAAGGCAGCAACTCTACCGCTACTCCACCGTGCCGCCCTGAATTATTTCTTTAAGACATTTATCCTTTGCATTAAGATTTTAAACTTTTTTTTAGTAATAGAGGAAAAGGGATCAGGTCTGAACATTATCCCGAGTACTCCCACTTAAATTCATTTGATTGCGCTGATGCCTCTGAGCCAGCCGTTTTGAGTTGTCCCGAAAATAGACATCACTATGTGATCTGACATTAACACATCACTAAGTATGTTTTGTGTTGGTGAAGGTGCTATTTCCCCAGTGAAACATTAAGCCTTGCCTGCCATCTTCTGTGACCTTGTTAGGAGATGGAAGAGACAGCTGCTTTTTCTCCTGGCCAGCAATCGTCTTATAACCAACACACCAAAAACATCTGATGTAATTATCCAATTTTTGTTTTGTTGCCCCTAACTGTGTGCAGACTGTGATTTGCGTCCATCTGAAAATGATGATGGCCTTTCAAATGCAATTCTTTCACTCTGACAGTGTCTTCACACAGCCCTGAGGATGTGATGAGACAACATATAAATAAATGATCTTCTCTGTACAAGTTCTGCTTTTTGAAACTTTTTTTTTTTCTGTTGTCGAGCCTGATTCACTGATCCTTGAGAGCCTCAAATTTCACGTTTGATATTGCAGATTTGCAGACTTCTTCAGAGGAATATTAAAACTCATCCTGCTGCTGTTGTTCTCTGGAGCCACATTGTCATCTGCATGGTTTGCCCTCACCTGCTTCAACAGTGTCACCCATCTGCCTATAACAAGAGGTACCTACTGCACAATGAGATCAAATGAACACCATTATCGGTTCCATCTGAATCTGTGTTCCTTTTATTAACCTGCATGAGCTGCGCTATACGTTTCTAGATTAACAAATTCAAACACATTTAATAAAATGTCACCTCAAAGCACGAACTTAAATGACGCCGTATTTAAATAAAATCACAGTCTTACAGCGTGCATGCCGTTCCTTGCCCACACTGGCCAACAAGTCCCATATACACTAGTTCCAGCTGCCTGTCTTTGGCCCAAGCAGGTGGGACTAGTGTAGAGGGGACATGTTGGCCGGTGTTGTCAAGTTGGGCCAAAGGGCCTGTTTCCACACTGCATAACTCCCATGTGTTTTAGTTTTGGAGATACAGCGCGGAAACGGGCCCTTAGGCCCACCAAGTCCGCACCGACCAGCGATCCCCGCACATTAACACTATCCGACACACAATGGGGACAATTTTACATTCATACCAAGCCAATTAACCTACAAACCTGTACGTCTTTGGAGTGTGGGAGGAAACTGAAGATTTCAGAGAAAACCCACGCGGAGAACGTACAAACTCCATACGTACAGCACCTGTTGTCGGGATCGAACCTGGGTCTCTGGCGCTGTAAACGTTGTAAGGCAGCAACTCTACCGCTGCACCGCCGTGCTGCCCCAACTCTGACTCAATTTAAATATTGCGTGATTTAAGTGCGTGCTTTGAAATGAAATGTTATTAAATATGTTAATTTTGCTGCATAGTTTTTCTTTGTGGAGCGCTGATTGACTATGTCCTCATTTTGTTGCTAAACGCATCCTTTGTTAGCCCACAGAAATGTAGCACAATGGGATATTCGATCTCCCTGGGAACCCCATGCATTTTATTCTATACCGCTTCAACATGACAGTGGAATGCAGTCGTATTTTGTTTTCCTTTCTGAACGCTACTTTGTGTACTATCTTTGTCTTCTGAAAGCGTTCCCATTATTGACTTCAATATTTAACAAGCTGATGGTTAAAAACAATGGCAGGATAGTTGGTCCAGCCCATCAGACAAGACTGCCTCTATGAGGGAGCAAGAACCAGCAAATCCAAGTGACAAACCCTAACGCCTGTCTTCAGGAGAAGAAAATATAAAACAAGTCCACAATTTGAAAAGAAGTAGAACAAGGAACTGGGGGAAGGGAATGGGGGGGGGGGGGGGGGGGGAAAGCAATCACTCAAACTTAAAATCTGAAGTGATCTAAAGTTTAAAATTAATGTCTTCTCTCTTTCTATCTTGTTTATAGTCTCTCTGGGTCTTCCCTCTTACCCTATCTCTCTATCCCTCCCCACAGCCCAGTTTGTTTACACTCCCAAACTCAATGCCTCCTCCCCAGCTCATCATTCCTCTTTAACACCTTCCCTTTGCCTGACCTGATTGCTCCCATTTGCCCCTTTAATTCCCGCGCTCAATTTCCCCTCCCCTCTCGCCCACCTCCACTCAGTCTTTTGTTCACTCGTCCCTCTCCCTCTCCCTCTCCCTCTCCCTCTCCCTCTCCCTCTCCCTCTCCCTCTCCCTCTCCCTCTCCCTCTCCCTCTCCCTCTCCCTCTCCCTCTCCCTCTCCCTCTCCCTCTCCCTCTCCCTCTCCCTCTCCCTCTCCCTCTCCCTCTCCCTCTCCCTCTCCCTCTCCCTCTCCCTCTCCCTCTCCCTCTCCCTCTCCCCCCCCCCCCCCACGTGTGATGGGAATGGAAATGATAGCAAATTGGCACACTGCTCTTGTCTTCATTTTTCATGCTTTAATTGGTGTATGCTCATGTAACGTTAGTATTAAAAGTTATTCCATGTACTACTTTTAATTGGTACTCTTTGACATTACAGTGACTTTATATACATCGTGCATATTGACTGGAGTATTCATCATCAGCAGTGTTCCCTTCTTCTTTGAACTCTTTGTGGAGACTGTGTACCCAGTGCCAGAGGGAATAACCTGTGGATTTGTCACCTTTTTAAGCAATATCTTCATGGGATTATTGTT
Source organism: Raja brachyura (assembly GCA_963514005.1). The sequence continues at coordinate 6,947,694 of OY740787.1, read as the reverse complement.
ATTGTTCCTGGCGTTTTATCATACAGGTAATTTTAAACTTTTCCGATGTGTACCTTTTCTCTAGATTTTAATGTGTGTTAATTGAAAGCTGAGGAAAGGCATGTTGTGATTTTTGAATAATAAGATCATAAGTGATAGGAGTAGAATTAGGCCATTCGGCCCATCAAGTCTACTTTGTCATTCTATCATGGCTGATCTATCTCTGCCTCGTAACCCCATTCTTCTGCATTCTCATAACCCCTGACACCTGTACTAATCAAGACCCAAGCAGTCGTTCCAGCTGCGACAGAGGTTCACCTGCATCTCCTCCAACTTCATCTATTGAATCCGTTGCTCTAGATGTCAGCTGATCTACATTGGTGAGATCAAGCGTAGGCTTGGCGATTGTTTTGCCGAACACCTCCGCTCGGTCCGCATTAACCAACCTGACCTCCTGGTGGCTCAGCACTTCAACTCCCCCTCCCATTCGGTATCCGTCTCCTCCATGGTCAGAGTGAGGACCACCGGAAATTGGAGGAACAGCGCCTCATATTCCGCTTGGGCAGTCTGCATCCTAGTGGGTTAAACATTGAATTCCTCCAATTCCGTTAGCCCTTGCTGTCTCCTCCCCTTCCTACATCTCCCTCAGCCCTCGGGCTCCTCCTTTTTCCTTTCTTCTCCCTGCCCCCCCCCCCCCCCCCCCCCCCATCCTCCATCAGTCTGAAGAAGGGTTTCGGCCCGAAACGTTGCCTATTACCTTCGCTCCATAGATGCTGCCGCACCTGCTGAGTTTCTCCATCACTTTTGTCTACATAATCAAGTATCTATCTATCTCTGCCTTAAATATATTCACTGACTTTGCCTCCACTACCTTCTGTGGCAAAGAATTCCACAGTTTCACTGCCCTCTGACTAAAGAAATTCCTCCTCATCTCCTTCCTAAAAGAACTTTCTTTAATTCAGATGCTATCACCTCTAGTCCTAGACTCTCCCACTAGTGGAAACATCCTCTCCGCATGTCACGTGCGATTCTATTGTAATAATAGTTTCGTTTTTTGCCTAGCAAATCGATTATTTTTTAATTAGAAGGCAATTGTTCTGATTCTTTTTGCTATTGAATTCATGGAGTTACATTGTAAAGTACTTTAAAGGTCTCTTGATTGCAGATCTGCAGATCTAGTTATTGCACAATAAGGATTGATACAGGACCCTGGACTTTTACACACGATGAATTGGAAACGTTCAGCTTCATGAACCTTTACTGCGATAGCTGTTTGATAGCAGGATCCGTCATAAACTAATGCTGTTTACAATCACTTGTCCCGTCAATGAGGCATGATTGTGAGGCAGCTGTGTATTAGTAAGCAGCGCGCACATTTTATGCAGCTGTCAAACTGAAAATTGTTACGACTGATAAATTTAATGACTAGGAGGTTTCTACATATACTTTATGAGCAGAAAATCTAAAAAGCCGAGACCAGGCGTAGATTGGGCGATCGTTTCTCTGAACACCTTCGCTCAGCCCGCCTGAACCTACCAGACCTCCCAGTTGCAAAACACTTTAATTCTCCTTCCCATTCCCACACAGGCCTTTCTGCCCCAGGTCTCCTCCATTGTCAGAGTGAGGCTCAACGCAAATTGGAGGGACAGCATCTCATATTTCACTTGGGCAGCTTACAGCCCAGTGGTATGAATATTGATTTCTCTCACTTCAGGCAGCCCCGCCATTCCCTGTATATCGCCCCCCCCCAAGCCACACTAGCTTCTCGTTTTCACCCTAAAAACAGCTAACAATGGCCGGTTTCCTTTATAATCGTTGTTTTGCATATCATTTATTCATTGTTCGTTATCTTTCAACATCATCATATATATATATCTCATTTTCCTTATGCCTAACCAGTCTGAAGATGGGTCTCGACCTGAAAAGTCACCCATTCCTTCTCACCAGAGATGCTGCCTGGCCCGCTGAGTTCCTCCAGCTTTTTGTGTCTATCTTTGGTTTAAACCAGCATCTGCATTTCCTTCCTACATATATTAAAACAAGCCATTGTTGGACATGCCGGACATCGTGTTTATTGATTCCCATTCCCAACCTATATGCAGCAACTGGCTATTTACTAGCAAAAGAGGTATCTTGTGCATGGCATGTGAAGAATGTGGTGATTGGGGTACACCATTCATCCGGCAACCTCTGAATATTTTTACAGACTGGAAATCTTCACATTTCACACTTCAAACGCAACTGAACACTCGGGTCAGATGACAAGTCATCAATGAGTTGTAATGTTTAAAGAATGCCACAGAGGGCATGAGGAGAGCAAGGCTCCACCGTCAATAAGACACGTGTTTGTCTAGATAGCCTTCAGTTGTTACCAACTAGTTGTGGAATGGTAACGATTCCTCTGTAGCTTTCCCGTTTATCAGCAAATCGTGCGAATGGACTTGCCCCCAAGAGGGCAGAGGTCATGTTTCTTTGATGTCAAAAAGTGTCACAAAGATTCAAAAGGTAGATTCTGTACACCAACGACATCTCTGAGTACCAGCAGCTTAGACACAAAATGCTGGAGTAACTCAGCGGGACAGGCTGCATCGCTGGACAGAAGGAATGGGTGATGTTTCGGGTCGAGTTACTGCAGCTTTTTTGTGTCTATCTCCCAACTTCTATACTCAATACTCTGACTGATGAAGGCCAATGTGCCAAAAGCCTTTTTGACTGCCCTCTATACCTGTGATGTGACTTTCAAGGAACTGTGTACCTGCACTCCTAGATCCCTCTGCTCTACAACACTCCCCAGAACCCGAACATTCACTGTGTATTCCCTGCCCTTGTTAGACCTTCCAAAATGCAGCACCTCACATTTTATTGTATTAAATTCTATCAATCATTCCTCAGTCTACCTGGCCAATCGATCAAGATTCTGGTGCAATCATATAGATAGACAAGGAAGTGTGAAGGTGTGAAAATGACAAAGGGAATGGAGATCGAGGAAAATGTAGAGTAGAAGCTGGGAGAAGGTAACAACAAAGCAAGCAGAGATAAAATGTAGTTGGAGACAGTAAGACTGGTTAGAGAACTGGGAAGGGGAGGGGGGGTGGAGAGAGGGAAAGGAAGGGCTACTTGAAGTTATGGAAGTCAATGTTCATACCGCTGGGGTGTAAGCTGCCCAAGCGCAATATGAGGTGCTGTTCCTCCAATTTGAGCTGGGCCTCACTCTGACCATGGAGGAGGCCCTTGACAGAAAGGTCAGTGTGGGAATGGGAGGGGGAGTTAAGGTTTCCAGCAACCGGGAGTTCGTGTAGGTTTAGGTGGACTGAGCGGAGGTGTTCAGGGAAACGATCTCCGAGCCTGCGCTTGGTCTCGTAGATATGCAGGAGTCCACACCTGGAACAGCGGATATAGTAGATGAGGCAGCTTTATGCGAAAAATTTTAAAAATCAAGTCTGCAATGTACCCCATCAGATAAAGCATAAAAAGAACTTTAATTTGACACCTAATTCACTTTCATATCTTCAGTATTAAAAATATTATGGCCATTTTCATACTCGGAAATTAGCATCTTGTTCCCTATTGCTTTTCCATTGACTTAACACAAAAGCTGTGATCGAGGACAGTCAAAAGCCCATAACTTTCTTAAAAACTTTCAAAAAAGAAAATTTCAGTTATTATAGATTCTGAAACAAATATGAAACAATCTTACTTGGATGACCTGAAATTAAATGAGTTAGTTATGCAATTGTAGCTAATTACAAAATTCAATTACTAGATCTAAACATCTATCAATTTCTTAAGAAAAGATGAACATTTTTAAATAGCCTAAGTGTCCAAATACCATTCACACAGGAATTCACAATATGACATGATTTTTAAATCTCATTGTCATTAATTTATAGGCCAAATGGAAGGAATTTAGTGTTTAATTCCCGTAAATTAATGGCCATTTAAATTATCTTGCAAGTGGGATTTTCTGGAACGCGATCAATTGGAACGGTTGCGGTGAATTTAAACCCCATATCGGCAGGAAAAATACTGCCGTTTCGTATGGGGAATAAATCACCTTCTCGCAACATGAAATTTTGACTAAAGGTATCCTAAGAAGCACTTTTTAATGAAAAAATAAACTGTGTACCTTGCCTTGTCCCCTATGTGAGGTCCGTCCCGTTGTCGGCATTGACGGCTTTAGAAGATGAGTTTAAATTTACTACAGCAAATAAATTACCAGCCGCAATTTAAAAATCGCTTCAGAGAATGGCAGTCGAAGCGATTTTTCTTCATCAACTAAATAGCCTGTTCAAGATCGATTTGAATGGGCTACCGAAATACCGCATTTTAAACCTGCCCCCCTCTCAAAGGCGCCAAAGTCGCGCACACGGGTAGTGACAGAACTGCAGCGCCGCTAAAGGTAAGTTTTGTAACATACCTACAGTGTGGCAAGGCTGACGCTTTAAATACTTTCTCATCCACATGCCGTAATTCGAGCTTATGCATCATACTTTAATTACTTAAATATTAATTAGATAATGCTAGATCTTAAAAAGGCCCGTTAAGATTGAATTTGAAATCAATGGGGTTTGGGGTTCTGTCTTAGAATAATTTATGAATTCTCCTTATGAATCTAAACCACGGAGAAGCTGCGGTCTGCCATGCTGCCCAACGGTGACTGATTCCATGGACACCATTAATATAAAAGCTCTGTGACTGTAAGCCTAAGCATTTGCTTCTGGATTGTAGAGGTAGTCTTTGGGCTTTAGAGATACAGCATGGAATCTGGCTCTTCGGCCCACCGAGTTCACGCCAACCAGCAATCGACCCCACACACTAGCACTATCCTACACACTGGGGACAAGTTCACAATTCTTACAGAAGCCAATTATCCTGCAAACCTGTACGTCTTTGGAGTGTGGGAGGAAAACCTGGAGAAAACCCAGGCGGTCCTGGGGAGAATAAGTGATAGGAGAAGAATTAGGTCAAATCTACTCCGCCAAATCAAGTCTACTCCGCCATTCAATCATGGCTGATCTGCCTTCCCTTTTAAACCTATTTTCCAGACATATAGCAGCCATAGTCACGATTGAACCCAGGTCTGTGACACGGTGAGGCAATAACTCTCCCGCGCCACCCTAGTCAATGCAAGAATCTTTTGAAAGGAGAGCTACACTTGTGTGTTTCAAGTAGTCAAGAGCTACTGCTGATCTCTATTGTTTATTAAGCTGAAAGCCGTGTGCAAAGCTATGAAATGTCATAGGATTATCTGGGAGTGCCCCACAGATGTGATCTTTGTTGCGTGCATGCAGAGTTGGCTATCCTTTGCTGAGCCTAGAGTTATTAGTGCGTACTGCTGTTACGAATTTAATTACCTTGTGTTCACTTCTGCATTCCTTTAAATCTCTCTCTACTTGGTGCAATCACAGGAATTTAACTTCTGTGCTGACTACAGCTATCTGCATTTGTGCAATCTCCTGGATAAACTCCTTCAAATATTATCTCTGTGGCTCACTCCACTGGTGTAGTCCTGTCCCACTTAATAACTGTGCCAAGATTTTCTATTTTATCCTGCCTGCGTGTGTTTGAAAATCCAGACGTTTTATACACAGTGAATCGGTACGTTGATAAAGGTGGGTCTAACTTCTCTATTCTTGAGAATGTGTAGAAAGGGACTGCAGATGTTCTGCAGTCTCCAGAAGAGTTCCGACTCGGAACATCACCCATCCTTTTTCTCCAAAGATGCTGCCGGACCCGCTGAGTTACTCCAGCACTTTGGGTCTATGTCTCATTATAGTTAGCGTTTTAATTTTTCCTTTTTTCCCTGTTTGAGTTTGTTTTTTATTTAATCTTTTGATAGTGCACTTTTCTTTGTGTTTTGGTTTAGTTTAGATTATTGTCCAGTGTACTGAGGTACACTGGGAAACTATTTTAATTTTTGCGTGCTATCAGGTCAGCGGAAAGGTTACACATGATTACATGCAAGCCATCCACAGTGTACAGATACAAGATAAAGGGAATGTTAATAAAATCCGATTAAAGATAGTCTGAGGGTCTCCAGAGTCGGGCCAGGACTGCTCTCTAGTTGGTGATGGGATGGTTCAGGTGCCTGATAACAGCTGGAAAGACCCTCTCCCTGAATCTGGAGGAGTGCGTTTTCACACTTCTGTACCTCTTGCCAGATGGGAGAGGGGACAAGATGGCGTGTCCGGGGTGAGACTCATCCTTGATTATGCTAGAAGCCTTACCGAGGCATCGTGAAGTGTAGATGGAAGAGAGGTTGGTTTGCGAGACGGTCTGGGCCCCGTCCACATTTCTCTGCAACTTCGTGCGGCCTTGGATGGAGCTGTTCCCAAGCTATGCTCTGTGTCCTGTCTCAATGACACAAGCAGTGACCAAATGGTTACTATAAATTACCGTGGGATATGGGCTTGTTATGTTCCCACCTCTTGACGTCCAGTCACTCAATTGGAAATGGCATTTCCAAATACTCCTCCACAGATGCATTATTTATCAAGTGGGTTCTGTAATACTTAATGAGTAGCATTACATTGATGGGAAAATAGCAATTGTTGTCTCATTTAAAATTGATATTAAAAATACTGTTTAGGAATGCGTATTCCACAAAAGAATTGTTGATGAAAGTGCCTCCAAATAGACTTTTAGACTTTAGAGTACAGCGCCGAAACGGGCCCTATGGCCCACCGAGACTATGCAGACCAGCGATCAACCCTGACACTAGCACTATCCTGCACGCTAGGGACAATGTACAGTTTTTACCAAACCAATGAACCTACAAACCTGTACGTCTTCAGAGTATGGAAGGAAACTGCAGCATCTGGAGGAGTAGCCAAATGGCCTACCCCTGCACCTATTGGCATGCAGCAAAGGTAATGCTGTGGTTGTTATGGGCGATTTAAATATGCAGGTAGACCTGGAAAATCAGGTTGGTACTAGACCCCAAGAAAGGGACTTTGCAGAGTGCCTTCGTGATGGATTCTTAGAGCAGCTTGTATTGGAGCCTACTAGGGAGAAGGCAATTCTGGATTTAGTGTTATGTAATGAACCGGATTTGATAAAGGAACTTGAGGTTAATGAGCCATTAGGGACGTCAGGGACAGTATACAAATAAAAGAGAAGTACAATGTAGCAAAGATGGGCAGGAAGCTAGAGGTTTGCGGAATGTTTAAAGAGCAACAGAAGATAACTAAAAAGACAATACGGGGAGAAAAGATGAGGTACGAAGGTAAGCTAGCCAAGAATATAAAGGAGGATAGTAAAATCTTCTTTAGGTATGTGCAGAGGAAAAAATTAGTTTCCTCTTCTTAGTTAAGACCAAAGAAAAAGCTGAAGTTATTATGGCGAACAAGGAAATGGCAGATGAGTTGAGTAGGTACTTTGGATCCGTTTTCACTAAGGAGGACACAAACAATCTTCCTGATATAGTAGTGGCCAGAGGATCTGGGGTGACGGAGGAACTGAAGGAAATCCACATTAGGCAGGAAATGGTGTTGGGTAGACTGATGGGACTGAGGGCTGATAAATCCCCAGGACCTGTTGTTCTGCATCCCAGGGTACTTAAGGAAGTGGCTCTAGAAATCGTGGATGCATTGGTGATAATTTTCCGATGGTCTATAGACTCGGGATCAGTTCCTGTGGATTGGAGGGTAGCTAATGTTATCCCGCTTTTTAAGAAAGGCGGGAGAGAGAAAACGGAATTATAGACCAGTTAGCCTGACATCGGTGGTGGGGAAGATGCTGGAGTCAATTATAAAAGATGAAATAGCCGCACATTTGGATAGCAGTAACAGGATCAATCAGCATGGATTTATGAAGGGGAAATCATGCTTGACTAATCTTCTGGAATTTTTTGAGGAAGTAACTAGGAAAATGGACAAAGGAGAGCCAGTGGATGTAGTGTACCTGGACTTTCAGAAAACATTTGATAAGGTCCCACATAGGAGATTAGTGGGCAAAATTAGGGCACATGGTATTGGGAGTAGAGTGCTGACATGGATAGAAAATTGGTTGGCATAGAGGAAACAAAGAGTAGGGATTAACGGGTCCCTTTCAGAATGGCAGGCAGTGACTATAGTGGGATACCGCAAGGCTCGGTGCTGGGACCGCAGCTATTTACAATATACATCAATGATTTGGATGAAGGGATTCAAAGTAACATTAGCAAATTTTCAGATTATACAATGCTGGGTGGCAGTGTGAACTGTGAGGAGGATGCTATGAGAATGCAGGGTGACTTGGACAGGTTGGGGGAGTGGGCAGATGCATGGCAGATTAAGTTTAATGTGGATAAATGTGAGATTACCCACTTTGGTATCAAAAACAGGAAGGCAGATTACTATCTAAATTACATCAAGTTGGGAAAAGAGGAAGTACAACGGGATCTGGGGGTCCTTGTTCATCAGTCTATGAATGTAAGCATGCAGGTCCAGTAGGCAGTGATGAAAGCGAATGGCATGTTGGCCTTTATAACAAGAGGAGTCGAGTATAGGAGCAAAGAGGTCCTTCTGCAGTTGTACAGGGCCCTAGTGAGACCACACCTGGAGTATTGTGTGCAGTTTTGGTCCCCTAATTTGAGGAAGGACATTCTTGCTATTGAAGGAGTGCAGCGTAGGTTTACAAGGTTAACTCCCGTGATGGTGGGACTGTCATATGCTGAGAGAACGGAGAAGCTGGGCTTATACACTCTGGAGTTTAGAAGGATGAGAGGGAATATAATTGAAATTTATGATTATTAAGGGTTTGTACTCGCTAGATGCAGGAAACATGTTCCCGATGTTGGGGGAGTCCAGAACCAGGGGCCACAGTTTAAGCCATTTAGATCGGAGACGAGGAAACACTTTTTCTCACAGAGACTGGTGAGTCTGTGGAATTCTCTGCCTCAGAGGGCGGTGGAGGCCGGTTCTCTGGATACTTTCAAGATTGTTTATTGTCTTTTGTCTTTTATCTATTGCAAGCATTTGAGGGAGATGGAAAATTATGATCACCTTTGGTAAACCAACGATATAACTTTTCCACCTGTACAATGCATCGGAGTAGGTTTCAGAAGAAGAATTTCCTTCCTCATTTGCAAAGGAGGTAATTTTAGGATTGAAAAAATAATTTCAGGAGCGATTTTCTGACCTTGATGCCGAAGCAAATGAAATCAGGCTCTTTCAAAATCCATTCGATTGCAATGTTGAAAATCTCCCAAGTCAGTTTCAAATTAAAATTATTGATCTTCAGGCGGATGAAGGACTGAAAGACAAGTATTACGAAGGAAACCTGATTGAGTTTTATAAATTTTTGAAGCCTGAGCAGTTTCCAAATTTGAAGCAGTTTGCTTGTAGATATGTGACCATTTTTGGTGCAACATACCACTGTGAACAAACATTTTCAAGAATGAAGTATGTCAAGTCCAAATGTCGAGCAAATTTATCTGATGAGCCTTTGAAGTCCATCCTCATAATTGGCTGCTCAAATTTGGATCTTCATTTCAATTTTGAAATCAAAAAAGCAGTTCTATTCTTCCTATTAATGTGGTTGCATAAAATTTTATGATCTCGTTGGTTAACCTTGATTAATGGCTGTAAGTTTTGTTTTGAATTTCTTCCATTTGTTTTACTTAAGTTCTTTTTTGAGTTCATTAAATTTATAAAACTGATATTTCTTTTTTTTCCTATGAATATAACAGCAAAAATGTGCCAGTTATATAATGTGGCCCTCGTGCTGAAAAGTTTGGAGGCCCCTGCTCTAAATTAAACTAAATTTGGACTCTGTTTGCCACAGAGATGGTTTGTGGTCACCATTTGATGATGGGAGCAGGTTGCTTGCTTTGTTGTCCAGGACAGCTGCATTGCGTGGGGAATTGCAGGTTTGCATGTCCGTCCAGCAGTGGATCAGATTTCACTACCAGTGAAAACAATTCTACATATCTGCATATCTAGCATCTGGCATTGCATAACATGGTGCTTCAAAGTTCACTTAAGAGAAAAAAATATCTACAACTCCACAAGGATTCCTGTTGTTTATTTGTAACGTCGTGACCTCTAGCCCTCTAGCAGTCATGACACGAGGACATTTGTAATGAAATGGAATCCTTAATAACTTTAAACATCCGTGTGTGTGTGTATGTGTGTGCGTGTGTGTGCGTGACGTTTCATGCCGACACCCTTCTTCAGACTCCGTGGGAGGCCATTCTTTCAGATTGGTTATTGTTACAGAATAGAGCAAATTGGATCGAACTCTATCGTGCCATTGACATTTTGAAGGAGTCTGGTCCGTTCTTTATCGTTTATCCTATTTGAGGAAGGTTGTCTAACATGTGGCGGTGATGGGGATTAAGTCAGCACAGTTTTGAGGCGAGATTGTCCACCCTGCAGCTGTTTTCTTTGGAACAAAGTGAGGGGAGATTTATTTGAGAGAGATAAAATTTTGAAAGGCTTAGGCATGGTAAACAAAAAGGACTTAATTTCCCTTAGCAGAGAGGTCAGTAACAAAGGGCTATAGATTTGTTAATTGGGAGATTAGAGAGCAGTTGAGGAGAAATTATTTCATTCTGTTAACAGTGAGAGTTTGGAACTTTTTAAAAAGGATAATGTGTTCATCACCAATTTTAAGAAGAATCTGCAGGACCACTTGAAGTGTCATAATCTGCAAGGCATTGTATTGAGACCCAATTCATTTTTTTGGCCAGCAGTGACCTTGATGGGCTGCATGGCCTCTTGCTATAAACATCTGGGCAGGAATGGCATTTGCCTTCTGGCTGACACTTCCACTGAGAAGATGGAGGCCACATGGGAGTCAGAAGCCAGAGCACATGACCTCTTGCAGAGAAACGCAAGCCTCCTGAATTGGGAGGCCTGATGCACTTTGTATCCAGCCCCATAGCTCTCTGCTGGCTCGAAGGGCCGAATAGGGCCTACATTCTATGCCAGATGCCCTGCATGTGGAGCGAGGCCCATTTGTTTGAATGAGCTGGCTGGCCCAAGGCTAAGCTTTTTTTCTGTTATTTCCTTTATTTGTTCTGGTTTTAATTTGGTTATTTTAAGGCGTTATAAAGTTTCTTCAAAAGTTGCTCAAAGGATGGTGGTGGCAGCTTCATCGTTTTTGGTGGGCTTAAAAGTAACTACTACCGCGGGAAAAGCATGGGCAACAGGCCCAAGTCAGTTCAGACCAATAATTTGATGTTTCTAAGGAATCCGTTACCTTCTCTTGGCATTGGTGGCATTGCAAAGATGAAGTAGGAAGAATAGGTTCAGCCCATGGAGGTTTTTATTCATTCTATGCTTTAGCTCTTTGTATCCAATGAGGTTTGAAAGATATGTAGGAAGGAACTGCAAATGCTGGTTTGCACCGAAGATAGACACAAAATGCTGGAGTAACTCATGCGGGACCGGCAGCATCTCTGGAGAGAAGGAATGGGTGACGTTTCAGGTCGAGACCCATCATCTGAAGAAGGGTCTCGATCCCTTAATTGTTAGTCGTTCAGTTGTGGGGCTGTCCCACTGTACGAGCTAATTCAAGAGTTCTCCCGAGTTTCCCCTGATTCGAACTTGGAGAATTATGGTAATAGCCGCTCGTAGATACTCGGGGCTCTCGTGGACAGTTTTCAACATGTTGAAAAATCTTCACTAGTCTTCCCGAGCTTACTGCGTTTCCCGAGTACCTGCCATTAAAGTTACGAGCCGCTAAGAGACGTCCCCGAGCTCTGACGTACCCGCTACGTACATTCTACGTGCTTACCACGAGTTTGATTTTTTTTAAACTCGGGAGAGCTCTTGAATTAGGTCGTACAGTGGGACAGGCCCTTTCGTTGTGTTAGTGTTAGTTGTGATTCAGTGATTAATATTCTTGCCTCTGACTTGGAAAGTTTAAGAGTTACTTCTGAAACTTGAGTACAAAATATCTGTGGCGACATGAGCTCAGTGTCAGTATCGCTTTCAGAGGTGCTGCATTTGCACAAGGCATTAAAGGGACGCTCCTTTCTCATTAAAGACTGAATTGCAGTATTTTGATGGAGCAGCATTGATCCTGGCTTCGATTTACAGCACCATCCACGTCGCCAAAATAATTTAAACCAGGACATCAAGTGCTGCAGTAACTCAGTGGGCCAGGCAGCATATCCGGAGAACATGATTAGGTGATTTTTTTTGGTCCGAACCCTTCTCCAGAGATGCTGCCTGACCCAAAATGCTAGAGTAACTCAGAGGGTTTGGCAGCATCTCTGGGGAAAAAATGCATAGGTGACATTTTGGGACGGGAGCCTTCTGCAGAAACACTCTTATTTTCTCCAGAGATGCAGCTTGATCCCCCGAGTTACTCCATCATTTTGTGTCTATCTTTGGCACAAACAAACGTCTGCAGTTCATTTTTATTACACATTGCCTGACACTCTAAGTCACTCCAGCCCTTTGTCTTTTTTCTTTGTAAACCAGCGTCTACGGTTCCTTACACCACAAAATAGTTGCTTGTGCAAAGTATGTGCTGCGTTTGTTTATTACAGCAATAACAATGTATTTCGATAGTATACGGTAGTGCAGCGGTAGAGTTGCTGCCTTACAGTGCCGGAGACCCGGGTTCGATAATGACTACGGCTGCTGTCTGTACGGAGTTTGTACGTTCTCCCTGCAACCGCGTAGGTTTTCTCCGAGATATTTGGTTTCCTCCCACACTCCAAAGACGTGCAGGTTTGTCGGTTAATTGGCTTTGTATAAATGTATATCCCTAGTGTGTGTAGGATAGTGTTATTGTGTGGGGATTGCCGGACGGTGCGATCGCGTTGGGCCAGAGGGCTGTATTTGTAAACTAAACTATTTAATCGGCAGTGAAGGATTCGGTGAAGCCTTGAGTTGTGAAGGACTCTCCTTAAAATGTAAAATGAGACGTGGGTAATATAAATGTGGAGCGGGCCTTGTTCTATATTCAAAGCTTTCATTGCTACCACACAACTATAAAGAATGATTAACTGCAATCAGGACGGGCTACTTCAAGATGATCAGCACCTGACCTTTCAAGAAACAAATGAGTCAATCCTGCCCACCACTGCCAGCCAGTTTGGTAAATAACTTTTAAGCATCGAATTGCAGACACAGCCCAGCCCATCACACAAACCAACGTCCCTTCCATTGACTCTATTCACACCTCGCGCTGCCTCATCAAGACCAGCAGCATAATCAGATATTAGATATTACATTACATATACATCACAAATTCCATTCTAATACATTCTAATACATTACAAATATATCACATTCTATATCTCAACATCACTGTCGTTTCCCTTTCCCCGAACTAGTCTGAAGAAGGGTCTCAACCCGAATCCTTTCCTTCTCTTTAGAGATGCTGCCTGTCCCGCTGAGTCACTCCAGCATTTTGTGTCTATCTACATTGAAACAAGCAGGTTACAAATAATCATGTTCATGCTAAAGTATAAATCCACTTGTACTGAATTAATCTAGTATTGATCCAGGTTCTATTGATCCTCGTTCAGCGTTTCAACAATGTTAACACTATTGTGATGCTACAGGTTTTTTTTGCAAATTAACGACTTTCATTGAAAGAGTGCTGAAGTTGTGTTGCTGCACCTAATATTTTGGGGACTGTAAGGTGTGGTGCCTACACTCTTATAGCTTTTACTGCTTGATGCTGTTACCAAGTGGCATGTGTGTACATGGACTGATACACTTGGCTCCCGTATATTTCACTCACTCTTTAGACTTTAGACATACAGTGTGGTAAAAGGTACACTAGCACTATCCTACACGCTAGGGACAATTTTACAGAAGCCAATTTTACCTACAAACCTTTACGTCTTTGGAGTGTGGGAGGAAACCGGAGCGCCAGGAGAAAACCCACGCAGTTACAGGGAGAACGTGCAAATTCTGTGCAGACAAGCCCCCGCAGGCAGGATCGAACCCGGGTCTCTGGCACTGTGAGGCAGCAACTCTACCGCTGTGCCGCCCTTGCGATTGGTGATATTAAACATTTCCCTCTCGATCTATTAGCTCATGGTTTGGGGAGGCTGGCTTTGTGGCGTGCTGTGGTAATTTCTGCTAACCTGGTAAATGTGATATTGATACTTTTACTCAGCGTTTTAAGAATGTTGCACCTCTTGTGATTTTCACAGTGCTTTTTGCAAATAAACCACTTCAATGTAAAGGCGCCATGAAATGCTCCTGCAAGCATTCGTTGTTCGGACGTCCTTGAAACGGTAGCTCATAGTTATGAGATGTTGCCTCACCCGCTGAGTTACTCCAGCATTTTGTATCTACCTTCGACTTAAATAACCAGCATCAGCAGTTCTTTCTTTCACAGCTCATAGTTATGGATACTTCAACAGGATTGGTGTGTGTTTGAATCTTTTTGACCTAGATTTGCTGTCTCGAAAATTACCGATTTATTGACGCATTTTCATGCTACAAGACATGCGGCCTTGCACCTGTAAATCTCCAGACTGCTGGAATAGACTTCAGACTTGTTGCAGCACGCTGGCTATCTAAGCTCGCAACTACGATTCACTGATGCAAAGTACATTGATCTTTTATTTTTGTGCAAAGCATGTATTTTTGCACCAGTTCCAGAAAATGTGTGTTGGGCAGCTCTCCAATATATAATCCTCTGAACTTAACCATGCCGCTAATGTTTGGTCTGATCTACACTGCTTTCCGAAATCTGTCTTGTAACGCACTGCAATGCATTTAATCAACTGAATGTCTTCAGCAGCATAGAATGAGTGAGAGGAGCCCATGACTAATGTTCAGATTGGTCTACCTGTGACTGGACCTTTTTTCCCCTCCACCTCCTAAACTCTAGATTGGAAACTTTCAGCGGCAGATTTATGAATTATGTATTCCCCAAGGCGGCGGCATTGAATATTTTCTATCTGATCGTTGGGGCATGACAGAAGTGTTTAGCATGCACTAGTAATGCTCACTCGGGTCATGTCCAAGTCTGCATAAATTGAGCTTCCTTCGCTGAATGTGTGGCAGAGATAAAGCTTTAAAATAAACACAACTTGATTTTAAAAGCTTGAATAAAATGATACGTTAATGAAGTGAGTCATTGGAGGCGGTGAAATGGAAAGAATGGACAAGCATGTTTTTTTGGGGGAAATTAACATAAGCAATAGGACAAATTGAACTGATTGACAGAGGATGCTTCTGTGGGGAATTGCTGCCTGCCATTCACTGCTCGGGTTGGCTCGTACTTTCAACGGTGCTTGGCGAAACTGGGAAGTTTTATACGAGCTGGGGTCAGATGCCAACACATCAGTCCTCCACAAGACTTGCCATTGAGTCTGCAGTAGAACACTGATATCTGGATAGACACAAAATGCTGGGGCAACTCAACGGGACAAGCAGCATCTCTGGCGAGAAGGAATGGGTGGCGTTTCGGGTCGAGACCCTTCTTCGTACGAGGAAAAAAGCCCACGTCGTCACAGGGAGAACGTAGAAGCTCCGTACAGACAACGCTCATGGTCGGGATCGACCACGGGTCTCTGGAGCTGTAAGGCAGCATGTGGTATTAGGCAGTAGAGTTGCTGCCAAACGGAGCCAGAGATCCGGGTTCGATTCTGACTACGGCTAATGTGTGTTCGGAATTTGTACATTCTCCCTGTGATCTGTGTGGGCTTTGCCTCTCTGCTCCGGTTTCCTCCATCATTCCAAAGACGTACAGGTTTGGAGGTTAATTGTTTTTGGCAAAATTGTATAATTCTTCCTGGTATGTCGGATAGTGCTGGTGTAGGGGGTTGATTGCTGGTCAATGTGGACTAGGTGGGCCGAAGGGCCTGATTCCGCATTGTATCTCAAATTCTAAGTATATTTATATACGTACATACACATACAGTCCATTCTTGGCACGTCAATCCTAACACACCAATTTTGCCGACTTCTGATTATTTACTCATTAGAGATGGACAATAAATGTCAGCCTTAACAACCATCTGAATCCTATTTAGAAATAATAATGATAAAATCTGTGTATTACTGCGAAAGAATTTAAAATATAAAAATGTAAACTTTTTTCTCCTGTCTCTTGTGTCTTCTTCCTATTTTATCACATTTTCTTTGAACCTCCTATACTTATTGCCATCCTTCTACTTTTCTCAATGTTTTCAATGTATTGATTATGGTTAAATATTTATCAAATTGGCTTAATTTGGTTAATTGTTGATAAAGGGATGGCACGGTGGTGTTGCAGCCTTACAGCGCCAGAGACCTGGGTTCAATCCTGACCACGGGTGCTGCCTGTACAGAGTTTGCACGTTCTACCTGTGACAACGTTGGTTTTCTCCGGGTGATCCGGTTTCCTCCTTTCCACGTTTCGTAGGTTAATAAGCTTCTGTGAATTGTCTCTGGTGTGTAGGATAGAACTCGCGTCCGGGTGATCTTTAGTCAGCACGGACTTTGTGGACTGAAGGGGCCAGTTTCCACGCTGTATCTCTAAACTAAAATCACAGATGCCTTCTTGCTTTCTGATTTCCCAACTTGCAACTCCAGAGACCTTGTGCATCGAACATTATTGAGGTTGAACTGTACTTGACTGTTGATCAAACTTCAGGGTTTAGCATTTGACTATAGTTTGTGTAGGTGTTGTGGCTAAAGACTCCAAATGAACCTCAATCTTCTGACAAAATGTGTAGGAAAGAACTGCAGACGCTGGTTTAAATCGAAGGTAGTCACAAAATGCTGGAGTAACTCGGCGGGGCAGGCAGCATCTCTGGAGAGAAGGAATGGTCACCCACTCCCACTCTCCAGAGATACTGCCTGTCCTGAGTTACTCCAGCATTTTGTGTCTACCTTTAATCTTCTTGTCTTGGTTCGGAATGGAGGCTGCCGTAAGTGGATGCAAGAGAACACACAATCTTGCATGCCCTTGTGTTGTCATTGTATCGTGTGCATGCGTGCTTGATGAGGCTGAATTAGATGGAGGTTTTCTAGAATCGGGATAGTTTGGGCGAAAGTGGAAATGTTTCTGTCCCCACTCTTTGCAGAAAACAATTTGGATGCTACCGGGGTCAGAGTCCTTTCGCAAGTCACAATCAAAGTAAATTGGACAATTTCTCTTGTGTCTGTTTCTCTGAATATGTGCATTTGTCAGGACTTGAGATGGAACTATAATTACAAAGCAACTGTTCTGGCCTGGTTTCATTAGGGTTTTATTCAGAGAACAGAGATGTTCCTTGTTGACATTTTCAATTGTGGTCTTGGCTTTTTTTATTTGATCCCGTGCCTTCATGCAGCAATTGTGCGGTGCCGTTCTGAAACCTTGGTTATTCTCAGCAAATGATCGAAAAATTGAATGGTTCTTTTTCTTTTTGATATTGCTGATTGCCTTTTCTCTTTGTATGCCTTCACAAACTTGGCTGAATGCTCCGTACTACAAATCATTCTCCGGAGCAAACTGTCAGACAAGAAAACTTGTGGACAAGAATGATAATCAAACAATTGAACTTAAAAATAAAAAAAATGGTTAGAAATAAATGTGTGGGGGAAAAAACAACAAAAAGGGGGGGGGGGGGAGAATGTCAAAGCTAAAGAGATTCCCTGCTTTGATTCTGACAGTGATTGACAATTCTGCCGAGAATATATTCCCCCAAGCTCTGTGACTAAAATGGTTTCTTGGTTGTTATGTTAGCTTATTTTAAACCATATATTTATTGCAAGCTCAAATTCAATTATTTCTGTGATCGTTCCAGACTCATTGAAAGTTTACAGCACCAAAGGATATTTGGCACATGCAAGCGCTGTTTTTAGTCTGCCCCACACTCGTTTTATTAATAGCATTGAAAAACTGAAGTGGAAATAGGCCAATTGATACTGCTCCACCATGCAGAACTATCATACCACGTCCTCTTTCTCAACATCATGTTGCTCTAACCCCTTGATGTCAACTGTGTCTAGGAGTCTCTTTTTTTCCTTCCGGAGTATATTTAGTGACTTGGTTTGCACCCCATTTTGTGGTCAAGAATTGAACAGGTTGACGCTGCCTGGATGCTGCCAGGACGGGAGGGTCTGCGCTGTAGGGAGAGGTCGGTGCAGGCTAGGACTTTTTTCCTTGGAGCGCAGGAGGATGAGGGGTGATCATAGAGCTGTTTAAGAAGGAACTGCAGATGCTGGAAAAATCGAAAGTAGGCAAAAAAAAAGTGCTGGAGAAACTCAGCGGGTGAGGCAGCATCTACGGAGAAAAGGAGTAGGCGATGTTTCGGGTCGAGACCCTTCTTCAGACTGATGTTGGGGGCCGGGAAGAAGAAAGGAAGAGGCGGAGGCAGTGGGCTGTGGGAGAGCTGGGAAGGGGAGGAGAAGGAGGGAGAAAGCAAGGACTACCTGAAATTAGAGAAGTCGACGTTCATACCGCTGGGATGTAAACTACCCAATGGAAATATGAGGTGTTGCTTCTCCAATTTACGCTGGGCCTCACGCTGGCAACGGAGGAAGCCGAGGACAGAAAGGTCAGATTCAGAATGGGAGGGGGAGTTGAACTGCTGGATAACCGGGAGATCAGGTTGGTTAGTACGGACTGAGCGGAGGTGTTGGGCGAAGCGGTCGCCGAGCCTACGCTTGGTCTCGCCTATATAGAGAAGGTGACACCTACGACAGCGGATGTAGTAGATGGAGGTGCAGGTGAACCTCTGCCTCACCTGGAAAGATGGATAAAATCATGAGAGGATGAGATTGGGTAGATGCACCTCTCCCCCCAGAGTAGGCGAATCGAGGACATAGGTTTAAGGTGAAGGGGAAAAGATTCATTAGGAATCTGAGTGGTACCCTTTCGACACAGTGTGGTGGAGGTTTGGAACAAGCTACCAGAGGAGGTAGTTGAGGCAGGGACTATCCCATCAGTTAAGAAACAATTAGACAGGTCCATGGATAGGACAGGTTTGGAGGGATACGGGCCAAAAGCGGGCAGTTGGGACTAGTGCAGCTGGGACACGTTGGCTGTTGTGGGCAAGGTGGGCCGAAGGGCCTGTTTCCACGCTGTATCACTCTGTGACTTGCTGAGTGAAGTTTTGGTTGGCCTAGTCTGTTATTGTCACACTTTGTTTTCATTCCCAATTGCTTTGCCCGAATCCTGAGACGCTGACTGTTTAAGAAGGAACTGCAGATGCTGGAAAATGGAAGGTAGACAAAAATGCTGGAGGAACTCAGCGAACTCAATGCCCGAAACATTGCCTATTTCCTTCGCTTCATAGATGCTGCCTCACCCACTGAGTTTCTCCAGCATTTATGTCTACCTGAGACACTGGCATGCCAGCCATGGGAACATGCCCCCATCATCTAGTGTATTGAGCCTTGTCGGAATGTTGTAGCTTTCTGTGAATTCTCACACTTCAACATTTTACAGGCCAACATTTTACAAACCAATGTTTTTCTCGTCCAACAGTCTCGTCAATAAAGGAATCGGTCTTATAGGGTGCACTCCCTCATAACAAACACAGCCTTTGTCTGTATGCTTCATCACCTCCCACTCAGTCAACAATCAACCATTCTATGTTTCCTTGATCATCATCCGTCCTTTTCACACCTTATCCTTCCATATCTCTAGTCTCCCTAACCCATGACTCTCAGTCTGAAGAAGGGTCTTGACCAGAAACGTGACCCATTCCCTCCAGGGGTGCTGCTTGTCCTGTTGAGCTACTCCAGCATTTTGTGTCTATCTATGGTGTAAATCAGCATCTGTAGTTCCTTCCCACACATTCCTTTCGCCGATATCTTTTATGGATGTGGTTTGACCAAGCCCCTGTATGATTGTATCTATAACAATTACAGCACGGAAACAGGCCATCTCGGCCCTTCAAGTCCGTGCCGAACAACTTTTTTCCCTTAGTCCCACCTGCCTGCACTCATACCATAACCCTCCATACCCTTCTCATCCATATGCCTATCCAATTTATTTTTAAATGATACCAACGAACCTGCCGCCACCACTTCCACTGGAAGCTCATTCCACACCGCTACCACTCTCTGAGTAAAGAAGTTCCCCCTCATGTTACCCCTAAACCTCTGTCCCTTAATTCTAAAGTCATGTCCTCTTGTTTGAATCTTCCCTATTCTCAAAGGGAAAAGCTTGTCCACATTAACTCTGTCTATCCCTCTCATCATTTTAAAGACCTCTATCAAGTCACCCCTTAACCTTCTGCGCTCCAGAGAATAAAGACCTAACTTATTCAACCTATCTCTGTAACTTAGCTGTTGAAACCCAGGCAACATTCTAGTAAATCTCCTCTGTACCCTCTCTATTTTGTTGACATCCTTCCTATAATTGGGCGACCAAAATTGTACACCACACTCCAGATTTGGTCTCACCAACGTCTTGTACAATTTTAACATTACATCCCAGCTTCTATACTCAATGCTCTGATTTATAAAGGCTAGCATACCAAAAGCTTTCTTTACCACCCTATCTATATGAGATTCTACCTTCAAGGAACTATGCACGGTTATTCCCAGATCCCTCTGTTCAACTGTATTCTTCAATTCCCTACCGTTTACCATGTACGTCCTATTTTGATTTGTCCTGCCAAGGTGTAGCACCTCACATTTATCAGCATTAAACTCCATCTGCCATCTTTCAGCCCATTTTTCCAACTGGCCTAAATCACTCTGTAGACTTTGGAAATCCTCTTCATTATCCACAACACCCCCTATCTTGGTATCATCTGCATACTTACTAATCCAATTTACCACCCCTTCATCCAGATCATTGATGTACATGACAAACAACAAA
This sequence comes from Raja brachyura, assembly GCA_963514005.1. The sequence continues at coordinate 6,927,009 of OY740787.1, read as the reverse complement.
GGACCCAACACAGATCCCTGAGGCACCCCACTAGTCACCTGCCTCCAACCCGACAAACAGCCATCCACCATTACCCATTGGCTTCTCCCATTCAGCCACTGTTGAATCCATCTTGCTATTCCTGCATTTATACCCAACAGTTGAACCTTCTTAACCAACCTTCCATGAGGAACCTTGTCAAAGGCCTTACTGAAGTCCATATAGACAACATCCACTGCTTTACCCTCGTCAATTTCCCTAGTAACCTCTTCAAAAAATTCAAGAGGATTAGTCAAACATGACCTTCCAGGCATAAATCCATGTTGACTGTTCCTAATTAGACCCTCTTTATCCAGATACTTATATATATTATCTCTAAGTATCTTTTCCATTAATTTGCCCACCACTGAAGTCAAACTAACCGGTCTATAATTGCTAGGTTTACTTTTAGAACCCTTTTTAAACAATGGAACAACATGCGCAGTACGCCAATCCTCGGGGACTATTCCAGTTTCTAATGACATTTGAAATATTTCTGTCATAGCCCCGGCTATTTCTACACTAACTTCCCTCAATGTCCTAGGGAATATCCTGTCAGGACCTGGAGACTTATCCACTTTTATATTTTTCAAAAGTGCCAGTACTTCTTTTACTTTGAAACTCATAGTATCCATAGCTACTCTACTAGTTTCCCTTACCTCACAGAATTCAATATCCTTCTCCTTGGTGAATACCGAAGAAAAGAAATTGTTCAATATCTCCCCCACCTCTTTTGGCTCTGTAGATAGCTGTCCACTCGGTCTCTCCAATGGACCAATTTTATCCCTTGTTATCCTTTTGCTATTAACATAGCTGTAGAAACCCTTTGGATTTACTTTCACCTTACTTGCCAAAGCAACCTCATATCTTCTTTTAGCTTTTCTAATTTCTTTCTTTAGATTCTTTTTACATTCCTTATACTCCTCAAGCACATCATTTACTTCATGCGGCCTATAATTATTGTAGATCTCCCTCTTTTTCCGAACAAGATGTCCAATTTCCCTTGAAAACCAGGGCTCTTTCCAATTTTTACTGGTTCCTTTCAACCGAACAGGAACATAAAGATTTTGTACTCTTAAAATTTCCCCTTTAAATGTCCTCCATTTCTCCTCTACATCTTTCCCATAAAACAAAATGTCCCAGTTCACTCCTTTTAAATCATCTCGCATCTCGTTAAAGTTAGCCTTTCTCCAATCAAAAATCTCAACCCTAGGCCCAGTTCTGTCCTCCTCCATAATTATATTGAAACTAATGGTATTGTGATCACTGGACCCGAAGTGCTCCCCTACGCAAACCTCCACCACCTGTCCCGTCTCATTTCCTAACAGGAGGTCCAGCACTGCCCCTCCTCTAGTAGGCACCTCTATGTATTGCTGCAAAAAACTATCCTGCACACATTTTACAAACTCCAAACCATCCAGCCCATTTACAGAATGTGTTTCCCAGTCTATGTGTGGAAAGTTGAAATCTCCCACAATCTAGGCTATCCTTGCTCTTGCATTAAAACCTTTTGTTAAAAAAAAAAAGGCTCTCTATCCATTTTCTTTCACTGTGTGGTACAATGGCAATATCCATAGGTCCGAGGAGCAAAATTAGGCCATTCTGCCCATATAGTCTACCCAGCCATTCAATGGTGGCTGACCTATCTTTCCCTCTCAACCTCATTCTCCTGCCTTCTCCCCGTAACCCTTAACACCCTTGCTAATCAAGAATATTTCAATCTCTGGCGTAAAAATACCCACTGACTTGGCCTCCCCACAGCCCTCTTGTGGTAATGAATTCCACAGATTCACCACCCTCTGGCTAAAGAAATTCCGCCTCATCGCCATTCTAAAAGTACTTCCTTTTATTCTGTGGATGTGCCCTCTGGTCCTACACTCTCCCACTAGTGGAAAGATTCTCTCCGTATTCTCTCTATCCAGGCCTTTCACTATTCGGTAAGCTTCAATGAGGTCACCCCTCATCCATCTAAACTTATCCACATCACTTTGTCTTTCCAGTTTTTTTTTTGCCACCAAAATAAATAACTACCCATTTAGCTACTTTATTCTGTATCTTTTGTGTATTTGGTTATTACCACTTGTCTAAATCTCTGTGAAGTCTTTAACAGCGCACAATTCCACCCTTCTTTGTATGTTCAGCAAATTTAGAAATCTTGCTTCCACCCTCCTCATCCAGATCATTGACGTATATCTTGAACTCTTTGAATCACTTCCGTCTGGAAGGCGACTCCGGACTGTCAAAGCTGCCACAGCCAGACATAAAAACAGTTTTTATCCACGAGTAGTTGCTCTACTCAACAGCCAAAAACCTCTAGCCTTTCTTTGATCTGGTACTTTGTTGGTTCACATGCTTGATCAATGGTGTTTTATCATTAATGTTTTATTATTATTAATGTTTAGTGTTTTCTGAGTCATTCGTAACTGTCACTGTATGTCATGTTGTTACTTGTAGGCGGAGCACCAAGGCAAATTCCTTGCATGTGAATACTTGGCCAATAAACTTACTTACTTGTATTGTGAATGGTTAGAGCCCAGGCTTTGCAGTACCCTACCGCTATCCTGAATATGGCCCATTCATTCCTGCTCTTTCCTGTCAACCATTTGTCAGTTACGGGCCCCAGTGGCGCAGTTCAGCGCTTGCAGCACAGGAGACCAGAAAATCTTTCCTGGGCCCAGCACACCGACGCAATTGAAAAGAAGGTACATCAGCAACTCTACTTCCTGAGAAGATTACGGCGTTTCAGCATGTCGAAGAGTATTCTCCTAAGCTTCTCCAGGTGCACGGTAGAGAGCATTCTGACCGGTTGCATCGTGGTCTGGTTCGGCAACTTGAACGTCCAGGAGCGGAAAAGACTGCACCAAGTTGTGACCACTGCCCAGTCCATCACCGGCTTTCACCTCCTCACTGTCGTAGGGATGTATCGTATTTGCTGCCTCAAAAAGGCAGCCAAAATCATCAAGGATCCACACCATCCTGGCCACACACTCATCTCACCACTGCCATCAGGAAGAAGGTACAGGAGCCTGAAAACTGTAACGTCCAGGAACAGCTTCTTCCCCGCAGCCATCAGGCTATTAAACATAATGAATAAGCTCTGAGCTCTGAACTGCAAAAGACTATATTATTATTTGTTATTTGCACCATATTTGTTCTTTATTTGTTATTTTCTTGTTTTTTCCGATTATGTACAATGTTTACATATTCACATATTCTGTTGTGATGCAGCAAGTAAGAATTTCATTGTCCCGTACGGGACACATGACAATAAAACACTCTTGACTCTTGGGTTCGATCCAGACTACAGGTGCTGTCTGTACGGAGTTTGCGCGTTCTCTCCGTGACCGCGTGGGTTTTCTCCGAGATCTTTGATTTCCTCCCACACTCCAAACACGTACAGGCTTGTAGTAGGTATGTTGCAAAACTTACCTTTAGCGGCGCTGCACTTCTGCCGCTCCCCGTGTGCGCGACTTTAGCGCCTTTCAGAGGGGGGGCGGGCTTAAAGTGCCGTTTTTCCACAGACCTGGATAATCGATGAATGTCGGGCGATTTCGTTGCGGAAGAAAAATCGCTCCGACATTTCATCAATGAAGGTATTTTTAAATTACTCTAAATTATTTGTTAACTAGAGTAATTTAAAAATCACCTTCAAAAGCCGTGAGCACCGACAACCAGAAGGATTTTGCGTAGGGGAGAAAAAAAGGTAGTTTATTAGTGAGATTAAACGAGAACTTACCTGTTCGAAGTTTGATCTTTATTTTATGAGGAGTTACGATGAGGGATTACGTGAAGAAGACCCCGCCTGGCGCTGGAACGGCATACTTCAAAGCAGCGGCATGAAAAACACAGAACCAATAGCCGGAGTAAAATAGTAAGGCTCAAAATAGACTAGAACTACCAGATGATCATTTACATTATGAGGGTTGGGAGTGGAGGGCACGTAATCCCTCATCGTAACTCCTCATAAAATAAAGATCAAACTTCGAACAGGTAAGTTCTCGTTTAATCTCACTATTTTACTTCGGAGTCACGTGAGTGACTACGTGAAGATTTTAAAGCCCTGTGTTTTCCATGTCGTAAACTCATTTCATACGACTCTCTGTTTGGTCAAAACAGTAGTGAGTAAAGTATTTTAACACATTGTTATATTTTATGTAATAAGTCCTTTAATTATAAAAAAGAACAACTTTTTAAAAATAATAACCCCTCTATTGCAGGGGAAAATTACAACAATTGATAAATGATGTCAATGGTAACATAAATCGATAAAATAAATCGATAATATAAACAAAGCAAGCATTTAAAGGGAACCCAGTACTGCGTGTCCAAATCCTGGCACCGTGACAACGGGTTTATTGTAGAACTTTGAAAAAGTTTCTTCTCTAGACCACCCTGCGGCCTCTAAAATTTGATCGAGGGGTACGTCCTGTACCTTCGCCGCGGACGTAGCTGCTGCCCTAGTGGAGTGAGATTTAAACACATCAGTGTCTATTCCTGCTAGACCCAAAACCTGTTTTAACCATCTAGAAATGGTTTGAACTGAAACTTTTGTATGTGGTTTTTTGTGCGTTATAAATAACGCTTTCTCAGAACCTCTGAGATTTTTGGTTACCTCCACGTATTGAGTTAAATGCTTAACTACACACAATGTTTCATCAATAGGATATGCTTTAAACATTACCTTCATTCCAGTTTTCCCTGGTCTGCTTTGTTTGATCAATTCATAAACATAAAACACAATGTTATCTGAAGTCACATGCATGCAATCCAACCTTAACAATTGCAAAGTCTGTACTCTTTGAGCTGATACCAATGCCATTAACATAACCACCTTGAATGTTAAGTTCTGCAAAGACATTGAATTAATTGGAGTCCATTGTTTAAGCAAAGTGAGAACAATGCTAACATCCCAAATTTCTGTATATCTGGGCTTGGGAGGATTTTTATTAAAAATACCTTTCATGAATCGGGATACTAATGGGTGAGACCCAACTGAATCTCGATCCGAAATTTGTCCTAAATAGGATGACAATGCACTCCGAGCACAATTAATGGCACTATAACTCAAATGCTCATCAAAGTGCAATCCAGCAAGGAACTCCAATACATTTGAAATGTTTGCAGAATGATAAGATATCTTTGACTGTGTACAAAAGGCTTCCCATTTTCTTATATACGACATATATTGTTTTTTAGTGCTAGTCCTCCAAGCTGCATCTATAACATCCATGGTCCTGTCCGACAGTTCAAACTCTTGCAATGGTCTGGTCAGAACCTGCAGATTAACAAATTCATATGATCATGTAATGGATGAATTTCTTTTGTTACTGGTTGTGTCAACAGATAGTCGCAACTGGGAATTACCATACATGGTTCAATAATCATTTCTAGCATCAATGGGAACCATGACTGTGTGGGCCAATTTGGCACCACCAAAATGCCTTTGGCAGCGTCTTGCGCTATTTTCTTGAGACATTGCCCAATGAGACAGAATGGGGGAAAAGCATAAAAGAACGTATTCCCCCAGTGTAGCGAGAAAGCATCCACCGCTACTGCCCCTGGATCGTGTTCCCAAGACACGTATTTCGGCAATTGGTGATTCAATCTAGATGCAAACAGATCAATGTCTGGTACTCCATACCGACTGACAATATTTTTGAAAATTTGTGGATTTAACATCCATTCTGTATTGTCTTTAAATATTCGTGATCTTTTGTCTGCCACAACATTGTTTCTCCCTGGGAGATAAATAGCTGAAAGCCAAATATTTTTTGTAATACACCACTGCCATATCTGGCTTACCAGATGATCACATGGAATTGATCTAACACCACCCATGTGATTGATATATGCCACAGCTGTGGTATTATCTATTTGTACTTGGACATGTAAATCCTTTAATGAAGAGCAATAAGCTTTTAATCCATAGAATGCTCCCAGTAGCTCCAAATAATTAATACCATATGTTTGGAGCAATAAATCCTCTTGGACAGCCCATCTGCCTCCACAGCTGGTCTCATTGTCCGTAGCCCCCCATCCGAGAGAACTTGCGTCAGTTTGTAAAACCATGACTGGCTGATGAACTAAAATGTTCTTAGCAGCTTGTGGAACATTCTCAATCCACCATTGTAATTCCGATAAAGCTTCCTTAGGCAATTGCATTGGCCTATCAAAATGGCCTGCTCGCTGAATTAGTGCTTTAGTTTTTGCCCTTTGAAGATTCTGGTAATGTAAACGACCAAATTCTACTGCTGGAAATGCTGCTACCAATTTACCAATACCCTTGGCAACCTCTCGGATGGAGGGATAAGGTTTGTTAATCAATTTTTGACATACATTTGTCAAATCTAACTCCTTATCCATTGGTAAAGTTACCAACATGGTGACTGAGTTAATCAGAAACCCCAGATATTCAATGGTTTGGGACGGCTGTAACTTAGACTTTGTTGGATGGATCAGAAACCCCAACTTTTCCAACAAGCTAATAGTTGCTGAGACTGATTTCCCAGCTAATTCCTGATTAGCATTGACAATTAAAATGTCATCTAGATAAGCCATAACGATGTGTTTTTGTGCCCTTAACAGTGCAAGTGCTGGCTTTAACAATTTAGTGAACAATCTAGGTGCTGAACTTAATCCATTTGGCAAAGCTTTGTATTGCCACAGCTGTCCCATCCATTTAAACTTTAAATACCTGCGAAAATCATGATGAATTGAGACCGAATAATATGCATCCTTCAAGTCACCCCACCAGCCAGCGCATACAACAGATAGTCCTCCGCCAGTTTCGCCACCTCCAACGTGACCCCTCCACTCGCCACATCTTCCCATCTCCCCCCCTATCTGCCTTCCGCAAAGACCGCTCCCTCCGCAACTCCCTCGTCAATTCTTCCCTTCCCTCCTGCTCCACTCCTTCCCCGGGCACTTTCCCTTGCAACCGCAAGAGATGCTACACTTGTTCCTTCACCTCCCCCATCCACTCCTTTCAGGGACCCAAGCAGTCATTCCAAGTCCGACAGAGGTTCACCTGCACCTCCTCCAACCTCGTCTACTGCATCCGTTGCTCCAGATGCCAGCTAATCTACATCGGTGAGACCAAGCGGAGGCTAGGCGATCGTTTCGCCGAACACCTCCGCTCGGTCCGCAATAACCAACCCGACCTCCCGGTGGCTCAGCACTTCAACTCCCCCTCCCACTCCGTATCCGACCTCTCGGTCCTGGGCCTCCTCCATGGCCAGAGTGAACAACACCGCAAGTTTGAGGAACAACATCTCATATTCCGCTTGGGGAGTCTGCATCCTCTGGGCTTAAACATTGAATTTTCTCAATTCTGTTAACCCAGACTGCTCCTTTCCCCCCACCCCCCCACCTCTCCCTCAGCCCTCGGGCCCTGACATTCCTTCTCCATCTCCCCCCCCCCCCCCCCCCAAGTCGCACTAGCTTCTCATTTTCACACCAGAAACAGCTTACAATGGCCTGCTTTCCTTATCACCAATACTTTTTTGCATATCTTTCACTCATTGTTCTTGCTTTATCTCTCCATATCACTGTTTATATCTCTCGTTTCCCTGATCCCTGACCAGTCTGAAGAAGGGTCTCGACCCGAAACGTCGCCTATCTCCTTCACTCCTTAGATGCTGCTGCACCCGCTGAGTTTCTCCAGCTTTTTGTGTAACCAACTAGCCATATAACAACCTGTTGATACCAACTGCATTGCAGTGTAGAAAGTGTCCATTTTAAAATGTTTATACTGGACAAATGTATTCAAAAATGTGAGATCTAAAATGATCCTACAACCCCCATCTTTCTTCAGTCTGGGGAAAATGTTTGATATAATTTGTTGTGGATCCTCTCCTGTTTTCTCGATAACTCCTTTTTTACTCAAATTCTTAATCTCTTTGTCCATTTGATTAACCTCAAACTCGGAGAACCTTAAAGGATGACTAGGGTCATTCTGTCCCAATGGAACCATACCTTCCACAAAATCAATGGTAGATCCTTGTACAGTGTCTAATACCACACGATCAACTGTAATATTGTCCCATTCCTTATAAAACATTTGGAGTCTACCGCCAATCTGTGGCTCATCCCAGCATTCCTCTTTAATAGGATAATGTTTATGTACCTCTCCAGCTGAACGAGATGATCTCCTTTTCCCAAGGAATGGGTGTACATTCGGCTGTGTTGGCTGGAAATTCCTCCTTATCATACTCCTGCCTCGGCTTGTACCAGCTCCAAAATCAAATCTCTTCCTTGAATAGCCAGTCCATCTCTGGCCAAAGTTGAAGGGTCTCATACGACCAAAAGTTTTTGCTTCTTCATCTATTTCTTTAATTTGTTTAGACAAATCCTCTCCGAACAAAAACCCAGGAGTTTGAACATTGCTTGGTTTACACAATCCTGCAAATCTTGGATGTAACAGAGGTCGAATGGCAATCTTCCTCATGCAATTAATCTCAAAAAATGAGTTGCAAAATAAGGCCAACATATGTTTCTGCACTTTGGTCATTCCACAACCTTCCACTTGTCTGCCAAGTGCAGTAATGCCAGCTGAAATCAGCTTGAGGACTCTTTGAAATCGAATTTCCTGCGCCCGCATAATTGATGACATAGGCGCCCAAACAACTGGATTCACCGTAGGTACCTTCAAAGAGGCACAATTAATAGGTGTTTTATACATTTCTGCTGTCTCAACCATAACAGCATCTTGAAGCGGGTGAGAGACCATATAATTAATATTGGCCGCCAGGTTTTCTTCCATGGCCTCACCGCCTCCTCCTCCATCAGGTGTGCCTGATGTAGCAAAATCTTGTGCCACATCAGGCACACCTGGATCCATATATTTGAATTGTGGTGTGTCCTCCGGACCACAAACACCACTTGCAGGATCTGTCTCATACAGCCCTGGTACTCCTGAAACTTGTTCAAAGGAGATTTCCTCCAGTCCATACCCAGGCACTGGGGTTTCAAATTCTCAATTCGAATTGGCACCATATTCACAATATGGAACCCCCTCAGGGGCTGCCTGGGAATATTCTGGGTTCGTAGACCCTTGGTTGATAATAGTCTGGAGCATTTTCTCCATTTGGTCCATCCTGAGCCATAAGGCTTTCTTCTCTGGACCTTCAGAGTCCTCAGAAACCCCAGGCCCTGCAGCTTTTCTTTTACTTTTTTGAGGCACTGGGATTTCCTCTACAGTTTCTGTTTGTGGAGCAATCAAAGCCTCACTAACGGGTGTTTCAACGGCCGCCGGTATCGGAACCGGCTCCGCAATAAGCTGCTGTCCCGACTCTTCTGCACCCCGGGACGCACGTTTTACCCGCTGTTTCTTGGCCTTCTCCATTTTATTTTTCCTCTAACTCCTCCTGGTTTACCCACCAGGCTACGGAGTTCTGAAACCTCGCCCTAAATTTTGTAAAACTTTCTTACCTGCGGGCCGGTTCCTTACCGCTGTGTGGAGCTGCGCTCTGCAGCTCTTTCGTTGCCGACAGCGACGACGTAATGCCGTTCCAGCGCCAGGCGGGGTCTTCTTCACGTAGTCACTCACGTGACTCCGAAGTAAAATTTTATATTAAAAGTTGGTTTTTCGGGAGGCTTTAATAATATTTTTATGTTGCGAAATGGGGTCCCAAAAAATGTATGAACAAACAGTATTTTTCCTCCCGACTTCACCGCTAACCGCAACGTTCCAATCCACCGCATTCCACTAAAACCCACTCGCTAGTTGATTTAAATGGCCATTAATTTACAGGCATAAAACACTAAATTCCTTCCATTTGGCCCAGAAATTCATGAAAATGAGATTTAAAAATTATGTTATATTGTGGATTATTGTGTGAATGTTATTTGGACACTTAGGCAATTAAAAAAAAGTTTATCTTTTCTTAAGAAATTGATAGATGTTTAGATCTACTCATTGAATTTTGTAATTAGCCACAATTAGATAACTAACTAATTATATGCTTTAATTTCAGGTAATCCAAGTAAGATTGTTTAATATTTGTTTCAGAATGCTTCAATCTATAATAACTGAAAATTTCATTGAGTTCTCTTAATTTTTAAGAATGTTATGGGCTTTTAACTTTTCCAGATCACAGCTTTTGAGTGAAGTCAATTGAAAGGCAATGGGGAGCAAGATGCTCATTTCCGAGTATGAAAATGGCCATAACTTTCTTAATACTGAAGATATGAAAGTAAATTAGGTGTCAAATTAAACTTCTTTTTATGCTTTATCTGATGGGATAAATTGCAGACTTGATTTTTAAAATCTCAAAATTTTGTAACATTGCTACTTGTAGGGTAATTGGCTTGGTGTAGGTGTAAATTGTCCCTAGTGCGTGCAGGACAGTGTTGATGTGTGGGGACCGCTGGTCGGTGGGGCGAACGGCCGGTTTCCGTGCTGTATCTCTAAACTAAACTAAATTACCTCCAATCTCACGGACTTTTATTTCATACACGAACCTCTTGTGTGGAATTCACTCAGGGGCATTCTGAAACTCCACAAATACAATTCTGCTGATTTTTCCCTGACGGTTCTTCAGTTACCTACTCAAAGGCACTTATTCAATTGCAAATAGCAAAGCTCTAATGGGTTCCACTTCCACCATTCTTTACAGTGGAAGATTGCAAATCTCCACAATTTCTATTAAAAAACAAAGCAAATTTCTCCATTTTTTTATGGCAAGCCTTATTAAAAACACAATCATGTTGTACAGTAACGCAAGTGGATAATGCTGGAAACACTCGAGTCAGGTGGTATCATTGGGGATTTTTCACTTTGATCTATTGTCAGCTGGCAACTGAAGTAAATGTTCTTAAATTTTATATTTTCTATGAACCAGAGGACATGGGTCTAAGGTGGGGCAAGGAAAGATTTTATAGGGACCTGAGGAACAACGTGTGGTGGGCGTATGGAACGAGGTCCCAGAGGAGGTAGTTGAGGCAGGTACTATCACAATATTTAAGAAACATTTATAGCGCATAGAAAGTGCATAGATAGCGTAGGATAGGTTTAGAGGGATTTGGGTTCAAGGCAGGGAGGTGATGTAGATGGGGCATGATGCTCAGTGTGGGCAAGTTGGGCCAAAGGGCCTGTTTCCCCGCTGCATCATTCTATGACTATGCTTCTCTTTACTTGTTGCCATTTCTATTGGATGGTTCTACATTATGGTATCGGTACATTAGAACCACTGAAATTGACTTTAAACCTTGCCCAATAAGTGTGGTGAGACTTTCTCTTTGGAGCTAATCCAATGTCAGGTATAAAAGCGCAGGTGTTCTTGTCAAATTTAGCTCAGCATTCAACTGCATACAGGAAAGGATGAACGATTTTCTTACAGGTACTAACGTTGTTCTCTGTCTGTTTTTCAGATGTTTCCTGGCTGAATTGGTGCCTGACTGCATCGTGCATGTTCAGCCTTGTCCTTATTCTGCTGTTCAAGGAATCCTACGATCGACTCTACCTCGATGTTCTGGTCTCTGTTTGACCACCCGTCGAATGACGGAGGAAATGGATGGTTTTAAACCCCCCCCACCCCCCCGTAGAATTAAATTGCACACTTATTAGGATTTGCACTTTCTCCAAACAAAAAAGAACGGATTAAATTCAGATCTGTAGATTTTTTTCCACTAGTGTTTTTAAAAAAAAAAATTGAACTTTGTGTCAGAAATAAGAATTACTAATTAATATTGTTAGATTGGAAATGTGTGTGAAATAATAAGCTGACACGTGCTCTGTGAATGATGGGCTGTTTTAAGGATGCATGTTTAGGGTTTTGATCATGCAATCGAAAGAGACACGGTGGGCTGCCGTTAAAAATTCTAGGGAACTCTAGACGGTAATCACGGCTGAATAATCAAGCGTTCGATTTTATTGCGGCAAATGCCTTTCTGCTGCACGGTGGCGCAGCGGTAGAGTTGCTGCCTTGCAGCGCCGGCGACCCGGGTTCGATCCCGGCCACGGGTGTTGTCAGTACGGAGTTTGTACATTCTCCCCGTGGCCGCATGGGTTTTCTCCAAGATCTTCGGTTTCCTCCCACACTCCAAAGACATACAGTTATGTAGGCTCATTGGCTTGGTGTGTGGGTAAATTGGCCCTAGTGTGTGTGAGGTAGTGTTAATGTGCCGGGATTGCTGGTCGCTGCGGACTCGCTCCCGGGCTGTAACTTTAAACTAAAATGAACTAATTAATATTTGATGCTATTGAGTAAGAAAAGGTTGGTGATAGATGCAATATCAAGTGTGTTCTTCCTGCGTTTGGATTAAGCAGTACAGAACCCCTTGACAAGATGGGGCTAAGGTCTGAATTATTAGATTGTCTTGAGCTGCCATTCGATGGGCATTCTATGTCGCTACAGATTGCACAGTACTGGAATTGCCAATGAGAGGCATTAGTAAAATACCGAATTGCAAAGTAACAGTTGCTGTTTACACTGTTAATTATCTCCTGGGAGATTTCAGCATCCAGCCACTGCTCACTGGTGCATCACATCAAAACCTAACGTGGATCTTTATTTTCCCAGTTCTGCTTTCAATTTTTTTTTTCTCTCTTTTCTGGCGCGGCCCACTGTAGTTATCACCAGCTGGCAATCACGAGCGACTGATGCACTGAAACTGATGTAGGAGGGAAACTACTTAAAGCACAACAGCAGCCCAGGTACTCTGATACCAAGGGATGCGTTACTGCAGGAACTGACAGCCTGCATGCATTTTCTCACCTCGAGATTCTGCGATTAGTTGCAAACGGAGTGAGCGCTTACTGTCATAGTCCAAACCCACAAGTTAGTTCACATCCACAAGGTCATAAATGATGGGAGCAGAATTAGGCTATTCGGCCCATCAAGTCTACTCTGCCATTCAATCACGGCTGATCTATCTCTCCCCTCCTAACCCCATTCTCCTGCTTTCTCCACATAACCCCTGACACTCTTCAGCGTGGAGTTCCGACAGTATATTCTGGGACTTTGTTGGGCAGAGGCTGACTTTACCGTAGCCTCCTGTGGTTATGTCCCGGCAATTGTGGTCGCTTACCCAAAGCCACTTCAAACTGTGTGTGAATAATTCTGCTTGAGTGTTTCTTCAAAAAAAATCTCTCTGTGGATGACAGGGAATGGAGTTTTGTTCTTATCAAAGTGACACCGACAACACCCAGACTGGAACTGCAGATGATCATCTGACAGAGGGGAGGTTGTCACGTCTTTGCTGTTGTTTACAGAATTAGAATGTCTGGTGCAGCTATCATGCATTTAAAATAAGTCAAACATATATTCCTAAAAGAACGATTTTACCCATGTTATTTATCTGTGTCTGTTACCTGTTTAGTTAAAAACGGGACTGTTAAGCATCCGCTAGCAAAGGCAATATTTTTCTTTTATTTTTTTAAAACCTACATTTGTTGTGCATTATAGCAAGTTGGCAATGAAAGGGAAAGCAGTTAATCTGTTTTCAGATCTCCTTGATAATAAAAGTGCTCTTCCATGATATCTTGTTTTGGCATGTCAAGGGCCCTTGTCTTCAACTTCTCATGAATGCGTTTCTCTTTCATCCACCCACTCTCCCGTTCACCACCGCACTAAGATTAGAGAGTGAGTGAAAAGATTGTACCCAGTGCTTTCCCATTAAATGTGACGCAGGTGTGTAGAATCAATGATATATAGAGAGAGGGGGCAGTGATCTAGCTGTTCTATCTTTCTCCACGATAAACACAAAATGCTGGAGTAACTCAGCAGGACAGGCAGCATCTCAGGAGAGCAGGAATGGGTGACGTTTCGGGTGGAGACCCGTGACTCATCTTCTAGTCTGAAGGAGGGTCTGGACCCGAAACGTCACCCATTTCCTCTCTCCAGAGATGCAGCTTGTCCTGCTGAGTTACTCCAGCATTTTGTGTCTATCTTCGGTGTAAACCGGCATCTGAAGTTCTTTTACTGCACACTATCTTTCCCCATCCTGGTTCGCTCGCTCGTGTGTCAGACGACGTTCTGCCATCGCTTTGCCACAGCCAGTGGAACATCTGTGCCTCTGCGGAGATCGTCCGCAGACAGAGAGGGCCGGCCTTGACAAAGGCCCATCCGTGACTGGTCGCCTCCGCCGTCTGCCTTCCTTGCTCTTTGTTGTAGCTCGCTGTTGGCTTTTGTCGTCGTCTAACATGTTGACACAATTGGTCGCCCGGCGCATTACAGTGCATCATGTCGTCGTTTCCGGGGATCGCCACGAGGAGGCATCTGTCATGATCCCTCCCCCCCCTCCCCCTCTCCCATTATGATAATAGGATAGAATTACAAAGATTAACTGTTGTCAAGAATTACAATTCTTGTATTTCACAGTCCTATATTCCTAAGCCTTTATAAACATTGTCGAGTGGTATACTTTTTCTCCTTTCTGTTCCATGCTGTCTTTTGTAATTTGTGTCTTAAATTACGATTTTACTTTGAAGTACTAAGTCCTGAAAATTAAGTTGCGATTAATAGTCCTTTAAGATTTGCGATTTAGAGCGACTGTGGGCTAGATTTATTTTCTAAGTTATAATATTTGTAAGAGTCGAGTTGTTTTTAAACATTCTGTATTCTCACTGGTTTCGCAGTGTATTTTTTTTCCCCTGTGTTTGTGTGTATTTTGTTTTTGCAGGGCATTTCCTAATTAAAATGTGACGGTGTAAATAAAAAAGTGTGGAAACTGTCAGATACTTGTTGAGTTGTGAAAGCTGCAGTTAATCACTCCGAATCTAACCATTGTCTCTGCCTGTTCGTGCCCCACCGAACACATTTCCACATACCTTGACTCCATCCTATCCCCCTTTGTTCAATCCCTCCCCACCTATGTTCAAGACACCTCAGACACTCTCCGTCGGCTCCACACATTCCATTCTCCAGGCCCCCAACCTCTCATCTTCACCATGGACGTCCAGTCACTCTACACCTCCATCCCCCACCAGGATGGTCTCAAAGCCCTCCGGTTCTTCCTCGACCAGAGGAGCAACCCATACCCGTCCACTGACACCCTCCTCCGCCTAGCAGAGTTGGTCCTTACCCTCAATAACTTCTCTTTTGACTCCTCCCATTTCCCCCAAACACAAGGCGTAGCTATGGGCACACGCATGGGCCCCAGCTACGCCTGCCTCTTTGTCGGGTACGTCGAACAATCCTTGTTCTCGGCGTACCAGGGCCCCATCCCGACGTCTACCTCCGTTACATCGACGACTGCTTTGGTGTCACCTCCTGCACCCACACACAACTGACTGACTTAATCCATTTCACCACCAACTTCCATCCGGCACTCAAATACACTTGGACCATTTCCGACATTTCCCTAACATTCCTTGACCTCACCATCTCTATTGCAGGTGATGCACTCCTGACCGACATCCACTACAAACCAACTGACTCCCACAGCTACCTGGACTACTCTTCCTCCCACCCTGCTTCCTGTAAGGACTCCATCCCCTATTCCCAATTCCTCCGTCTACGCCGCATCTGCTCCCAGGATGAGGTGTTCCACACGAGGTCATCACAAATGTCCTCATTCTTCAGAGAACGGGGATTGCCCTTCCCCACTATAGATGAGGCTCGCACCAGGGTCTCCTCCATACCCCGCAACACTGCCCTCTCTCCCCATTCCCCCACTCGCAACAAGGGCAGAGTCCCCCTGGTCCTCACCTTTCACCCCGCCAACCGGCACATACAACACATGGTCCTCCGCCAGTTTCTCCACCTCCAAAATGACCCCTCCACTCGCCACATCTTCCCATCTCCCCCCCCCTGTCTGCCTTCCGCAAAGACCGCTCCCTCCGCAACTCCCTTGTCAATTCTTCCCTTCCCTCCCGCTCCACCCCTTCCACGGGCACTTTCCCTTGCAACCGCAAGAGATGCTACACTTGTCTCTTCACTTCCCCCCTCCACTCCTTTCAGGGACTCGAGCAGTCCTTCCAGGTCCGACAGAGGTTCACCTGCACCTCCTCCAACCTCATCTACTGCATCTGTTGCTCCAGATGCCAGCTGATCTATATCGGCGATCGTTTCGCTGAACACCTCCGCTCAATAACCAACCCGACCTCCCGGTGGCTCAGCACTTCAACTCCCCCTCCCATTCCGTATCCGACCTCTCGGTCCTGGGCCTCCTCCACGGCCAGAGTGAGCAACACCGCAAGTTGGAGGAACAGCACCTCATATTCCGCTTGGGGAGTCTGCATCCTCTGGGCTAAAAAATTGAATTTTCTCAATTCTGTTAACCCTTGCTGTCTCCTCCCCTTCCCATCTCTCCCTCAGCCCTCGGGCCCTGGCATTCCCTCTCTCTCTATCTCTCCCCCACCCAAGTCGCACTAGCATCTCATTTTCACACTACAAACAGCTTACAATGGCCTGTTTCCTTTATCATCGATACTTTTTTGCATATCTTTCATTCATTCTTCGTTATCTCTCCACATCACCGTCCATATCTCTCGTTTCCCTGATCCCTAACCAGTCTGAAGAGGGGTCTCGACCCGAAACGTTGCCTATCTCCTTCGTTCCTTAGATGCTGCTGCACCCGCTGAGTTTCTCCAGCCTTTTGTGTACCCCCTAACCATTTAGTTGATCAGTAGTTTATGATAGAGAGGCCAATGATATAAATAGGGTGCAATACGAACAACCTGATCCTGAATGTCGAAAAAACAAAGGAGGTCATCGTCGACTTCAGGAAAAACCAGCACAGTCCCATACCACTTCACATCAATGACAGCGATGGGGAGGTGGTCAGTAGCACTAAGTTCCTGGGGGTGCAGATTACTAACAGTCTGACCTGGTCAAATAACATCTCATCAACAGTTAAGAGAGCGCAGCAGCGGTTGCACTTTCTGCGCCGGATGAGAAGAGCTCACCTCCCCCATCCCGTCCTCACCACTTTCTACAGGAGCACCATAGAGAGTATTTTGACCAGCTGTACCTCTGTCTGGTTTGGGGACTGTAAAGCCACTGACTGGAAGTTCTTGCAGAGAGTGGTGAGGACAGCGGAAAAAATCATCGGGACCTCTCTCCCCTCAAATCGGGGATATTGCGACCAAACGTTGCGTGTCTAAGGCCAGCAGTATTATAAAAGACCCCACACATCTCCATCACGGACTGTTCACTCTGCTGCCCTCGGGCAAAAGATATCGTAGCATAAGGAGCAGAACATCGAGGTTCTGCAACAGCTTCTTCCCACGAGCCATCAGACTCCTGAATGCCATGTAATGGGCTGCCACCATTGTCTATTTATCCTTTTTATCCATGTTTATCCTTCTGTTAATTATCGTGTTGCACAGGGAGCCAAATGCAACGGAATTTCGTTTGGAGCTGCATATATCGATGTATTTCTAAATGACAATAAAGTTTGTTTGACTTTGACTTGAAATTGGTCGGTGATATTGTTTATTGCAGAATAAACAATAGAGAGGGATAATAAATATTGAATAAGGATGTGGATTGTGCTAATGTGACAGGAAATCGCAGATAAAGCCTATTGGGAAATTAATTGATTACGCGGCACCCATAATTGTAACAGTAATTTGGATCTACTGTTAATTAATTTAGATTTTTGGATAATCATCTCATTCTGTTTGTCACCTAACTACAAGAATTATTCCAGGAACGAGTAGTGGGTTGGCATATGATGGGCGTTTGACAGCACTGGGCCTCTACTCGCTGGAGTTTAGAAGGTTGAGGGGGGACCTCATTGAAACGTACAGAATAATGAAAGGCATCGACAGAGTGGATGTGGAGAGGATGTTTCCACTGGTGGGAGAGTCTAGGACCAGAGGTCATAGCCTCAGAATTAAAGGGCGTTCTTTTAGAATGGAGATGAGGAGGAACTTCTTTAGTCAGAGGGTGGTTAATCTGTGGAACTCATTGCCACAGAGGGCTGTGGTGGCCAAGTCAGTAGATCTATTTTTAAGGCAGAGATTCTTGATTAGAACGGGTGAAAAGGATTATGGAGAGAAGGCACGAAAATATTAGATCAGCTATGATTGAATGGCGTGGTAGACTCGATGGGCCAAATAACCTAATTCTACTCCCATAATTTGTGAACGAAGACTTCCTGAGTTCCATTCTGCAAATAAGACCTTGTTTATTGTTAATCAAGTCTCTGTGCAAAACCACGTCATCTGAGAATATAAAAATATGTGCCAAGGTCACACTTGACTGGTCAGCTTTGGCTGGCGTCCTGGTGTGTAAGCCTGTTTCATTGAACGGCAACTCCTCGTGGTCTTTCCATTTTGCTCCCACAATATGGAGGGGCCAAGCCCGCTAGCAGGCCCGGCTCACCCACCTCCGTACTCAGCCCCTTGAACCTATGTCCTCTGGTTCTCGGTTTCCTCTACTGTCTGTTTACCCGATCTATTCCTCCTGTGATTCAAGGAATAGAGTTGCAGCCTGCTCGACCTCTCACTATAGCTCAGGCCCTCGAGTCCTGGCAACATCCTCGTATATCTTCTCTGCACCCTTTTCTCCTTGACAACATGGTGGCGCAGAGGTAGAGCTGCTGCCTTACAGCGCTTGCAGCACCAGAGACCCGGGTTCGATCCCGACTACGGGTGCTGTCGGTACCAAGTTTGTACGTTCTCCCCGCGACCTGCGTGGGTATTCTCCGAATTCTTCGGTTTCCTCCCACACTCCAAAGACGTGCAGGCTTGTAGGTTAATTGGCTTGGTATAAATGTAAAAAATGTCCCTAGTGTGTGTAGGATAGTGTTAGTGTGAGGGGATCGCTGATCGGCAAGGACTCGGTGGGCTGAAGGGCCTGTTTCTGCGCTGTATCTCTAAACTAAACATCTTTCCTGTAACATGGTGCCCCAAACTGAACAAATGCGGCCTCGTCAATGTTTTGTGTAACTGTAACATGACCTCCCAACTTCGATATTCAATACTTTGACTGATGAAGGTCGATGTGCCAAATGCCTTTTTGACCGCCCTATCCATCTACGCCACTTTCAAGGAAAAAGCATAGAACTTGCTACCTCATTATGAAGCTGGAGCAATTGGTACAAGGTCTTCAAAGAATGAAAGGATATCTTGATGGGGTTTTGCCATTTGTGGCTCTGGATCGTGCTGGAAGGGACTGCAATGATGGCCCACCCTAATCTGCCTTTCACCACTTTGAACTGGTGGCTCTTCTGGTGGAGGTATTTCCAAGGTAACATTGGGAAGTAACCTCCAGGATTAAGATCCGGTGACAATGAAAGAACGACAATGCATTTCCAAGTGCTAATGGTGCTGCTCCCAGGTACCTGATGTTCTTACGTGGAAGGGGACAAGAGTTGGGAGGACACAAAGTCTTGGAGTAACTCAGCAGGTCATAGAAACATGGAAAATAGGTGCTGAAGTAGGAATTTCGGCCCTTCAAGCCAGCACTGCCATTCAATATGATCATGGCTGATCATCCAGATCAGTATCCTGTTCCTGCCCTTTCCCCATATCCCTCGATTCTGTTAGCCCTAAGAGCTATATCTAACTCTCTCTTGAATACATCCAGTGAATTGGCCTCCACTGCCTTCTGTGGCAGAGAATTCCGCAGATTCACAACTGGACAGGTCTGGCAAAATCTCTGGAGAATATGGACAGGTGACGTTTCGGGTTGAGACCCTTCATCGCCCCTCCGTCGAAACACTTCAACGCCACCTATCCATGTTCTCCAGAGATGCTGCCTGACCTGCTAAGATGAGCGGGAAGCAAGAGGATTGGGTAATGTTTAAAGAGCAACAGAAGATAACTAAAAAGACAATATGTGGAGGAAAGATGAGGTATGAAGGTAAAGTAAAGTAAATTTTATTTATATAGCACGTTTAAATCAACTCCCGTTGAAACCAAAGTGCTTTACATAAAATAAATAATAAAGTTTCCGTATATCCATAGAAAAATTAAAAATAAGAAAAATGACACAACACATTATAGAATTCAACATGAACAACAGAATCTAAAATTTCCACCGTGGGGAAAGGCATCAAAAAGTTAAGTCCTCTTCCTTTGTGAAACACCCAAGGTCGGGGCCTATTTGTGGCCTCCGCAGCCAGCCCGATGTTTTCAGGCCCTCTTTGCCGGAAAGCTGTAACTCCGGCATCGGGTGAACACTCCTCAGCTGTTGGAAAATGTCCGGAGCGGCCGCTTCCTCCCCGGGGACCGCGGCACCCGAAGTCCTCAGACCGCGCCGGCTGGAGCTCTGACTCTGGCGATCTCGGATCCCAGGCCCGCAGCCACAGCTCCGCGATGTTGGGAGTCGCCGGTCACAGCACTCCGGAGCTTACCGCACGGCGACCTGGTAAGGCATCGCCCGCTCCGTGATGGTGTCCCGGCGCTGTGCCGCTGCCGAAGCTGTAATCCCGGCCTGTCCAGACAGGAAACGCCGCTCCAGTTCGGATGGTAAGCCAGCCAAGAATATAAAGGAGGATAGTAAAAGCTTCTTTAGGTATGTGAAGAGGAAAAAATTAGTTAAGACCAAAGTTGGACCCTTGAAGACCGAAAAAGGTGAATTTATTACGGGGAACAAGGAAATGGCAGATGAGTTGAACAGGTACTTTGGATCTGTCTTCACTAAGATGGACACAAACAATCTTCCTGAGATAGTAGTGGCCAGAGGATCTGGGGTGACCCAGGAACTGATGGAAATCCACATTAGGCAGGAAATGGTGTTGGGTAGACTGATGGGACTGAAGGCTGATAAGTCCCCAGGGCCTGATGGTCGGCATCCCACGGTACTTGAGGAGGTAGCTCTAGAAATCGTGGATGCATTGGTGATAATTTTCCAATGTTCTGTAGACTCAGGATCAGTTCCTGTGGATTGGAGGGTAGCTAATGTTATCCCACTTCTTAAGAAAGGCGGGAGAGAGAAAGCAGAAAGAAGATGCTGGAGTCAATTATAAAAGATGAAATAGCCACACATTTGGACAGCAGTGACAGGGTCGGTCCGAGTCAGCATGGATTTACGAAGGGGAAATCATGCTTGACTATTCGTCTAGAATTTTTTGAGGATGTAACTGGGAAAATGGACAAGGGAGAGCCAATGGATGTAGTGTACCTGGACTTTCAGAAAGCATTTGATAAGGTCCAACATAGGAGATTAGTAGGCAAAATTAGGACACATGGTATTGGGGGTAGAGTGCTGACATGGATAGAACATTGGTTGGCAGACAGGAAGTAAAGAGTAGGAATTAACGGGTTCCTTTCAGAATGGTAGGCAGTGACTAGTGGGGTGCCGCAAGGCTCGGTGCTGGGATCGCAGCTATTTACAATATACATTAATATACATCAATGATTTGGATGAAGGGATTCAAAGTAACATTAGCAAATTTGCAGATTACACAAAGCTGGGTGGCAGTGTGAACTGTGAGGAGGATGCTATGAGAATGCAGGGTGACTTGGACAGGTTGGTGGAGTGGGCAGATGAAGTTTAATGTGGATAAATGTGAGGTTATCCACTTTGGTATCAAAAACAGGAAGGCTGATTACTATCTAACTGCCATCAAGTTGGAAAAAGAGGAAGTACAACGGGATCTGGGGGTCCTTGTTCATCAGTCTATGAAAATAAGCATGCAGGTATAGCAGGCAGTGAATAAAGCGAATGGCATGTTGGCCTTTATAACAAGAGGAGTATAGGAGCAAACAAGCCCTTCTGCAGTTGTACAGGGCCCTAGTGAGACCACACCTGGAGCATTGTGTGCAGTTTTGGTCTGGTCCCCTAATTTAAGGAAGGACATTCTTGCTAATGAGGGAGTGCAGAATAGGTTTACAAGGTTAATTCCTGGGATGGCGGAACTGTCATATGCTGAGAGAATGGAACGCCTGGGCTTGTGCACTGGAGTTTAGAAGGATGAGAGGGGATCTTATTGAAACATATAAGATTGTTAAGGGTTTGGACACGCTGGAGGCAGGAAACGTGTTCCGATGTTGGGGGAGTCCAGAAGCAGGTGCCACAGTTTAAGAATAAGGGGTAAGCCATTTAGAACCGAGGCGAGGAAACACTTTTCGTCACAGAGAGTTGTGAGTCTGTGGAATTATCTGCCTCAGAGGGCGGTGGAGGCAGGTTCTCTGCATACTTCCAAGAGAGAGCTAGTTAGGGCTCTTAAAAATAGCGGTCAGGGGATATGGGGAGAAGGCAGGAACGGCGTACTGATTGGGGATGATCAGCCATGATCACATTGAATGGCAGTGCTTGCTCGAAGGGCCGAATGCACCTACTCCTGCACCTATTTGCTATTGTCTATCATACCCAGACCACTGTACTCGTGCGTATCCCTTAGCCTTTTGTTTTCCTTTGCTATATTTCTCCAGACTGAATTGTATTCAGCTCTTTCCTGCTCATCCGACAAGCCAATTCTTTCACCTAATATATTTCATCATTCTTTGGCAACATCTTTGAGCATTTCCTCTCAACCCTCCCCAATGTTATCATGTCTTGCACTTTCTTCCTGCAGTCTGAGCCTTATTTCCACACCGTTTAGCTATTGTTTGCATATTTCTTAATCATGCTTCCGAAGTCTGAGACCGTAGAACAGCTTGAGGCCAGGAACAAGGCCCTTCGGCCCACAACGTCTGTGCTGAACATGGTGCTAACTGCACATGATCCACATCCCTCCATTCTCTGCAGATCCATGTTTACTTTAGTTTACAGATGCAGCACGGAAACAGACCCTTCAGCCCACCGAGTCCGCGCCGACCTGTGATCCCCGCACATTAACACTACCCTACGCACACTAGGGGCAATTTAGATTTATACCAAGCCAATGGACCTACAAACCTGTACGTCTTTGGAGTGTGGGTCTCGGAGAAAACCGACGCAGGTCACGGGGAGACAACACCCGTAGTCTGGATCGAACCTGGGTTACTGGCGCTGTGAGGCAGCAACTCTACCGCAGCGCCACTGTGCCCCCCCCACCCCCGTGCCTATCTAAAAGCCTCTTAAATGACACAATCATATCTGTCTTCACCACCACCCTTGGCACTGTGCTCTGGGAACCCACCACAGTGTTAAAAAGAACACTTCCCCTGCACATCTCCTTTAAACATTGCCCCTCTTGCTTTAAAGCCGTGCCCTCTAGTCTTTGATTGTTCCACCCTGGGGTGGGGGGGGGGGGGGAGGCTTTGACTGTCCATCTGTGCATCTCATAAATGTATATACTACTACTACACCAAGCGCAGACCCCAACACGATATTGCACCACTCACCCATAGCCCCCAATTGTGCAGGCGCGGCTCATTTCTCCTCATCCCCAGCATTCCCTCCCCCTCTTCATCCTCCCTCTTCAATCCCTAGAGATGGAATGTGGGGGTAGAGAGGGAGCGGTGTAGAGGGGGAGAGGGGTAGAGAGGGAGGGTAGAGTGGGGAGGTAGGGAGAGAGAGGGAGGGGGTTAGAGAGGGTGGGAGTGAGGGTAGATGGGGAGGGGGCATCTCCCTCCCTACCTCCACACCCCCTCCCCCCCCCTTCTATCTCCCTCTACCACCCCTCTCCCCACCCCATCCCCCTTCTCCTCCTCTTTTCCCTCATCCTCCTCCCCTCACTCCCATTCCCTGCTCCAGGACCTACCCAGGTCGTAGAGCAGCACCAGGTCCTGGAACTCGGCCTGGTTCTCATACTCGGTCCGGCCCTGGCTGTAGACTCCAGCCGTCAGCTCGGCCACTGCCTGGGCTCCAGTCCAGGCCCCGACTTCATCTCCAGGCTCGTCCCTGACCCCAGACCCAGGCGCGTCCTTGGTTCCAGCGGCGACTTCTTTCTCGGCCCCGGGCTCAGCTCTCATTCCAACTCGAGCACCAGGCTCGGCTCCAGCCAGGGCCTGCGGCACCACCCTCACCACCGGTTGCCGGGCGCCGGCAGCCACCGCACGAGCACGGGAGTGCCCATCCCCCCTGGAGTGTCCCGTCCAGTCCTGCCTTGCGAGTGCATTGTGACGTGTTACAACTCCCGAAGGCAGGTACCTCAGAGTCGCGTAACATAATCAAAAACCAGGTTCAAGTTTAAGAAAATAGTCTTTAATTTAGTTAAAAGAAGACAAAAACCCGAACCTGATTTAAACAACACAGTGAGGGACAAGAATCGACTAATAAACAAATATAACAGTACTCCAGCCAGCCTCGCAATGGATCGTCGAACTGGAATCTTTAATCCTGCCTAAATAGAGATAACCCTGCAACAAAATACACGGAAACCCTCAGGTCAGCCCTTATCCGTCCCAATACAACATTAAATGTCAAATATAGGCAACAATACACAAAGTTCTATGCCATGCGGCCAGGCCTCCTGCAGCTCAGACCGGCAGCCTGTTCACTTGTCAGGGTCGGCGAAGAAGAGAGAGAATTATGGGAACTCCTGCTATTTAAGCTTCCGATGAGTCACCCGTCACCTGACGCAGCTTGGCCAATCGGGTACAGGAGCTCTTAATCCCTTGATTTCTGACTCCCAGCCACGGGGCCTGCACTTAGGAGAGAAACAGAAAAGGTAAGTACACAGCACTCACCAGGGGGAGGGGGGGAAGCGCCAAACAGACGTCACTTGGGGTATTTTTTTTCCGAAATGGGTGAGTTTTTGGGGCTGTCTTTTAAAATTAAAGGATTGATATCATCGAAAATATAGGTGGGAAAGTGAAAGGAAGATGTTTATTGCCACGGCGGGGGAAAAATGTGAGTAGGATATGTGAAAATGGGAAGGCTGTGTCCTTGTGTTTGGAAGAAGATAGGAAAAGCAGATTGACACATCGTTGGCACAAACATAAACAATAAGAAGAGTTTTAGTATTATAGAGACTGTCTTGATCCAAATCTTTTTATGCCATTAAAAGGTCCTATTATAGACACTGCAAACCCTATTGCATGCACCATGCATCAAAGCTGCCTTTATCCATGGCCTAGATGTTTAGATTTTTTTTTACGTTTAGATATACGGGCCATTCGGCCCACCGAGTTTGCGTCGGCTAGCGATCCTACCCAAACTAGGGACAATTTGCAATCATACCAACCTATACGTCTTTGGAGCGTTGGAGGAGATTCCGCAGGTCACGGGGAGAACGTACAAACTCCACACAGACAGCATCCATACTCAGACTCGAACCCGGGTCTCTGGCGCTGTACAGCAGCAACTCTACCACTACACCACTGTGCTGCTCTTAAGGTCGTATTGGCTTCCATGAGCATTTACTTCCCTGATCAGTCTGCTCTATAGATCCTTGTCAAATATCCTCACAGGGTTCCTTATTGATTTAATTATGATTATTGATTTTGCTTGTTATCTTCTCCAAATATTTGATCGTTAATCAGGAGCAACCTTCCGCTAACAAATCCTCGTTGACTGCTCTGTCTCAAGTCACTTGAATACTTTCAGAATATTTTACAGTAATTTTCCATATCAATAGACAATAGGTGCAGGAGTAGGCCATTCGGCCCTTCGAGCCGGCACCGCCATTCGATGTGATCATGACTGATCATCCCCAATCAGTACCCCGTTCCTGCCTTCTCCCCATATCCCCTGACTCCGCTATTTTTAAGAGCCCTATCCAGCTCTCTCTTGAAAGCATCCAGAGAACCGGCCTCCACTGCCCTCTGAGGCAGAGAATTACACAGACTCACCACTCTCTGTGAGAAAAAGTGTTTCCTCATCTCCGTTCCAAATGGCTTACTCCTTATTCTTAAACTGTGGCCCCTGGTCTTGGACTCCCCCCAACATCCGGAACATCCTGTCAGGCTATTTACTCTGTTGGTCTCTTCTAAAATAATGGTACCACAAAGGGCGACACAGCAGGGCAGTGGTCGAGTCGCTGCCTTATAGCGCCGGAGACCTGACCACGGGTGCTGTCTGTACGGAGTTTGTACGTTCTCCCCGCGACCTGCGGGGGTTTTCGCCAAGATCTCCCACACTCCAAAGACGTGCAGGTTTGTGGGTTAATTAGCTTTGTTAAAATTGTAAATTGTCCCTGGTGTAGGGTAGTGCTAGTGTACGGAGTGATCGCTGGTAGTTGCGAACTTGGCGGGCTGAAGGGCCTGTTTCCGCACTGCATCTTTAAAGTCGAAAGATAAGAGTTGGTCTTGTCTTTATGTTTATCAGAGACACTGGAATTTAGAAGAAAGGGGGGGGGGGGGGGGGGGGACCTCATTGAAATGTACCCAATAATGAAACGCTTGGATAGAGTGGATGTGGAGAGGATGTTTCCACTAGTGGGAGAGTCTGGGACTAGAGGTCATGGCCTCAGAAGTAAAGGACGTTCCTTTAGGACGTAGATGAGAAGGACTTTCTATAGTCAGAGGGTAGTGAATCTGTGGAATTCTTTACCACAGACGGCTATGGAGGTCGCTAATGGATATTTTTAAGGCAGAGATAGATAGATTCTTGATTAGTACGGGTGTCGGGGGTTATGAGGAGAAGGTAGACAAAAATGCTGGAGAAACTCAGCGGGTGCGGCAGCATCTATGGAGCGAAGGAAATGGGCAACGTTTCGGGCCGAAACCCTTCTTCAGACTGATGCAAGGTGGGGGGGGGGGGGGGGAGGCAGGAAGAAGAAAGAAAGAGGAGGAGCCAGAGGGCTGAGGGAGAGCTGAGAATGGGTGGAGACAGCAAGGGCTACTGGAAATTGGAGAAGTCAATGTTCAGGCCACTGGGGTGCAGACTGCCCAAGCGGAGTGTGAGGTGCTGCTCCCCCACTTTCCGGTGGTGTGCACTCCGTGATTGAATGGCCTACTTATGATGTATGCAAGAGTGAGTTAGATTTAGCTCTTCAGGCTGACGGAATCAAGGAAAATGGGGAGAAAGCAGGAACGATGTACTGATTGTGGATGATCAGCCGTGATCATATTAAATGGCAGTGCTGGCTCGAAGGGCCGAATGGCCTACTGCTATGTTTCCATTACATGATCATATGACCTTACGTAGGCCGAAGGGCCTGTTTTCTCTCGTGCTGTGCTGTTCTGCTAATTTCGATCGTGGTTGCATCTCGTTGCTTTCCGAACTGCTGATTAAATTACGATGTGGTTTAAATGTAATTAGAATTCTAAATCCTCCGGTCTGCTCATTACATGGCTGAGCACTTAAATAGCTGACTGCTACCCAATGTCACTTTGGCATGCGGCACACTACACCAAAAAGCCTCAGGGGGCACCTTGAAGCCGTATGAGTCAGCGCCGGTAATTAGATGGACGCTGGCAGCCTCCTGTAGAATCTCAATCAAATGATTTCCACCCAAACTGTTGTTGCTTTTCCCCCTCCTCTTTTCCCTTATTGATCGGGTGTCAGCACAGCTGAAAATACCCTGACGTCTGTTGTCATGTGCCCAGTCACCTTGGTAGGCAGCCTTGTCGAACAGATGACGGTGGTTTGATACGAGTGAGAAATCCTTTCAGAACCACCACACTATATCAATGTAAAAAAATGGATAAGTATCTACACCAGAATGACGACAAAGCAGAGAAACTTCCCGCTTCCACCTCCAGAGTCACGGAAACATTGGAAAACAGGTGCAGGAGTAGGCCATTCGGCCCTTCGAGGCCCTCCACCACCGCCATTTAATATGATCATGGCTGAACATCGAGAATCAGTCCCCCGTTCCTGCTTTTTCCCCCGTTAGCCCTAAGAGTTATACCTCTCTTGAAAACATCCAGTGAATTGGCCTCCAATGCCTTCTGTGGCAGAGAATTCATGATGCTTTCAAGAGAGAGCTAGATAGGGCTCTTAAAAATAGCGGAGTCAGGGGATATGGGGAGAAGGCAGGAACGGGGTACTGATTGGGGATGATCACATTGAATGGCTCGAGGAGCCGAATGGCCTACTCCTGCACCTATTGTCTATTGTCTCTTGTCTGAATCCAGAGATTCACAACTCTCTGGGTGAAAACGTTTTTCCTCATCTCAGTCCTAAATGGCCTACCCCTTATGTTCAAACTGTGACCCCTGGTTCTGGACTCCCCCAACATTGGGAACATTTTTCCTGCACTTAGCCTGTCCAATCCCATAATAATTGTATGTTTCTATAAGGTCCCCTCTCATCCTTCTAAATTTCAGTGAACATAAGCCCAGTCGACCCATTCTTTCATCATATGTCAGTCCCGCCATCCCTGGAATTAACCTGGTGACCCTACGCTGCACTCCCTCAAGAGCAGGAATGTCCTTCCTCAAACTAGGAGACCAAACCTGCACACAATACTCCAGGTGTGGTCTCACCATGGGCCCTGTACAACTGCAGACCTCCTTGCTCCCATGCTCAAATCTTCTCGCTATGAAGGCCAACGTGCCATTTGCTTTCTTCACAGCCTGCTGTACCTGCATGCTTACTTTCTGTTTTACCCGATCCACAGTTCTACATTTTGTTTCTCTCAAGACCACTCCTTCCCGAGCTAACTATGGGTCTACCAGGCAACACTCTGCCTCAGGTCATTTGTGGATGGCCCTGATTTGGTCCTGGTCTTTTATCACCTCTAACTCTTTACCAACACCCCACCCCCCCCCTCCCCACCCCCTACTTTTACCCTGAAGAAGGGTCACGACCTGAAACGTCACAATATTTCCTTTTTCTCCAGAGATGCTGCCTGACCCTACCTCAACCACAGAACAGTGCTGAACTACTATCTACCTCATTGGTGACCTTTGGACTATCCTTGACTGAACTTTCCTGGCTTTACCTTGCACTAAACGTTATTCCCTTATCATGTATCTCCGCACTGTAAATGGCTCGATTGTAATCCTATATTTGTCTTTCCATTGACTGATCAGCACGCAACTAAAGCTTTTCACTGTACCTCGTTTACACGTGACAGTAAACTCAACTAAATTAACTAGCTAAACACGACGAGTTACTCCAGCACTTTGTGTTTATCTTTGGTATAAACTAGCATCTGCGGTTCTTTGCTTCTAACTTTTATCAGTGTTTACTACCTGGATTATGTTGGATAAAACTGGTATTAGCATCATGGAGTGGGGTGGAAGATTGCAACCTTCACGTGGTCCGCCCCGTTTCGACGAATGCAATCAACTCGACGTGCACAAACGGAAGATCAAGTAGAACAAGTTGTCCAACAACGTTAGGCTGCGCACGCCACACGAAAGACGAAGAAGAAGAAGCATCATGGAGTCATACAACATGTAGGCTCTTTGGCCCAACTTGACCATGCAGATCAAGATGCCCCATCTACCCTCTTTAACTCTAATGCCTCTGTGTGGGATCACAGAATGCTGCACGGAAATGGGCTCTCTTGACCCACCTCCTTCTTGCCAACCTTCTTGGGACCCATACACAGATAAAAACATTTCATCCATCGAACGTGTCCAAAGACAGGCCGCTCGATTTGTTACTAACACCCACGAGAGAGACGCGAGTGTCACCAAACTTCTGAATTCTCTGGGCGGGGTGGAACCCTCTCCAAGACAGACGTGAAGCTCACCGTTTGACCTGTTTTTACAAAATGTTAAATGGTCAGCTAGACATAGATCACAAGACCTACACCAACCCCAAACCAATTAGGAGCAGACGAGGGCATTCGATCCAATTTGTGGTCCCAGCCTCAAAGACAGATGTGTACAGCAATTCGTCCTTTCCACGCACTATTAAAGCATGGAATAATCTCCACCAAGCCACGGTTGCCCAGCCAGATGCAACTAAATTTAAAGTGGCACTTTCTTCCCAATAACCCTCTCTGGCTAAACCCCTCCCTTCACCACCTCCAGTTTAAATTCCAGTTGGAATATTTTGGAGGACCAAGTAACCAAGACACATATTTTCGCTAATCTGCATTAAGACCTACTATTTAATTAGTTTAGAGATGCAGCGCGGAAACGGGCCCTTAGGCCCACCGAATCCGCACCGACCAGTGATCCCCATATGCTAACACTATCCTATTCACACAAGGGACAAATTACACTTATACCAAGTATACAAACCCAAGCCAATTAACCTACAAACCTGTACGTCCTTGGAGTGTGGGAGGAAAACCGAAGATCTCAGAGAAAACCCGCGCAGGTCACGGGGAGAACGTACAAACTCCGTACAGACAAGCACCCGTAGTTGGGATCGAACCCGGGTCTCCGGTACTGCAAGGCAGCCACTCTACCGCTACGCCAGCGTGCCGCCCCCCCATTGTTGATGTTCCCTCAGGTACCAGTTGCCGGGATGCATGTCAATGGTTGTGTTCCAGTTTAGTTTATTGTCATGTGTACCGAGGTACAGTGAAAGGCTTTTTGTTGCATGCTGACCTGTCAGTAGAAAGGCAACACATGATTCCAATCGAGCCGTCCACAGTGTAACGATAAAGGGAATAACATTTGGTGCAAAATAAAGTCCAGTAAAGCCCAATTTAAAGATAGACCGAAGGTCTCCAACGAGATGGACAGTAGGTTTGGACCGCTCTCTAGTTGTTGGTAGGATGGTTCAGTTGCCTGATAACAGCTGGGAAGAGGGCAGTGGAGGCAGGTTCTCTGGATGCTTTCAAGAGAGAGCTAGATATGGCTCTTAAAAATAGCGGAGTCAGGGGATATGGGGAGAAGGCAGGAACGGGGTACTGATTGTGGATGATCAGGAGTTTAGAAGGATGAGAGGGGATCTTATTGAAACAAATAAGATTATTAAGGGTTTGGGCACTCTAGATGCAGGAAACATGTTCCCAATGTTGGGGGAGTCCAGAAACAGGGGTCACTGTTTAAGAATAAGGGGTGAGCCATTTAGAATGGAGATGATGAAACACTTTTTCACACAGAGAGTTGTGTGTCTGTGGAATTCTCTGCCTCAGACAGGAGTGGAGGCCGATTCTCTGGATATTTTCAAGACCGGTCTCTAGTTGATACATGGACCGCTCTCTAGTTGTTGGTAGGATGGTTCAGTTGCCTGATAACTGCTGGGAAGAGGGCGGTGGAGGAAGGTTCTCTGGATGCTTTCAAGAGAGAGTTAGGTCGGGCTCTTAAAAATAGCGGAGTCAGGGGATATGGGGAGAAGGCAGGAACGGGGTACTGATTGGGGATGATCAGCCATGATCATATTGAATGGCGGTGCTGGCTCGAAGGGCCAAATGGCCTACTCCAGCACCTATTGTCTATTGTCTAAGAAACTGCTCCTGAATTTAGAGGTGTGCGTTTTCACACTTCTGTAACTCTTGCCTGACGGGAGAGGGGAGAAGAGGGAGTGGTCGGGGTGAGATTTGTCCCTGATTATGCTGCTGGCCTTGCAATGTGGATGGAGTCAGTGGAAGGGAGGCTGGTTTGTGTGATGGTCTGAGCTGCGCCGATAATTCTCTGCATATTTGAATCTGCACGACCCTTTGCTGTGCTGTCCAACATGCTGCCAGGCTGTGTGAAGGTAGCTCAGACCAATGGCATATTGATTGGACATTTGCAGAGCAAGCAAGAACGTAAGGAAAGATTCTGCAGTCCTGGTGAGTAAACTGAGAGTAATTCACTTCAGCCTTCATTGAAGTTTAATCTGTTAAAACTTCCCATTTGAACTTTTATATATGCAGATTCAAATTGATGCTGAGGCATAACATTCAGCAGATCCGCCGCAGCCCATTGGAATTATGAATGAATAACACAGCGCTGGCAGGGGAAGGATACACAAGAATACAAGAGCAGGCAATAAATCCAGGGTGTTGACAGCAGGAAAGGTGAAGTTAGTCATTGTTTAGTTTGGACAATAGACAATAGTTGCAGGAGGAGGCCATTCGGCCCTTCAATCCAGCACTGCCATTCAATGTGATCATGGCTGATCATCCCCAATCAGTACCCCGTTCCTGCCTTCTCCCCATATCCCCTGACTCCGCTATCTTTAAGAGCCCTATCTAGCTCTCTCTTGAAAGCATCCAGAGAACCGCCCTCTGAGGCAGAGAATTCCACAAACTCACCACTCTCTGTGAGAAAAAGTGTTTCCTCGTCTCCGTTCTAAATGGCTTACCCCTTATGTGTTTCCATACAGGTTGGAAACAGGCCCTTCGGCCCACCGAGTCTGCACCGACCAGTGATCCCCACACACTAGCACTATCCCACACACACACACACACACACACTGCGGAAAATTTACACTTATACCAAGCCAATTAACCTACAAACCTGTATTTCTTTGGAGATTGCTCCAGTTTCCCCTCATGTCCCTGGAAAGTGGGGGTTTTTAGGTTAATTGGCCTCTGTTAATTGCCTGCAGTGTGTAGAGAGTGGATGTGAAAGTGGGATAACATAGAACGATGGGCCGAAGGACCTGTTTCCGCATTTAGTTTAGTTTTAGAGATACAGCGCGGGAACAGGCCCCTCAGCCCACCAAGTCCACACTGACCAGCGACCACAAACACACTGAAAGGGCCTGTCCCACTGTACGAGCTAATTCAAGAGTTCTCCCGTGTTTCCCCTGATTCGAACTCGGAGAATTACAGTAATAGCCGTTTGTAGGTACTCGAGGCTCTCGTGGACATTTTTCACAGTGCTGAAAAAACGTCACGAGTTATCGTGTTTCCCGAGTACCTGCCGTTAGCGTTACGAGCCGCTATTAGACATCTACGAGCTCCGACGTACCCGCTACGTACATTCTACGTACATACCATGAGTTTGACTTTTTTTTAAACTGGGAAGAGCTCTTGAATTACCTCGTACTGTGGGACAGGCCCTTAACATTATCCTACACACACACTAGGGACAATTTACATTCATACCAAGCCAATTAACCTGTAAACCTGTACGTCTCAGGAGTGTGGGTGGAAACAGAAGATCTAGGAGAAAACCCACGCAGGGCTGTCCGTCATCCCCCACTTATGCAGGTTATGCGCTGTTCTTGCACGGAGGGTGCGGATTCTGTTCAGGGTTCGCCGTTGCTTGCGATGGAGGTCAAAACCCGGTGGTTTCACTGTGGGGGGTCTGTGATGACCTCTCCGTTGTTGGTGTTGGCATCTTTCCAGGCTCTGCGCCACTCAGTCTTGGAGTCAAAGTCTTCCAGGGGTTTAACGGAAGACGAGAAGTGCTTGCGGGACTTCAGGCGCATGTTGGACGGACTGTGCAAGTCAGCATGGGTGGGAAGGTCAGGGCTAGCCTCGATGATGCACCAATCTTTCATCATCCTCTCCCTTCTGCGAATGCTGGGAGAGGCGATATGCTGGAGTAACACAACGGGACAAGCAGCATCCCTAGAGAGAAGGAATGGGTGAAGTTTTGGGTCTCGACCCGAAACTAAAAATTTGACTTTTCTTCATTCCCCCAGTAAGGACATTTCTTTTACCAGGTTAACTAGAATCGACTTTGTATAAATGAGGACATCTCAGCATGAGCAAGGATCAATTCCAAAGCATGACTGGACATTTATTAAGTAGCAATTTTGAAGTGGAATTGAAGGAAAATGGAATTGTGCATGAACGGACTGTGGTGACACTACAAATTGGTTCAGTTCAGTAAAGTTGAGGGGAATGAGACACGATCAAGATTCTCAGAGTGGCTGAGAGGACCTGAGAGAGTGTGTCGGAAGCAACTGCAGATGCAGGTTTAGGTCCTAAGTGATAGGAGTTGAATTAGGCCATTGGGCCCCATCAAGTCTACCCCGCCATTCAATCATGGCTGATCTATCTCTCCCTCCAAACTTCATTCTCCTGCCTTCTCCCCATAACCACTGACACCGGTACTGATCAAGAATCTATTTATCTCTGCTGTAAAAATATCCACTGACTTGGCCTCCACAGCCTTTTGTGGCAATGAATTCCACAGATTCACCACCCTCTGACTAAAGAGATTCCAACTCACCTCCTTCCTAAAAGAACATCTAATTCTGAGGCTGTGACCTTTGTTCCCGGACTCTCCCATTAGTGGAAACATCCTCTCCACATCCACTCTCTCAATATGAAGAAGGGTCTCGACCTGCAACGTCACGTACTCCCTTTCTCCAGAGATGCTGCCTGACCTGCTGACTTAATCCAGCAATTTGTGTCTCTCTTTAATTCTGAAGCTGTGCCCGCTGGTCCTAGAGCATTGTCTTTCAATCTTTTTACCCTTGCGGAACCCCTGAAATATTTTTCATGTCCCAGGGAATCCCTACATAAAAATTATTATATATCTTTATTAATCTCTTTCTTTCTCTTTCATAAACTTAAAGTTCATAAGGCAAATATAATATAACTGGTTTAAGCAAAGAATAACACATTTTTCTCGTTTATTGACAAGGTAAAAAAAGAAAACTGAAATCAAACTGCTTGTTCAAAACTGAAGCAAATAAAGGCAAACAGAAGAACTAACCTGGGGGGGGGGTTACATACATAAATAAACTTTTGATAACACTTCAATCCTTTAGTCTTGCACCTCCTGTCTGTTCATCTCAGGCAGATGGTTGGACAAAGGGCAATCAAAAACCTGGCCTCAATTACCTCCTCTGGCAGCTCGTTCCATATCCTCACAAGGAATTGGGTACAGAAATTGTGATGTTTCGTTACACTGATGGAAGATGTTAGTGAGGCCACACCTGGAGTATTGTGTGCAGTCTTGCTCAACATGTTGCGGGAAAGCTGTCATTAAATTGGAAAGAATGTAGAGAAGGTTAATGAGGATATTGCCGGAACTCGAGGGCCTGAGATACAGGGGGAGCTTGGGCGGGCTAACACTTTATTCCAGAAGGGGAATAAATAGGACGAATGCACAGTTTTTTTTGAGAATCAGGAACTAGATGGCATGGGTTTAAGATATGCCCACTCGTTCTTGATTCCGTACCTAGAGCAAAGTTTTAACAGGAACCCGAGGGACAAATGTTTCACATGGGGAGTGGTGGGTATGTGGAACAAGCTGCCAGTGGCAGTTTAGTTTAATTTAAAGATACAGCATGTACACAGGCCCTTCGGCCCATCGAGTTAGCGCCGACCAGCGATCCCCGCACCCTAGCACTATCCTACACACTAGGGACAATCTGCAAAAGCCAATTAACCTTCAAACATAGAAAATAGGTGCAGGAGTAGGCCATTCGGCCCTTCGAGCCTGCACCGCCATTCAATATGATCATGGCTGATCATCCAACTCGGTATCCTGTACCTGCCTTCTCTCCATACCCCCTGATCCCTTTAGCCACAAGGGCCACATCTAACTCCCTCTTAAATATAGCCAATGAACTGGCCTCAACTACCCTCTGTGGAAGAGAATTCCAGTGATTCACCACTCTCTGTGTGAAACATGCACGTCTTGTGAATGTAGGAAGAAACCCAAGTGGTCACAGGGAGAACGTGCAAACTCTGTACAGACAGCACCCGTAGTCAGGGTCAAACCCCGGTCTCTGGTGCTGTAAGATAGCATCAGTGCCACTGAGTTAGATAGAGCTCTAGGGGCTAGTGGAATCAGGGGATATGGGGAGAAGGCAGGCACAGGTTATTAATAGGGGACGATCAGCCATGATCATATTGAATGGCGGTGCTGGCTCGAAGGACCAAATAGCCTCCTCCAGCATCTATTTTCTATGTTTCTATTAAGTCGTTGATGCTGGTATAATCGTAGCATTTAAAAGATATGTGGACAGGTACGTGGATAGGATATTGTTTTTTGGAGGGAAATGGCCCAAATGCGGGCAGAGGGGACTAGCATAGACGAGTTGGGCCGAAGGGCCTGTTTCTGTGCTGTGTGACTCTGGCCAGTGGAAAGATGGACGGATGCTGCGGAGAAACAGAGCTGGATGTTTGTGGTCCGGGGATTATTGGAGATAGTGGTGGGAGGAGAATGTTGACAGCGAGAGAGGAAGCGGGGGGGTGAAGTCTGCACTGAGGAATGACTAATGGTCATTTCTTCTCAATTCATTCAGTGGGGGAAAAAAACCCCACCTACTTCTACAGTTGAAATCTATGTATTGAATCATATGTTGGATGGTTTTACAAGAAGTGAATATTTTACATTAATCAATTTCACATGGACATGCTGGGAATGGAGGGATATAGATCATGTGTCGGCAGATGAGCTTAGTTCATCTTGGCATCATGTTCCACGTGGATATTGTGGGTCGAAGGGCCTGTTCCTGCGTTTTACTGTTCCATGTACTAATAAAGCAGAAGGACATCTGGTTTAAGATCCGTGCATTGAAGTGAATTCGCTGTGCATGTGGCAAATTAAACTCGGTGCATAGAGCGGTGCATAAACTAAAGCAAAACTAAAGGGAATTAAAAGGTGGCAGATTACATGTTGGGATTTTATCAGGATGCATTTCATCAGGATGAAATGCTGATAAGATTTTTTTTGTTCGTACGGCTGTACGGTGACCCCAGATTTCACTATACTAATTGGTGCATGTGACAATTAATGCCTCTTGAATCTTCAGGATGCATTGCGGCTTGGTTTGGGAACAGTCCCGTCCGAGACCGCAAGAAATTGCAGCGAATTGTGGACGCAGCCCAGACCATCACACAAACCAACCTCCCTTCCATTGATGTGTAGGAAAGAACTGCAGATGCCGGTTAAAATCGAAGGTAGACACAAAAAGCTGGAGGAAGCTGGAATAATAATACATTATTATTTTTCAGCTTGTTCAAGTCTGAAATACGTTAATATACTTCCTCCATCAGTAATTACGGCAGTGTGTGAGCATGGACGTGGTCCAGGGCATGGAATCACAGAGCTTTGAAATCTTCACGGTCACTCAAGTAAAATAGTAAGATTAAACGAGAACTTCCCAGTTTGAAGTTTGATCCTTATTTTATGAGGAGTTACGATGAGGGATTTTGTGCCCTCCGCTCCCACCCTCTATCATAAGGTCAACTGGTATATTAGAGGCTCTTAATCTTACTATCTTCAGTCATTGTTGTTATCTGTGATTCCACACCGCTGCTTTGAAGAATGTCGCTGGCGGGGTCTTCACGAAATCCCGCAGCATCTCTGGAGTGAAGGAATGGGCGACGTTTCGGGTCGAGGCGGGTTGAGTCTGAAGAAGGGTCTCGACCCGAAAACGTCGCCCAGGCCTTCTCTCCGGAGATGCTGCCTGTCCCGCTGAGTTACTCCAGCATTTTGTGTCTCCCTTCCATTGACTATTTATACCTCACGCTGCCTCGGCAAGGCCAGCAGGGTAATCAAGGATGAGTCGCACCCTGGCCACTCCCTCTTCTCCCCTTTCCCATCGGGCAAAAGGTATAGAAGTGTGAAAACGCACACCTCCAGATTCAGGGACTGTTTGTTCCCAGCTGTTATCAGGCAACTGAATTATCCTACCACAACCAGACAGCAGTCCTGACCTACTATCTACCTCATTGGTGACCCTCGGACTATCTTTGATCAGACTTTATTGGCTTTACCTTGCACTAAACGTTATTCCCTTATCATGTATCTATACACTGTAAATGGCTCGATTGTAATCGTGTATTGTCTTTCCACTGACTGGTCAGCACGCAACAAAAGCTTTTCACTGTACCCCGGTACACGTGACAATAAACTGAACTGGAACTGAATTAACTGGAAATGATGGAAGGGGCTCTGGTTTCATATTTACATTTAGCATTTATCTTGTCGGTAATTAAGGCTGCAGCCTGCAGAATTATGTTGGTAAATAGTTTAGAATGCACGTCGAACTTTATCACCCAGACAGTGCGGCGACTCGGAGACTGTTTATATTCAGTATTGATAATCAAGACAAATGCAATTCATTTTAATAGTAAGATTAAACGAGAACTTACCAGTGTGAAGTTTGATCCTTATTTTATGAGTTACGATGAGGGGTTTCGTAAAGCCCCCGCCAGCATGCGCGACATTCTTCAAAGCAGCGGTGTGAAATCACAGATAACAACAATGACTGAAGATAGTAAGATTAAGAGACTCTAATATACCAGTTGACCTTATGATAGAGGGTTGGGAGCGGAGGGCACAAAATCCCTCATCGTAACTCCTCATAACATAAGGATTTTATGTCAAAGTCAAAAAGTCAAGTCAAACAAACTTTATTGTCATTTAGAAATACATTGATATATGCAGTTCCAAACGAAATTACGTTGCATTTGGCTCCCTGTGCAACACGATAATTAACAGAAGGATAAACATGGATAAAATGGATAAAAAGGATAAATAGACAATGGTGGCAGCCCATTACATGGCATTCAGGAGTCTGATGGCTCGTGGGAAGAAGCTGTTGCAGAACCTTGATGTTCTGCTCCTTATGCTGTGATATCTTTTTCCCGAGGGCAGCAGAGTGAACAGTCCGTGATGGAGATGTGTGGGGTCTTTTATAATACTGCTGGCCTTAGACACGCAGCGTTTGGTCGCAATATCCCCGATTGAGGGGAGAGAGGTCCCGATGATTTTTTCCGCTGTCCTCACCACTCTCTGCACAGACTTCCAGTCGGAGGCTTTACAGTCCCCAAACCAGACAGAGATACAGCTGGTCAGAATACTCTCTATGGTGCCCCTGTAGAAAGTGGTGAGGACGGGATGGGGGAGGTGAGCTCTTCTCATCCGGCGCAGAAAGTGCAACCGCTGCTGCGCTCTCTTAACTGTTGATGAGATGTTATTCGACCAGGTCAGACTGTTAGTGATCTGCACCCCCAGGAACTTAGTGCTACTGACCATTTCCACGTCACTGTCATTGACGTGAAGTGGTATGGGACTGTGCCGGTTTTTCCTGAAGTCGACGATGACCTCCTTTGTTTTTTCGACATTCAGGATCAGGTTGTTCGTATTGCACCAGTCCACCAGTTGTTTCACCTCCTCCCTGTAAGCCAGCTCATTGTCGTCCCTGATGAGGCCCACCACTGTTGTGTCATCTGCGTACTTCATGATGTGGTTTGTACTAAACCTGGCACAACAGTTGTGGGTCATCAGGGTAAACAGCAGTGGACTCAGGACACAGCCCTGAGGGGAGCCGGTGCTCAGAGAGATGATGTTAGAGGTGTTATTTCCAACCCTCACAGACTGGGGTCTGTCAGTGAGGAAGTCCAGTAGCCAGTTACACATGGGGGTGCCGAGGCCCAATGGAACCAGTTTGCTTATCAGGTGCTGGGGGATAATTGTGTTGAATGCTGAACTGAAATCCACGAACAGCATTCGCACATAGGTGTTCTTCTCCTCTAAATGTTCCAGACTCAGATGGAGTACGGAGGATATAGCGTCCTCTGTGGAGCGGTTTGGCCTGTAAGCAAGGTGGTGGAGCAGTCTTATAGTCCGTGATTGTTTTGATTCCCTGCCACATGCGCCTGGTGTTCTTGGGGTCATGGAAGAAGCTCTGGATTTTCTGACCATGGGCACGCTTGGCCAGCCTGATGACTCGGTTCAGGTTGGCTCTTGCGGATCTGAGTGCCACCACGTCGCCGGATTTAAACGCGGCATTACGTGCTCTCAGCATTCCACGTACCTCTGTGGTCATCCAGAGTTTCTGGTTGGCCCGTACAGTGATGGTCTTGGTGACACAGACATCCTCTATGCACTTCTACATGTAAGCAGACATGGACACAGTGTACTCCTCCAAGTTGATGTGTTGACTGACAGTTGCAACCTTCTTGAACATGTCCCAGTCTGTGCATTCAAAACAGTCCTGTAGTGTTGTCATAGCTCCCTCTGGCCAGTCCCTGACCTGCTTCACAGTAGGTTTTTCTCTGGTAAGCAGGGGCCTGTATGCAGGAATTGGCATCACAGAGATATGGTCTGAGGAGCCAAGGTGGGGGCGGGGGACTGCCTTGAATGCCTTCTTGATGTTAGTATAGGCTAGGTCCAGTGTATTGATTCCCCTGGTTGCAAAGTCTACATGCTGGTAGTAATGTGGGAGAACAGTCTTCATGTTGGCCTGGTTAAAATCCCCAGCAACAATGAAGACACCATCTGGATGTGTAGATTGTAGGTCACTAATGGAATGATAAAGAGCATTCAGGGCCTCCTTAGTGTTTGCACTGGGTGGGATGTACACGGCTGTGATGGTTATAATGGTAAATTCCCTGGGCAGATAGAAGGGTCTGCATTTTATTGTCAAAAACTCAATGTCTGGGGAGCAATAATTTGATACCACTGTGGCATTATTACACCAGCTGTTATTAGTGTAAATGCACACACCACCACCCCGGGATTTCCCACTAAGAGCGTAGCTTCTGTCCAACCTGAATGCTGTTAACCCCTCCACGCTAATAGCGCCGTCGGGAACAGAGGAGTTTAACCACGTCTCTGTTAGGATCAGGGCGCAGCAATCTCTCACCTCCCGTTTGGTTACCAGGTCCAGCCTCAGGTAGTCCAACTTATTCTCCAGGAAGCGGACGTTAACGAGCAGAATAGACGGAAGCGGTGTCCTGCAGGGGTTAGCCTTCAGTTTCGCCGTTAGCCCCCCACGAGTACCGCGCTTCTGCTTCCTGTCGCACCGTCTCCTCCTCCTCCGCGTGCGGCCAGTGGTGGTAGGAGACTCCGCGGCTTCGTAGGCCGCTGGCTCCAGCCGACGCAGCAGTCTGAGACTCCGTAGAGTCTCCAGAGTAACCCGATCAACGGCCAGCGAACTGCTGGATGCATGCAGTTTCAACCCGGACTGACAGTCGCACCGAAAACCGACCATCAGACTCTGGACTGAACAAGTAAGTGTGTGATTTTTTACCTTTAAATTTCTGTTTCTGTCGGGAGCCAATGCAGCCGCAGCCGCACAGGGCACCGCCAATTACTGATGGAGGAATTATGTTAACGTATTTCAGACTTAAACAAGCTGAAAAATAATAAGGTATTTATTAATACAAACAAAAAACTCCTGAATTCGGGGAAAAACGTTTAGGGAACAGCACTTAAAACTGAATCCACAAACGTTGCGGGAGTGGCCACAGGTTTGTTATAAAAACGCTGAAATGTACTTTCACTGGCCCAGCCCGCTGTTGCGAGGACATGATCCATGGGTACCTCCATGGTCCTCGCCACTGACGTGGATGCAGCCCTGGTAGAATGAGATTTTAAAATGTTAGTGTCTATACCTGCTGCACCCAATACCACTCTGAGCCACCTGGAGATAGTCTGCACCATCACCCTGTGATGTGGGTTTTTGTAGCTGATAAACAGACCCGTCTCCATTTTCCTGATGTGTGTGACATTGATATAATGTCGGAGATAGGGGCTATACAGAGTCGTACATCAACGGGGAATGCTAGGAATTCCAATTTCAGACCTGTAGATCCAGGCCTGTGTTGTTTAAGTAACTCATCTATAAAGAAAGTCACTTTATTAGGGGTCGAGTCCATTCTGTCCAGTTTTAGTTTCTGTAGTGTCTGGACCCTTTGTGCTGTGGTCAGTGCCATTAACATCACCACTTTGAAGGTGAGTTTGTCCAGTGGTAAATCCGTCATAGGCGACCAGCTCCTGAGTAGGGACAGCACAACCCCAATGTCCCAGGTGATATTATATCGTGATCGGGGATGGTTGGAATTGAATATACCCCTCATGAGTTTGGATAGCAGCTGGTGAGATCCCACTCCAATGTTGAGATAGGATGACAGTGCAATCCTGGCACTGTTTATGGCACTGTAACTGAGGGCCTCATAATAATGAAGGCCCGCGAGGAATTCCAGCACATTGGTGATCGTAGCAGAGTTGTAGGTGGTCTTGGTCTGACTACAGAAGGCCTCCCACTTCCTTATGTGGGGGAGGTACTGCTTTCTTGTGCACTCTCTGCACGATGCTGTGATGATGTCCATGGTTCTTGTTGACAGCCCGAATTCCAGTAATGGCCTCTTCAGAACCTGCAAGCCAACAGGTTCAGATGACCATGGCTACAGATGACCATGGCCACAGATGACCATGGCACAGGCATTTAGTAACCTGTACCCGTGGTTCTTTCATCATGTTGAGGACCACCGGGTACCATGGTTGTGTGGGCCAGTCGGGTATTATCAGTATACCTGATGCAGAATCTAGTTGAATTTTCTGCAATACCCGACTGATGAGGCAGAATGGGGGAAATGCATAGAAGAACAATTTCCCCCAATGTAGCGAGAACGCGTCCATCGCCACTGCCTCAGGATCTGGTTCCCAAGAGACATATGATGGTATCTGATGGTTCAACTGGGAGGCAAAGAGGTCGATATCTGGTGTTCCATATTTGGCTATAATTTTAGCAAATATTTGGGGGTTCAACATCCACTCGATGTTGTCATGAAATACTCGTGACCTGGTGTCCGCCACTGTATTGAGCTTACCTGGAAGGTATGTAGCTGATATCCAAATATTTATTTCAATACACCAGAGCCAAATTAAGTTTGCCAATTCATCACAAGATATTGAGTTGACCCATATGGTTTAAATACGCCACCACTGAGGTATTATCTATTTGAAGACAGACATGATGCAGATTTGTGCAGTAAGCCCGCAGCCCGTGAAATGCTCCCAGCATTTCCAAATAGTTTATATCTTGTGATTGAAGAAGAGTAGACTCGTGCAAATCCCATCTGCCGCCACCACTGGAAGTGGTGTCGGTAGCTCCCCAGCCCTGGGCGCTTGCGTCGGTTTTTAACATGACTGATGGGTTTGATATAATGATGGGATTAAAACAATCACGAATACTGCTAATCCACCATTGTAGCTCAATTTTTGCCTTGTTTGGCAGCTGCATAGGTCTGTCAAAATGTCCAGCGTTTGCTTTTAATGCTGAGATTTTTGCTCTTTGCAAGTTTTGATAGTGTAACGGGCCAAATTGTGCAGCTGGAAATGTAGCTACAAGTTTCCCAATCACCTTAGCAGCATGTCTAATAGTCGGTTTCCTGGCGCAAGCAAGGCTGTTATATGCCTCTACTATGCCTGTTGCTTTGTTCCCTGGGACAGTGACAATCATATGATTGGTGTTAATCGTGAATCCCAGATAGTCCATAATCACAGAGGGATTGAACTTAGAGTTGTCTGGATGGATGACAATCCCTAGTTTTTCGAATAATGATTTGGTACCTGTTACTGCTAATTTAGCTAATTCCAAAGGATTTTCCCACAATTAAAATGTCATCTAGATATGCCATGACTATGTGGCTTTGGCTTCTTAGAGACGCCAATACTGGTTTTAGTATTTTGGTAAATAACCTAGGGGCTGTTGTAAGCCCATTAGGTAGGGCTTTGTAATGCCATAGTTGCCCAATCCAGACAAATTTTAAGTATTTACGGTGATGTTCCCGTATAGGTACTGAATAGTATGCATCTTTTAGATCAATGCAGGCCACAAAGCACCTTCTGGAAATCAGTTGTTTAGCCGTTTCAAATGTTTCCATCTTGAAATGGGTATATTGAACAAAGGTATTCAAGTGGGTTAAATCAATTATGATACGACATTCACCATCTTTTTTTGTTTTAGTAAAGATGTTAGATACAAACTCAAGAGGTTCATGTGTCATTTTTTCTATAACCCCCTTGGTGTATAACCTTAATAGATCCGCATGTCCTTCCACTTTTTCTTTGTGAGAAAGTGCAAATTTCCGGTTAGGTACATGCTGAGCTGGGGGAAGTTGTCCGTTTATGAATTCAATTTCATAACCCTGAATACTTTGTAATATAAAAGTGTCAGAAGTTATAGAACTCCATGCATCCTAGAATGTACACAATCTCCCTCCTACTTGTGAGGTTATACATGCAGCACTCTCAAGAGAACCAGAACCCCTTATCTCCATGGTTACCGGCGGGGCTTGATGTACTGGCCTTTCTTGGTTCGTTGTGTTGCTGGGATGTGGGGTTGGTGCATCTTCCAGGCTAGTCGCTGTGGGCCCTGTCCTAAAAAAGGCTTTTGTTGATAGGGCGTGACCTTAGGGTTGGTTCGAGTTGCCCTGTCGGGTTGAACCCGAGGCCTGTTTGATGTTGCATAAGGATGCTGTCTGTGATACGCCGATGATCTGCTCGAGGATGGTGGTTTCATCAACCCGACCGCTTTTGCTTCCTCGCCCAGGTCTTTTACCTGTTTAGGTAGGTCTTCATCGAACAACTGTCTCGGTGGCGGCGTTACATTGGCTTCGCACAAACCCGCGAATTTAGAGTTTAGTGTTGGACGAATAGATCTCTTGCAACACAGGTTCTTGCACCAACCCCTCTTCAAAGTCAGCTAATGCCTGACTTCTGGCACTCCCTATTGAAGAGGGAGAGATGTTTGGCAGTTCTGCCGTGTGTCTTCTGGATCCTATAGACACACGCTCTTGATGGAGAAGGTCCCTTTCGAGCAGCCGCTCCGCCATTTGCTCCATACGAGCTATGCGACCGTCGCCGCTATCTGCTGATGGCAAGTCGACTTCCCCAGGTTCTGATGAACAATTGGGGCTTCTCCCATCAGTCCGCACCTCGTCGAGGTGATGTCTAAGGAACCTAGGTAGGTAGTCGGTGCCTGCCG
Source organism: Raja brachyura (assembly GCA_963514005.1). Next base: position 6,882,811 of record OY740787.1, on the reverse strand, counting down.
CTCCGAAGGGGCTATACGACTCCCGCGCGGATTTGCCGCTTGTCCGCGGCCTTCCGGACTGAAGCGGTGGAGTATTGGTGCCAGCCGCTCCTGCGGGGCTACACGACATCCGCGCGGGCTTGCCGCCAGTCCCGCAAGTACATAGAAACATAGAAATTAGGTGCAGTAGTAGGCCATTCGGCCCTTCGAGCCTGCACCGCCATTCAATATGATCATGGCTGATCATCCAACTCAGCCACGGTCATCTCGTACCTGCTTTCTCTCCATACCCTCTGATCCCTTTAGCCACAAGGGCCACATCTAACTCCCTTTTAAATATAGCCAATGAACTGGCCTCAACTACCATCTGTGGCAGAGAGTTCCAGAGACCCACCACTCTCTGTGTTAACAAAGTTCTTCTCATCTCGGTCCTAAAGGATTTCCCCCTTATCCTTAAGCTGTGATCCCTTGTCCTGGACCTCCCCAACATCGGGAACAATCTTCCTGCATCTAGCCTGTCCAACCCACTTAAGAATTTTGTAAGTTTCTATAAGATCCCCTCTCAATCTCCTAAATTCTAGAGAGTATAAAACGATTCTATCCAGTCTTTCTTCATTAGACAGTCCTGACATCCCAGGAATCAATCTGGTGAACCTTCTCTGCACTCCCTCTATGGTAATAATGTCCTTCCTCAGATTTGGAGACCAGAACTGTACGCAATACTCCAGGTGTGGTCTCACCAAGACCCTATACAACTGAAGTAGAACCTCCCTGCTCCTATACTCAATTCCTTTTGCTATGAAAGCTAACATACCATTCGCTTTCTTCACTGCCTGCTGCACCTGCATGCCTACTTTCAATGACTGGTGTACCATGACACCCAGGTCGCGCTGCATCTCCCCTTTTCCTAATCGGCCACCATTTAGATAATAGTCTGCTTTCCTGTTTTTGCCACCAAAGTGGATAACCTCACATTTATCCACATGATACTACATCTGCCAAACATTTGCTCACTCACCCAGCCTGTCCAAGTCACCTTGCAGTCTCCTAGCATCCTCCTCACAGCTAACACTGCCCCCCAGCTTAGTGTCATCCGCAAACTTGGAGATATTGCCTTCAGTTCCCTCATCCAGATCATTAACGTATATTGTAAATAGCTGGGGTCCCAGCACTGAGCCTTGCGGTACCCCACTAGTCACTGCCTGCCATTGTGAAAAGGACCTGTTTACTCCTACTCTTTGCTTCCTGTTTGCCAGCCAGTTCTCTATCCACATCAATACTGAACCCCCAATGCCATATGCTTTAAGTTTGTATACTAATCTCTTATATGGGACCTTGCCGAAAGCTTTCTGGAAGTCCAGATACACCACATCCACTGGTTCTCCCCTATCCACGCTACTAGTTACATCCTCGAAAAATTCAACAAGATTCGTCAGACATGATTTACCTTTCGTAAATCCATGCTGACTTTGTCCAATGCTGTCATCACTTTCCAAATGTGCTGCTATCCCATCTTTAATAACTGACTCGAGCAGTTTCCCCACTACCGATGTTAGACTAACTGGTCTGTAATTCCCCGTTTTCTCTCTCCCTCCCTTCTTAAAAAGAGGGGTTACATTTGCTACCCTCCAATCCTCAGGAACTACTCCAGAATCTAAAGAGTTTTGAAAGATTATCACTAGTGCATCCACTATTTCTGGAGCTACTTCCTTAAGTACTCTGGGATGCAGCCTATCTGGCCCTGGGGATTTATTGGCCTTTAATCCATTCAATTTATCCAACACCACTTCCCGACTAACCTGGATTTCACTCAATTCCTCCTTTGACCCGCGGTCCCCTGCTATTTCCAGCAGATTATTAATGTCTTCCTTAGTGAACGCGGGACAGAAGTAGTTATTCAATTGGTCCGCCATATCCTTGTTCCCCATGATCAACTCACCTGTTTCTGACTGCAAGGGACCTACATCGGTTTTAACTAATCTCTTTCTCTTCACATATCTATAAACACTTTTGCAGTCAGTTTTTATGTTCCCTACCAGTTTTCTTTCATAATCTATTTTTCCTTTCCTAATTAAGCCCTTTGTCCTCCTCTGCTGGTCTCTGAATTTCTCCCAGTCCTCTGGTATGCTGCTTTTTCTGGCTACTTTGTACGTATGATCCTTTGCTTTGATACTATCCCTGATTTCCATTGTTATCCACGGATGCACTACCTTCCCTGATTTACTCTTATGCCAAACTGGGTTGAACAATTTTTGTAGTTCATCCATGCAGTCTTTAAATGTCTTCCATTGGGTATCCACCGTCAACCCTTTTAGAATTGATTGCCAGTTAATCTTGGCCAATTCACGTCTCATACACTCAAAATTACCTTTCTTTAAGTTCAGAACCATTGCTTCTGAATTAACAATGTCACTTTCCATCCTAATGAAGAACTCGACCATATTATGGTCACTCTTGCCCAAGGGGGCACGCACAACAAGACTGCTAACTAACCCTCCCTCATTACTCAATACCCAGTCTAAAATAGCCTGCTCTCTCGTTGGTTCCTCTACATGTTGATTTAGATAACTATCTCGCATACATTCCAAAAAATCCTCTTCCTCAGGGCCCCTGCCAATTTAATTCACCCAATCTATATGTAGATTGGAGTCACCCATTATAACTGTTTTGCCTTTGTCGCACGTATTTCTAATTTCCTGTTTGATACCATCCCCAACTTTACTAGGTTCAGCTTCCATGTTGCGTGGTATCCAATCAGCGGAAAGACTGTACATGATTGCAATCGAGCCGTCCACAGTGTACAGACACATGATAATGGGAAGAAGGGTTAGCGAAAGATAAAGCCAGTAAAGTCCGATCAAAAATAGTCTGAGGGTCTCCAATGCAGTGGATGGTATCCCAGGACCGCTCTCCAGTTGCTGGTAGGATGGTTTAGTTGCTTCAGATAACAGCTGGGAAGAAACAGTCCCGAATCCAGTGGTGTGTGTTTTCACATTTCTGTACCTTGTGCCTGACCTTGGGCCTGGTCATGGAGAGATGTAAACACAACGTTCGTAAACGGCGAACACGGTGAAGAGAAACCAACGTAGGTAACAAGAGGCCGTTATTATCAATGACCGGCACGGGAGAGATTTGCGTGGCTTTTTTTTTGTGTGGGAAGGAACGGCAGATGCTGGTTTAAACTGAAGATAGACACAAAAAGCTGGAGTAACTGGATAGAAGGAATGGGTACCGTTTCGGTTCAAGACCCTTCTTCACACTCTTTCCAACAGCGCATTGAACTGGCTACAGCGCCTGGAGGTCCTTATGTAACATGTTCCTGATGTTGGGGGAGTACAGAACCAGGGGCCGCAGTTTAAGAATAAGGAGTAAGCCATTTAGAACGGAGACGAGGAAACACTTTTTCTCACAGAGAGTGGTGAGTCTGTGGAATTCTCTGCCTCAGAGGGCGGTGGAGGCCGGTTCTCTGGATGCTTTCAAGAGAGAGCTAGATAGGGCTCTTAAAAATAGCGGAGTCGGGGGATATGGGGAGAATGGAGGAACGGGGTACTGATTGGGTATGATCAGCCATGATCACATTGAATGGCGGTGCTGGCTTCAGGGGCCGAATGGCCTACTCCTGCACCTATTGTCTATTGTCAATTGTCTCTGCTGCCTCAAACGCAAGAGGAAGAAGACTTTTTTTGGACAGATGTACAGCTACTGCAAACAGGCACGGACTCTGCCAGTAATTTGTTGGAGTTATACTGAGGCTGTGGCGGGTGATTGGCTTGCTTGCGATTCACTTTTCCAGCTGCTTAACACACAAGTTCGCATTCACCGAAATCATGATGTTCTAACAGCCTCGCGCGCCTTCGAACTTTGACTGTGTGTCGTTAGGACGTATTAATTTCTCATTTCACACCTAAACCCGGTGCCATACCTGTTTCCGAGACGAATCATAAATGGTCGGTAACAGGGAATGCATTCTGCAATAAGTTCATATGGTGGAAAGCAAGACTGTGTACGCAAGTAATTCCCAATTAGTAACCGATGCGATTCCATACATCGTCCACCCGCTTCCTCTGGCTACACAACAAACTCACCAGGGACCGGACTATTACAAGATATGTGTATGTATCCAATTAAAGCAAACTCTGTGAAAATCCTCCAAGAATTCTCAAGGCAATGGAATCAGCTCCGAACCACTGTGATGGCCATAACTCATTGGAATTTCAATTGGCATCACAACCCCTATGCCTGGAAATTATTTTCCTCGGAGTTGTGCAGAAGCATTGAGTCATACAGTGTATATGCAGGCCATTCAGTCTGAGGAATGGACTCCACCCGAAACTTCACCCAGTCCTTCTATCCAGAGATGCTGCCTGTCCCGCTGAGCTACTCCAGAATCTTGTGTCTATCTTCAGTGTAAACCAGCATCTGCAGTTCCTTCCGACACTAATCAGTCCAGCCCAGTCTTTGGATGAGAACATACAGTTCAAGATTAGCAAGTTTGCTGATGATACAAAAGTTAGTGGTTTTGCAGATAGTGAAGATGGTTGTGAACGATTCCAGCAGGATCTGGATCGATTGGCCAGGTGGGCGGAGGAATGGTTGATGGAATTTAATGCAGAAAAGTGTGAGGTGTTGCATTTTGGGACGTCGAAGAAAGGTAGGACATACACAGTAAGTGGTAGGCCTCTGGGTAGCGTTATAGAGCAGAGGGATCTAGGATGGATCCTTGAAGGACGAGTCGCAGAGAGATAAGTGAGTCAAAAAGGCTTTTGGCACTTTACTCTTCATCAGTCAGAGTATTGAGTGGTCATGTTGCATTGTATAAGATGTTGGTGAGACCGCATTTAGAGTATTGTGTTCAGTTCTGGGCACCAGGTTATAGGAAAGATATTGTCAAGCTTGAAAGGGTTCAGAAAATGTTTTATGAGAATGTGCCAGGACTAGAGGGTGTGGGCTATAGGGAGAGGTTGAGTAGGCTGGGTCTCTATTCCATGGAGCGCAGGAGGATGAGGGGAGATCTTACAGCACAGGTAGATGCACAGAGTCTCTTGCCCAGATTAGGGGAATCGATGACCAGAGGATATAGGTTCAAGTTGAGGGGAAAAGATTTAATGGGAATCCTAAGGGTAACTTTTCACACAGAGGGAGGTGGGTGTATGGAACAAGCTGCCAGAGAATGTAGTTGAGGCTGGAACTATCCCATTGTTTAAGAAACTGTTGGACAGGTACATGGATAGGGCAGGTTTGGAGGGATATGGACCAAGCACAGGCAAGTGGGACTAGGGTAGCTGGGACATTGTTGGCCGGAGTGAGCAAGTTGGGCCGAAGGGCCTGTTTCCACACTGCATCACTCTATGACTGTATGACCCTATGAATCTGAGGGGTAGACTTTTCACATGGAGGGTGGTGGGTTTGTGGAACTAGCTGCCAGAGGAGGTAGTTGTGGCAGGGACTATCCCAACATTTAGGGAACAGTTAGACAGGTACCTGGAAAGGATAGGTTTGGAGGGATATGGACCAAACGCAGGCAGGTGGGGCTAGTGTAGCTGGGACATGTTGGCCGGTGTGGGCGAGTTGGGTCGAAGGGCCTGTTTCCACACTGTATTATTCTATGACCCTATGACCCTGTGACCATGTGACCCTATGACTCTATGACACTCATACAACCTGACCACCTATCTCTCAGTTCCCGGTGAATAGTCCTGTCAGGTTTCCCAGGTTAAGGTGCAACCATGGGCAATGGCATTTGAAGCTCATTTAACAGTGGATGAATTGAAAATGAGCCCCGTTGCCTTGCTCTTTTGAATGTGCAGCCAATGTAATTAACACCCAATACATATATACATAGCTCCAAGTGCTGGAAGTAACAGTGGAGGGAATGGACAGGCAACGTTTCAGATTGGGACCCTTCCTCAGACTGGATCGAGTGCTGGACAGCGTCCAGAGGAGGTTTACAACAATGATCCCAGGATTAACATACTATGAGCGTTTGACGGCACTGGGCCTGTACTCGCTGGAGTTTAGAAGAATGAAGGGGGGGGGGGGGGGAAACAACATTGAAATGTACCAAATAGTGTAAGGCCTGGATAGTGGCAGAGTCTAGGACTAGAGGGCATAGCCTCGGAATAAAACGACGCACACCTTTAGAAAAGAGATCATCCACACATTTATCTCCTCCCGCCTCGATTACTGCAACTCCCTCTACACTGGCATCAGCCAATCTTCCCTGTCCCGCCTGCAACTGGTGCAAAACGCCGCAGCGAGACTCCTGACGGGCACCCGAAAAAGGGATCACGTCGCCCCGATCCTGGCCTCTCTCCACTGGCTCCCTGTGCGGTTCCGAATAAATTCCAAGATCCTTCTTTTCGTCTACAAAGCCCTTAACGGGCTTGCCCCCACCTACATCACAAGTCTGCTCACCCACCACACCACCTCCAGGTCCCTCAGATCAGCCGACTTGGGGTTACTGCACATCCCGCAGTCTAGGCATAAGCTCAGGGGCGACCGCGCCTTTGCGGATGCAGCTCCTAAACTGTGGAACAGCATCCCTCTTCCCATCAGAACTGCCCCCTCCATCGACTCTTTTAAGTCGAGACTTAATACTCATCTCTACTCTCAAGCCTTTCTTGACGTCCTCTGAGGGAGGGCTATATGTATGTATTTATGTATGTACTTAATCTATGAACCACTGTTGTATAACGTTAGTACCTCCACAAATGTAAAGCACTTTGGCCAACGAGAGTTGTTTTTTAAATGTGCTATAGAAATAAAAGTGACTTGACTAGATGTGGCGGAATCTCTTTAGACAGCGGATGATGAATCTGTGAAATACATTGCCACAGATGGCTGTGGAGGCCAAGTCCATGGGTTGTTTTAAGGCGGAGGCTGACAGATTCTTGATTAGTACGGGTGTCAGGGGTTATGGGGAGGAAGCAGCAGAATGGGGCCCAGATAGATCAGCCATGATTGATTGGCGGAGTAGACTTGGTGGGCCGAAAGGTCTAATTCTTCTCCAAGTACATGAACTTGAAGTGCACATTGCCTCAAGAGCGTCTGGCATTTAGCATTCATGGACGCTGGGTGTGGGGCTGACTTGGATCAACGTTGTGCAGGAAGGAACTGCAGATAGGCACAAAATGCTGGAGTAACTCAGTGGGTGAGGCAGCATCTCTGGAGAGAAGGAATGGGCGACGTGTCGGATCTCGACCTGAAACGTTGCCCATTCCTTCTCTCCAGAGGTGCTGCCTGACCCGCCGAGTTAATCCAGCATTTTGTGTCCACCTTTGGTGGATCAACTGGCATGTTCGTCTCCAGTTACTTTTATAGATCGATGAATGATTAACTATTTATTCTGCTCGGAAAATGAAGCCCCTGTTTGCGTTGCTTTCATACGGCTCTATAGCTGAGTTATAGGGAGAGGTTGAGCAGGCTGGGACTCTATTCCTTGGAGCGCAGGAGGATGAGCGGTGATCTTATAGAGGTGTATAAAATCATGAGGGAAAGAGATTGGGCAGACGCACAGAGTAGGCGAATCGAGGACCAGGGGACATGTGTTTAAGGTGAAGGAGAAAAGATTTAATAGGAATCTGAGGCAGTAACATGTTCAAACAAAGGATGGTGGGTGTATGGAACGAGCTGCCAGAGGAGGTATTTGAGGCCGGGACCACCCCAACGTTTAAGAAACAGTTAGACAGGTACATGGACAGAACATGTTTGGAGGGATATGGACCAAATGTGGGCAGTTGGGACGAGTGTAGCTGGAACATGTGGGCAAGTTGGGCCGAAGGGCCTGTTTCCACGCCGGATGACTCTATGCAAGTCATGTTCAGCTTTTTCACGGGCAAAATCCTTTTAATTGTATTTCTTCATCCATCAGTTAGGATGTCAGTTATTTTTGGACCATCAATCAGAGAAACCACTTGTGATTCATTGCCGAAACTGGAAGGAAGTCGCTTCTACAGCCAATCCAATAAATTCAATGCAAGTTGGAGGAACAGCGTCTCATATTTCGCTTGGGCAGCTTACAACCCAGCGGTGTGAATATTGATGTCTCTAACTTCAAGTAACCCTTGCTTTCCCTCTCTCTCCATCCCTCCCCCACACAAGTCGCACCAGCTTCTCGTTCTCACCTAGCAAACAGCTACCAATGGCCTGTTTCCTTTATCGTCGATCCTTATTTGCTTATCCTTCACTCATTTGTTCCGTCTATATCCCCCGTCTCCCCTGACTCTAGTCTGAAGAAGGATCGCGACCCGAAACGTCACGCATTCCTTCTCTCCAGAGACGCTGCCTGTCCCGCTGAGTTACTCCAGGTTTTTGTGTCTATCTTCGGTTCAAACCAGCATCTGCAGTTCCTCCCAACATAAACTCCACGGTGCTGGATTAAAAGTCCTGGTTCCTAATCCTGCTAGTTCTTTTGCCTGGGATATATTTATAACTCAAAGATAGACACGAAATGCTGGAGTAACTCAGCGAGACAGGCAGCTCTCTGGAGAGAAGGAATGGGCGACGTCTCGGGTCGAGACCCTTCTTCAGACTAGTGGACCCAAAACGTCACTCATTCCTTCTTTCCAGAGTTACACAGATGGATACATAGACAATAGGTGCCGGAGTATGCCATTCGGCCCTTCGAGTCAGTACCGCCATTCAATGTGATCATGCTGACCATCCACAATCAGTACCCTGTTCCTGCCTTCTCCCCCATCCCTTGATTCCGCTAGCCCTAAGACCTCTATCCAACTGTCCTTTGAATGCATCCAGTGAATCGGCCTCCACTGCCTTCTGAGGCAGAGATTTCCACAAATTCACAACCCTGTGGCTGAAAAATGTTCTTCCTCATCTCAGTTCTAAATGGCCTACCCCTTATTCCAATACTGGACTCCCCAAACACCGGGAACTTATTTCCTGCATCTAGCCTGTCCAATCCCTTAATCATTTTACATGTGCTGCCTGTCCCGCTGAGTTACTCCAGCTTTTTGCGTCTGCCTTCGGTTTAAATCTGCAGTTCCCTCCTCCACACTATGTGTTTATAAGTCACCGCATTCACATGACTAATGAGCGGAATTTGATACCTTTAAAAAAATATTTACTTGTCGCTTCGTTCTGGGAGGAAATGTTTAATATTTTTCTTGGCGGCACTCGGCAGGAAAACCGTGACCCTTGTTTGAATTATATATTGAATACTCGGATGCAGCCAGTGAGTGTGCGGTGAGTTGATGTGGTTAGTGTAATTTTACGGATCTTTGGCAAAGTTTTAAAATAGCGTTGCACGAAGATCTGGCTCCACTTATCTTATAAGGTTTTATTCTGCTCTATTTACCTTCAATGCATCTCATCGCACCCGCCTGCCTTTCTCTCATTGTTGACTTTAGACTGCAGATCAGGTACAGTACAGAAACAGGCCCTTCGGCCCAAACGGGCCCGTGCCGACCATAACGTCACAAGCTTATAGGAGCAGAATTAGGCCATCATTTGTATGATCAGCCACAATCACAATGAATGGCAGTGCAGGCTCGAAGGGCCAAATGGCCTCCTCCTGCACCTATGTTCTATGTTTCCATGTTTCTCCCGCACTCCAAAGATGTGCAGGTTTGTACTGGCTTATTGGCTTAGATAAAATTGTAAACTGTCGATGTGTATCTTGTAATTATATGTAGATTTGGAATTCTTGTAATTATATGGTCCTTAACATAAAAGTTTCATGTCAGTAGCGGTAACTGTGAAAATATTAGCTGTGTCCTGAGTTCACTGCTGTTCACCCTGATGACTCACGACTGTTGTGCCAGGTTTAGTACAAACCACATCATGAAGTACGCAGATGACACAACAGTGGTGGGCCTCATCAGGGACGACAATGAGCTGGCTTACAGGGAGGAGGTGAAACAACTGGTGGACTGGTGCAATACGAACAACCTGATCCTGAATGTCGAAAAAACAAAGGAGGTTATCGTCGACTTCAGGAAAACCCGGCACAGTCCCACACCACTTCACATCAATGACAGCGATGTGGAGGTGGTCAGTAGCACAAAGTTCCTGGGGGTCCAGATCACTAACAGTCTGACCTGGTCGAATAACATCTCATCAACAGTTAAGAGAGCGCAGCAGCGGTTGCACTTTCTGCGCCGGATGAGAAGAGCTCACCTCCCCCATCCCATCCTCACTACTTTCTACAGGGGCACCATAGAGAGTATTTTGACCAGCTGTATCTCTGTCTGGGTTGGCGACTGTAAAGCCTCTGACTGGAAGTCCGTGCAGAGAGTGGTGAGGACAGCGGAAAAAATCATCGGGACCTCTCTCCCCTCAATCGGGGATATTGCGACCAAACGTTGCGTGTCTAAGGCCAGCAGTATTATAAAAGACCCCACACATCTCCATCACGGACTGTTCACTCTGCTGCCCACGGGCAAAAGATATCGTAGCATAAGGAGCAGAAACATCAAGGTTCTGCAACAGCTTCTTCCCATGAGCCATCAGACGCCTGAATGCCATGTAATGGGCTGCCACCATTGTCTATTTATCCTTTTATCCTTTTTATCCATTTTATCCATGTTTATCCTTCTGTTAATTTATCGTGTTGCACAGGGAGCCAAATGCAACGAAATTTTGTTTGGAACTGCATATATCGATGTATTTCTAAATGACAATAAAGTTTGTTTTTTGACTAAATTTCTATAAAAACTACATCGTTCACAGGGAAGAAAATCTATTTGCCTTGTGGACACGAGGTCATAAGAAATAAAAGGAGAATTTAGGCCATTCCGCCCATCAAGTCTACTCCACCATTCAATCATGGCTGATCTAAAACTCCCCATAACCCCATTCTCCTGCCTTCTCCCCATTAACCCCTGACACGCGCACTGATCAAGAATCTATCTATCTCCGCCTTAGAAATATCCATTGACTTGGCCTCCACAGCCATCTGTGTGGAGTGGGCCAGTGATCATCCCACACACTAGCACTATTCTGGATCCTCTACCAGGGACAAGGGACAAGGGACAAAGTACTACTAGGGACAAGGGACATAGTATAATTCACAGACGCCAATTTACCAACAGGTAAATTAATCCTCCAGGTCCTTGAGATGATACAATAGACAATAGGTGCAGGAGTAGGCCATTCGGCTATTCGATGTGATCATGGCCGATCATCCCCAATCAGTACCCCGTTCCTGCCTTCTCCCCATATCCCCTGACTCTGCTATTTTTAAGAGCCCTATCTAGCTCTCTCTTGAAAGCATCCAGTGAACCTGCCTCCACCGCCCTCTGAGGCAGAGAATTCCACAGACTCACCACTCTGTGTGAGAAAAAGTGTTCCCTCGTCTCCGTTCTAAGTGGCTTACTCCTTATTCTTAAACTGTGGCCCCTGGTTCTGGACTCCCCCAACATCGGGAACATGTTTCCCGCCTCTAGCGTGTCCAAGCCCTTAACAATCTTATATGTTTCAATGAGATCCCCTCTGAGAGACCAATGAGATGCCGACCAACGATCACCCGTACACTAGTTCAACATTATCCCATTTTCACATCCTACACATGAGTGGTCATTTACAGAAACCAATTACCCTACAAACCTGGGTAGACACAAAATGCTGGAGTAACTCAGCAGGTGAGGCAGCATCTCTGATGCTGCCTCACCCGCTGAGTTACTCCAGCATTTTGTGTCTACCATCGATTTATACCAGCATCTGCAGTTCTTCCTTACACTCTACAGACCTGTACATCTTTTGAGTGTGGTAGGAAACCAGCGCACCCGGAGAAAACCCACGCGGTCAGAGCTAGAATGTACGAACTCCGTACAGACAGCACCCGTAGTCAGCATCGAACCCGGGTCTCTGTCGCTGTGAGAGTGATACAGTGTGGAAACAGGCCCTTCAACCCAACTTGTCCACACTGGCCAACCACACTAGTCCCACCTGCCCGCGTTTGGTCCATATCCCTCCAAACCTGTCCTATCCATGTACCTGTCTAACTGTTTCTTAAACGTTGGGATAGTCCCAGACTCAACTACCTCCTCTGGCAGCTCGTTCCATACACCCACCACTCTTTGTGTGAAAAAGGTACCCCTCAGATTCTTATTAAATCTTTTCCCCTTCACCTTGAACCAATGTCCTCCGGTCCTCGATTCCTCTGCTCTGGGCAAGAGACTGTGCATCTCCCCGATCTATTCCTCTCATAAGGCCGTGAGGGGAGGAATTAGTCAGTCAATTTTATTTGTATAACACATCTAAAAACAAACTCACGTTGACCAAAGTGCTGTTCATCAGTGAAGGTACCAATGTGCTCCATACAATGGTACACAGACCTAACAATACATACATAGATTGTTTACAGCGCCCCCTCAGAGGGCCTCAAAAACATTTTGAGCCTCGATTTAAAGGAGTCGATGGAGGGGGCAGTTCTGATGAGGAGAGGGATGCTGTTCCACAGTCTAGGTGCTGCAACCGCAAAAGCGCGGTCGCCCCTGAGCTTAAACCTAGACCGCGGGGTAGTCAGTAGCCCCAAGTCGGCCGACCTGAGGGACCTGGAGGTAGAATGGTGGGTTAGAAGAATTTTGATATGGTGGGGGTGGGGAGGAGGGCAAACCCGTTAAGGGCTTTGTATATTGATTAATAGGAGCTTGATGCTGATTCTGTACCGTACTGGGGACCAGTGGAGAGGGTGGGGTGGAGTGGAGGGGAGGAGAGGGGGGATGGAGGGGAGGGCTAAAATGGAGGATGAGGGGGGGGGGGGGGGAGGACATAGAGAGGAGGGGGAAAGACGGCAGTGGAGGCCAAGTCAGTGGATATTTTTAAAGCAGAGAGAGATAGATTAGTACGGGTTAGAGGTTATGGCGAGAAGGCAGGAGAATGGGGTTAGGAGAGGATAGATAGATCAGCCATGATTGAATGGCAGAGTAGACTCGATGGGCCGAATGGCCTAAGTCTGCTCCTATCACTTATGACCTTATATGACCTGTGCCAGCTTTGACTGCTGTTTGTCTAAGGTTATTGCCACAACACGAATGCTACTTTTGCTTAAGGGCCTGTCCCACTTTCATGACCTAATTCACAACCTTTTTTACTCGTGGATATGTTTCATCAGGTTAGAAAAAACGCCCCGACCTACTTGATGCCACGAGTACTTACACCAAGCGTCACGGCCTGCTATGACCTACCTACGACCTCGTGACGACCATGCTGCGAGTATGAGTCAAGGGCAAACTCGGCAGAGGTCGTGAATTAGGTCGTGAAAGTGGGACGGGCCTCTTAAGTCGGCATTCCAAAGGGAGTTTAAGAGGAAGTTGTTTTTCTTCAGCAAAGTTCCTTGGTTGCTCTGGTCGTGTGACGTCCTGACTGGCATTCACGGCTCGTCGGGTTGCTAACGCAACAAGTTAACCGATACGCCACAGTAACGCCGTGACAGATAGCCGTGTCGAGAGCAGTGTCAGGTAAGCCGAGGAATGATGAGACGCCAGTGACGCGGGACCAAGAGGCCCACTGGGCCGGCAGTCCATTCATCATCTCATGGAGCAGCGCAGCACAAGAGAGGGACAAAGGCAGGACAAAGCCATACATAGACAGAGAGGACGTGGACAGGAGGTTTACACTGGTGGGAGAGTCTAGAACCAGAGGCCACAGCCTCAGAATTAAAGAGCGCTCTTTTAGAAACATAGAAAATAGGTGCAGGAGGAGGCCATTCGGCTCAGCACCGCCATTCATTGTGATCATGGCTGATTGTCCACAATCAATAACCCGTACCTGCCTTCTCCCCATATCCCTTGATTCCACCAGCCACTTAGAGCTCTATCTAACTCTCTCTTAAATCCATCCAGTGATTTGCCCTCCGCTGCCCTCTGTGGCAGGGAATTCCACAAATTCACAACTCTCTGGGTGAAAACGTTTTTTTCTCACCTCAGTCTTAAATGGCCTCCCCTTTATTCTAAGACTGTGGGCCCTGGTTCTGGGCTCGCCCAACATTGGGAACATTTTTTCTTGCATCTAGCCTGTCCAGTCCTTTTAGAATTGTATATGTTTCTATAAGATTCTTTTAGAAAGGTGGTGGGGTGGAAGATTGCAACCTTCACGTGGCCCGCCCTGTTTCGACTAATGCAATCAACTCGACGTGCACAAACGGAAGATCAAATAGAACAAGTTGAACAACAACTTTAGGCTGTGCACGCCACACGAAAGAAAAAGAAGAAGAAGAAGAAGAAGAAAGGAGGTGAGGAGGAACTTCTTCAGTCAGAGGGTGGTGAATCTGTGGAACTCATTGCCACGGAGGGCTGTGGAGGCCAAGTCAGTGGATATTTTTAAGGCAGAGATTGGCAAATTACTGATTAGAACGGGTGCCAAAGGTTATGGGGAGAAGGTAGGGAGATGGGATTAGGAGGCATAGATCAGCCATGATTGAATGGAGGAGTGGACTCGATGGGCCGAATGGCCTAAGTATACTCCTGTAACTTGTGAGCGTGTGAGGTCCGCGACCCACAATATTTCTGCCGACAATTATGCCAAGGCCTACTCTATCCAAAAGCCTCTTAAACGCCACTACCTTATCTGCCCCCTGCACCAACACTGGCAGCATGCCGACACGTGAGTGACGCCTGTACGGTTGTGAGCCGTCGCCCAAAGAGTTGTACCTTTTTCTGGTCGCCGCTGGATTTTCAACACGTTAAAAATTTTCGGCAACCTACTGCGAATATGACGGGTGCCGGCAAGTCGCCGAATAAAATTGCGTAAGTGGGACAGGCTACAGCGCCAGAGAAACCGGGTTCGATCCTGACTGCGGGTGTTGTCTGTATGGAGCTCGCATGTTCTCCCCGTGATCTGCGTGGATTCCCTCCAGGATCTCCTGTTTCCTCCATTGTGAGGCAAGTCCAGAACCAGGGGGGCACAGTCTAAGAATAAAGGGGAGGCCATTTAAAACTGAGATGAGAAAAAAACCTTTTTCACCCAGAGAGTTGTGAATTTGTGGAATTCTCTGCCACAGAAGGCAGTGGATGCCGATTCACTGGATGGATTTAAAAGAGAGTTAGATAGAGCTCCAGGGGGGAGCGGAATCAAGGGATATGGGGAGAAGGCAGGCACGGGGTACTGATTGTGGATGATCAGCCATGATCACAATGAATGGCGGTGCTGGCTCGAAGGGCCAAATGGCCTCCTGCACCTATTTCCTATGTAGATTTGGAATTCTTGTAATTATATGGACCTTAACACAAAAGTTTCATGTCAGTAACGGTAACTGTGAAAATATTAAATTGTTATAAAAACTACATCGTTCACAGGGAAGAAAATGTAATTGCCTTGTAGACACAATCGACAATCA
This sequence comes from Raja brachyura, assembly GCA_963514005.1. The sequence continues at coordinate 6,867,537 of OY740787.1, read as the reverse complement.
ACGACGGGTGCAGGAGTAGGCCATTCGGCCCTTCGAGCCAGCACCGCCATTCAATGTGGTAATGGCTGATCATCCCCAATCTGCCTTCTCCCCATATCCCCTGACTCTGCTATCTTTAAGAGCCCTATTTAGATTAGATTAGATTAGATTACCTTTATTGTCATTCAGACCTTTCGGTCTGATGGATATTTCGTGCCTGCAGTCATACACATATTAAAAGTAACAAAAACACACAATAAACACAAATTTAACATCCACCACAGTGAGTTCATCAAACACTTCCTCACTGTGGTGGAAGGCAAAAGCCTTAGTCTTTGTCTCTTCCCTCCTTGTTCTCCCTCTGCGCTGAGGAGATCCAGGCCTCCGATGTTGCCGTCCACCAGGCCCGCAGCCGAGCCTCCGAAGCCAGGCTGCCGCACAGGGCCCGCCGCTGGAACGCTGGAGCACCGCAGCTCCAAAGCCAAGTCGCCGCTGAAATGTCACTGGAGCACCGCAGCCCTTTCTTGGGCTCTCTCTTGAGGCCATGAGATCATAAGGAATAGGAGTAGATTTTGGCCGTTCGGCCCATCAAGTCTACTCCGCCATTCAATCATGGCTGATCAATCTCTCCCTACTAACCCCATTCTCCTGCCTTCTCCCCATAACCTTTGACACCGGTACTAATCAAGGAAATGCAGATGCTGACATTTTGAGCAAAGCACAAAGTGCTGGAGGAACTCATCGGGACAGGGATACATCGGATCTGTGGAGGGAAATGGACAGGAGGTCTTTTGGAATGGTGGGAGGAATGTGTGTGCACTGAGGGGTATACGGGGTGGTGGGATATATGAAGAGAAGGGAACGTTGGGGAGGGTATTACCTGAAATTGGATTAGTCAGTGTTCATATCGTTGAGTTAGAGCACCTCCTATTCCACTTGGAAAACCTACTGCGACGCATTGGGTACATTAGTTTATTTATTGTCACGTGTACCGAGGTACAGTGAGAAGCTTATTGTAGGTATGTTGCAAAACTTACCTTTAGCGGCGCTGCACTTCTGCCGCTCCCCGTGTGCGCGACTTTAGCGCCTTTCAGAGGGGGACGGGCTTAAAGTGCCGTTTTTCCACAGACCTGGATAATCGATGCATGTCGGGTGATTTCGTTGCGGAAGAAAAATCGCTCCGACATTTCATCAATGAAGGTATTTTTAAATTACTCTAAATTATTTGTTAACTAGAGTAATTTAAAAATCACCTTCAAAAGCCGTGAGCACTGACAACCGGAAGGATTTTCCGTAGGGGAGAAAAAAAGGTAAATAGTTTATTTTTATATTAAAAGTTGGTTTTTCGGGAGGCTTTAATAATATTTTTATGTTGCGAAATGGGTTCCCAAAAAATGTATGAACAAACAGTATTTTTCCTGCCGACTTCACCGCTAACCGCAACGTTCTAATCCACTGCATTCCACTAAAACCCACTCGCTAGTTGATTTAAATGGCCATTAATTTACAGGCATAAAACACTAAATTCCTTCCATTTGGCCCAGAAATTCATGAAAATGAGATTTAAAAATTATGTTATATTGTGGATTATTGTGTGAATGTTATTTGGACACTTAGGCAATTTAAAAAAAGTTTATCTTTTCTTAAGAAATTGATAGATGTTTAGATCTACTCATTGAATTTTGTAATTAGCTACAATTAGATAACTAACTAATTATATGCTTTAATTTCAGGTAATCCAAGTAAGATTGTTTAATATTTGTTTCAGAATGCTTCAATCTATAATAACTGAAAATTTCATTGAGTTCTCTTAATTTTTAAGAATGTTACGGACTTTTAACTTTTCCAGATCACAGCTTTTGAGTTAAGTCAATTGAAAGGGAATGGGAAGCAAGATGCTCATTTCCGAGTATGAAAATGGCCATAACTTTCTTAATACTGAAGATATGAAAGTAAATTAGGTGTCAAATTAAACTTCTTTTTATGCTTTATCTGATGGGATAAATTGCAGACTTGATTTTTAAAATCTCAAAATTTTGTAACATTGCTACTTATTGTTGCGTGTTATCCAGTCAGCAAAATGTCTACACATGATTACGATCGAGCCGAAGATAGACACACAAAGCTGGAGTTACTCAGCGGGACAAGACCCGCAAGACCCCAAAAGACCCGTTTGGGGTCGAGACCCTTCTCAGACCTCGACCTGAAACGTCACCCATTCCTCTCTCCAGAGATGCTGCCTGACCCGCTGAGTTAACCCAGCTTTGTGTTTTACTCCTATCTTCGGTTTAAACCAGCATCTGCAGTTCGTTCCAACACATTGCAATCGAGCCGCCCAGAAATGTACAGGGAGACATGATAAAGGGAATAACGTTTAATGCAAGATAGTCCAGTAAAGTCTGATCAAAGGTGGTCCGTGGACCTCCAATGAGGGGGATGGTCGCCTGTTCCTGTGCTGTACTCACAGAGTCACAGTGTGGAAACAGGCCCTTCGGCCCAACTCACCCACACCAGCCAACAACGTCCCAATTATACTAGTCCCAACTGCCTGCATGGTCCATAACCCTCCAAACCTGTCCTATCCATGTACCTGTCCAACTGTTTATTAAACGATGGGATAGACCCAGTCTCAACCTCCACGGCCAGAGTGAGCAACACCGCAAGTTGGAGGAACAGCACCTCATATTCCACTTGGGGAGTCTGCATCCTCTGGGCTAAAACATTGAATTTTCTCAATTCTGTTAACCCTGGCTGCCTCCTCCCCTTCCCACCTCTCCCTCAGCCCTCGGGCCCTGGCATTCCTTCTCTCTCTATCTCTCCCCCACCCAAGTCGCACTAGCTTCTCATTTTCACACTACAAACAGCTTACAATGGCCTGTTTCCTTTATCATCGATACTTTTTTGCATATCTTTCATTCATTGTTCTTTATCTCTCCACATCACCGTCTGTATCTCTCGTTTCCCTGATCCCTGACCAGTCTGAAGAAGGGTCTCGACCCGAAACGTCGCCTATCTCCTTCGCTCCTTAGATGCTGCTGCACCCGCTGAGATTCTCCAGCTTTTTGTGTAACCCCCTATCTCCCCTGGCAGCTTGTTCCACACACTGTGTGAGAAAGTTATCCCTTGGATTCCTATTAAATCTTTTCCCCTTCACCTTGAACCTATGTCCTCTGGTCCTCGATTGCCCTGCTCTGGGTAAAAGACTCTGTGCTTCTACCCAACCTATTCCTCATGATTTTATATACCTCTATAAGATCTCCCCTCATCCTGCTGCGCTCCAAGGAATAGAGACCCAGCTCCCTAGAGCTCACACCCTCTAGTCCTGGCAACATCGGCGTAAGTCTTTTCTGAAGTTTGACAACATCTTTCCTATAACATGGTGCCCAGAACTGAACACAATACTCTAAATGCGGTCTCACCAACGTCTTATACAACTGCAACATGACCTCCCAACTTGTACACTCAATACTCTGATGGATGAAGGCCAATGCCAAAAGCTGTTCTATGTTTTATCCCAGTTCTCCAGAGAGGCTGCCAGACCCACTGAGTTAGTTCAGCACTTTGTTTTAAGGCGAGCTTAATTCCCTTTCCAGGGTTCATGAGAAAACCAGATGGATCTTTTGCAAAACATAGGTGGTTTTGTGGCCACTGTGACGGAGGTATATTTCAGATTTATTTAATTAACTCAATTTAATTCCTTCAGCCGCTACCTTGACGGGACTGGTACTCATGTAATATTAATGCTAGGCATCTGAAAGTGGCCACTGTTCCAGTATATTGCTCTAGTGTATACTGTGTTGGGCAATAAAAATGGAATTGTTGATTTAATTCCAGTTCCTCCTGAAGTTCATAACGTTCATAAATCATAGGAGCGGAGTTCGTCCCATCTAGTCTACTCCGCCATTCAATCATGGATGATATATTTTTTCCTTCTCACCCCCATTCTCCTGCCTTTTCCCCATAACCCCTAACGCCCGTACTTATTAAAAATTTATCAATCTCCGGCTCAAAAATATCCATTGACTTGGTCTCCACAGCCTTCTGTGGCAATTAAATCAACAGATTCACCACCCTGTAGCTAAAGAAATTCCTCCTCATCTCCTTCCTGAAGGTATGTCCTTTAATTCTGAGGCTCTGGCCTCCGGTCCTGGATTCTCCCACAAGTGGAAACATCCTGTCCACATCCACTCTATCCAGGCCTTTCACTATTCGGTAAGTTTCAATGAGATTCCCCTCATTCTTCTAAACGCCAGCGAGTACAGGCCCAGCGCTGTCAAACGGTGTCAAACGCTCATCATTAACTTTTGGTGGAGTTTAGTTTAGTTTAGAGATACAGTGCAGAAACAGGCCCTTCGGCCCACCGGTTCCGTGCCGACCAACGATCCCCGCACATTAACACTACCCTATACACACAACACACTGGGGACGATGTTTTTACATTTACACCAAGCCAACTAACCTACAAACCTGTACGTCTTGTGGGAGGAAGCCGAAGATCTCAGAGAAAACCTACGCAGGTCCGTACAGACAGCACCCGTAGTCGGGATCGAACCAGGTTCTCCGGCGCTGCATTCACTGTAAGGCAGCAACACTACCACTGCGCCACCATGACCGTCTTTCATTCCAATCCAATCATTCCTGGGATCATTCTTGTAAACCTTCTCTGGACGCTCTCCAACGCCACCTTCTGAGTAATGTGGAGTAATCCTCTCCACATCTACTCTATCTAGGCCAAAACAGAATGTAGGGAGGTAGAGTTCTCTGCGGCTTTCATTGAAACGAGTGGGGAATACCTCACTCAGTCAGCTGAAGGAGCCACTAGAACAAAGAGTTTTGTTTAAGCCCCTGAGTCTCCAGTGAGTTTAGTCAGCAATATTGTCAAAAATGGCACTTGGGGCGGCACGGTGGCGCAGCGGTAGAGTTGCTGCTTTACAGCACATGCAGCGCCAGAGACCCGGGTTCGATCCCGACTACGGGTGCTGTCTGTACGGAGTTTGTACGTTCTCCTCGTGACCTGCGAGGGTTTTCTCCGAGATCTTCCGTTTCCTCCCGCACCTCGAAGGCGTACAGGTTTGTAAGTTAATTAGATTTGGTAGAATGTCCAAAAAAATGTCCCTAGTGTGTGTAGGGTAGTGTTAATGTGTGGGGATCGCTGGTCCGCGCGGACCCGGTGGGCCAAAGGGCCTGTTTCCACCCGTTATCTCGAAACGTTGACTCGCGGGTCACGGTAGGGAATTGAGGAATGCTGTGGAACAGAGGGATCTAGGAATAACTGTGCATAGTTCCCTGAAGGTGGAATCGCATGTAGATAGGGTGGTAAAGAAAGCTTTTGGTGTGCTGGCCTTCATAAATCAGAGCATTGAATATAGGAGTAGGCAAGTAATGTTAAAATTGTACAAGGCATTGGTGAGACCAATTCTGGAGTACGGTGTACAATTTTGGTCGCCTAATTATAGGAAGGATGTCAACAAAATAGAGAGAGTACAGAGGAGATTTACTAGAATGTTGCCTGGGTTCCAGCAACTAAGTTACAGAGAAAGGTTGAACAAGTTAGGTCTTTATTCTTTGGAGCGCAGAAGGTTAAGGGGGGACTTGATTGAGGTCTTTAAAATGATGAAAGGGATAGACAGAGTTGACGTGGATAAGCTTTTCCCATTGAGGGCAGGGAAGATTCAAACAAGAGGGCATGACATGAGAATTAAGGGATAGACGTTTAGGGGTAACATGAGGGAGAACTTCTTTACTCAGAGAGTGGTGGCTGTGTGGAATGATCTTCCAGCAGAAGTGGTGGAGGCAGGATCGATTTTAACATTTAAAAGTAAAGTGGATAGGTATATGGACGGGAAGGGAATGGAGGGGTACGGTCTGAGTGCAGGTAGATGGGACTAGGGGAAAATAAATGGTCGGCACGGACTGGAAGGGCCGAGAAGGCCTGTTTCCGTGCTGTAATTGTTATATGGTTATATGATTATTATAACTTCTTCTTCCGTGTCCTTATGCTCTATAGTAGCTCGCCGCTGCTGTACACATCGTTGCACTAGTGGAGTGTTGAGTGCAAGGTTGGCAGTAGTACATGGATTATCCAGCAATGGGCATGGCAGTAGGTGTTGCAATGTCTGGGTCTGTGTGCCACAGTCTCAGGTTGTTGTACCCTCGATGTAGCCCCGCTTGTGCATTGTCACCCTTGACCCCCCGTTCGCAGTCGGTTGAGACATCTCCAGTTCAGCCAACGTTCATCAACATCTGGTGGTATACACTCTGCTGCTGGGATGCCCATCTTGGTGAAAATGGGGACAGTGGCCAGCCTGTTCTCCCACATCTGGAGGCGGTGTTGTTTCCAATGGGTTGGTAATAGACAATACACAATAGGCAATAGGTGCAGGAGGAGGCCATTTGATCCTTCGAGCCAGCACCGCCATTCAATGTGATAATGGCTGATCATCCCCAATCAGTACCCCGTTCCTGCCTTCTCCCCATATCCCCTGACTCCGCTATCTTTAAGAGCCCTATCTAGCTCTCCCTTGAAAGCATCCAGAGATCCCGCCTCCACCGCCCTCTTGGGCAGAGAATTCCACAGACTCACCACTCTCTGTGAGAAAAAGTGTGACGCTGGTTAGGAAACTCGTGCGGGATTTTAACCACCTCAGAGGGGGCACGTGGTTGTGTAATGGGTGCCTATCGTCCGTCAGTGGTTTCAGAGGCTCTGTCCTACATGCAACAGCTCTCCTGACGTCTGGTCTCTCAGCTAAAACTAAAACACAAAAGGCAGCATTGAGGCCTCATTGACTGAAGAAGAGAGAAGACCCATTTATGTGGACATTATGTGGGCCAGGACTCGTTATTGACACTGCAAGTGGAGCAAGATTGTGGAGATATGTTCTAAAGATAGGACCAGCTTGTTCCAAAGATGCAAAATGATGAATAGTTGACCGTGCTTAACCACGTAGATCTTCACCGCAAGAGACCCATTAACTGTTCGAGCTTTCCATGGGCTATTTACATCTAATCAAACAATGCACAAAAAAGCCTCCTGAGGCCCGTACTAAACAAGAACCGATCGATTTCTGCATTAAATTAGGAACATTTGTCGGCACTGAGCCTGAACTCGCTGGAGTTTAGAAGAATGAGGGGGGGGATCTCATTGAAACTTACCGAATAGTGAATAGTGAAAGGCCGGGATAGAGTGGATGTGGAGAGGATGTTTCCACTAGTGGGAGAGTCTAGGACCAGAGGTCACAGCCTCAGAATTAAAGGACGTTCCTTTCGGAAGGAGATGAGGAGAAATATCTTTAGTCAGAGGGTGGTGAATCTGTGGAATTCATGGCCACAGAAGGCTGTGGAGGCCGTAAAGGGATCTTTTTAAGGCAGAGATAGATAGGTTATTGATTAGTATGGGTGTCAGGGGTTACGGGGAGAAGGCAGGAGAATGGGGTTGAGAGGGAGAGATAGATCAGCCATGATTGAATGGCGGAGTAAACTTGATGGACCGAATGGCCTAATTCTGCTCCGATCACTTATGAAGAAAGCCCAACCATAATTCAAAATAAGCAAAATTGATGTGTTTGCTCACCGTGCACGAGCTTGGGCAGCTTACAACGCTGTGGAATGAATATTGATTTATTTCATTTCATCTAACCCCAGCATCCCCTCGATCACCATCCCTCCCCACCCAAGTCGACTCAAGAGATTTCCAAAGGGAGTGAAATAATTGCAAAGATAATGAGCACTTTCAGTCTGAAGAAGGGTCTCAACCCATCCTTCCTCGCCAGAGATGCAGCCTGACCTGCTGAGTTACTCCAGCACTTTGAGTCCATCATTCAATGATCATGGTTGATTAGCTCCCTCCCAATTTCCACTTGCTGATTGTCATCGATATCAATGATTTCGATGAGAAGGTACATGGCAAAGAATCATAGAGTCACTGTCTTGCCGCATGGAAACAGGCCATTCGGCCCAATTGCCCACACCGGCCAACAGGTCCCTTCTACACTAGTCCCACCTGCTTGCGTTTGGCCCATATCTCCCTCTACCTGTCCTATCCATGTACCTGCCTAAAGGTTTCTTAAATGTTGCCTATGCCTTAGAGAGTTGAACAGGCTAGGATTTTATTCCTTGGCGGGCAGGGAGATGAGGGGTGATCATTTACCCAGATAGGGGATCAAGAACCAGAGGACTTGGGTTTAATATGAGAAGGAAAAAAATTAATATGAACTTGAGGAGCAACTATTTAACACAAAGAGGTACATGGATAGGATAGGCTTGGAGGAACAAAATCTGTAGGAAAGAACTGCATGGATCGAAGGTAGACACAAAATGCTGGAGTATCTCAGCAGGATAGGCTGAAGAAGGGTCTTGATCCGAAACGTCACCCAGTCCTTCTCTCCACAGATGCTGCCTGTCCCGCTGAGTTACTCCAGCGCTCTGTGTCTACCTTAGGTTTGGAGGAAGATGCGGCAAATTGATGGCAGCTTGGACTCATGCAGATAGCATGGGCTAGTTGGGCCGAAAGGCCTGTGTCCACGCTGTGTGGCCCAATGGCTTTATGACTCTATCATGGTTGATTACCTCAAAGCCCGGCTATAGAGTCATATAGTCATAGAGTGATGCAGTGTGGATACAGGCCCTTTGGCCCAACTTGCCCACACCAGCCAACATGATTGTATACACCTCTATAAGTGTATACATGATTGTGTACACCTCATCCTCCTGCATTCCAGGGAATAGTCCAAGCCTCCTCAACCTCTCCCAAGAGCTCAGACCCTGTTTTCCTGGTGACATCCTCGTAAATCTTCTCTGTACCCTTTCCAGCTTGACAACATATTTCCTATAACATGGTGCCCAGAACTGAACACAACACTCCAAATGCGGCCTCACCGACGACTTATGCGGCCTCACCAACTGCAGCATGACCGCCCAACCTCTCTACTCAATACTCTGACTGATGAAGGCCAATGTGCCAAAAGCCTTTTTGACCACCTTATCTACCTGCGACTCGACCTTCAGTGAATCATGCACCTGCACTCCTAGATCCCTCTGCTCTACAACATTCCCCAGAGGCCAACCAATGTCCCCCACTAATTCTCAGATCCCTTAAATTTCAAAGGTGTATCTGTCTCACCTTTGAATATCTCAATAATTGAGTGAGAACAACTTCCTGGGATGGAGGATGCCAAAGATTTAACCCAAGGGTCCATGACTTCTAAGTCAAGAGTCAAGAGTGTTTTATTGTCATGTGTCCCAGATAGGACAATGAAATTCTTGCTTGCTGCAACACAACAGAATATGTAAACAGTACATAACGGGAGAGAAAAAGTTCAGTGTGTGTATACACACATGCACACATACTGAAGAAATAACAAGTATAGTGCAATGATAATAACAGTCTGGTGTAGTTCAGAGCTTATTTGCTGTCATGTTTAATAGCCTGATTGCTGTCGGGAGGAAGCTGTTCCTGAACCTGGACGTTACAGTTTTCAGGCTAATCCAGTGATTTAGCTGCCACACTACTTTATCCAAGCGGTGGGAGATTGCAACCTTCACGTGGTCCGCCCTGCTTCGACAAATACAATCAACCCGACGTGCACAATCAAATAGATCAAATAGAACAAGTCGGCCTACAACTTTAGGCTGTGCACTCCATATGCAAGAAGCAGACTTTATCCAAGGCTGTAGTGTGCATGTGGATAAGTTGCTGGACTGGCATCCAGGGGTCTAAATCATCTCTCAAGATACATGAGTTCAAATCCCACCAAGGCAGCTGGGAATTTATTTCCAAGTACCCGAGATGTGGTACCGGTGGGAAGAATGTTGTAAATCCCATCCTATTCATTAATGCCAGGAAGGATCTTTTGTGGTCCTGACCTGCGCTGGCGTAAATGTCACTCAACATCCACCGTTGAAACATGGCTGTCTACTCAGTTGAGGGGCGATGAAGGACAAGAAATTAATGCTTACATTGCCACCGAGGGTTATGTCTTATCAATGACTAAAAATAAATCTCTTAGAGTCACACGGCAGGGAAACAGGCCCTTCGTCCCTACTCGCCCATGCCGTCCAAGATGCCCCATCTACGCTAGTCCTATGGTGGTGCAGCGGTAGAGCTACTGCCTCACAGCGCCAGAGCCCTGGGTTTGATCCAGAGTACGGAGTTTGTATGTTCTCCCTGTGACTGCGTGGATTTTCTCCGGGTGCTCCAGATCCCTCCCACTTTCCAAAGACGTGCAGGCGTGTAGGTTAATTGGCTTCTGTAAATTGCCCCTGGTGTGAAACTGGAATAACGTACTGTAGAACTAGTGACACGGTGGGCTGAATGGGCCTGCTTAGTTTAATTTAGTTTAAGGGCCTGTCCCACTTTCACGACCTAATTCACCACTTTTTTTACTCGTGGACATTTTTCATCAGGCTAGAAAAACGCCCTGACCTACTTGATGCCACGAGTACCTACGACTAGCATCACGGCCTGCTACGACCTGCCTACGACCTTGTGACGACCATGCTGCGAGTATGAGTCAAGGGCAAACTCGGCAGAGGTCGTGAATTAGGTCATGAAAGTGGGACATGCCCTTAAATGCATTGTCACGTGTACCGAGGAGCAGTGGAAAGCTTTTGTTGCATGCTAACCAATCGGCGGAAAGACTATACCAGATTACAATCCAGCCACTTGCAGTGCACAAGCACATGATAAAGGGAATAGTCTTAACACTGAATCTCTAAACTAAGCTAAACCTGCCTGCGAGTAGCACATATCCCTATAAACCCCAGGTCAACACAAAATGCTGGAGTAACTCAGCGGGACAGGCAGCATCTCTGGAGAGAAGGAATGGGTGACATTTCGGGTCGAGACCCTTCTTCAGACTGAGTATATAGATTAGAATTTCAGTGTTAGCCAGCAACTGCAGTTGCTTCCCACACACTCTCTCAGGCCCTCTCAGCCACTCTGAGAATCTTGATCATCTCGCATTCCCTTCAACTTTACTGAACTGAACCAATTTGTAGTGTGACCACAGTCAGTTTTTGCACAATTACGCTTTCCTTCAATTCCCCTTCAAAATTACTCATTAATAAATGTCCAGTCATGCTTCAGAATTGATCCTTGCTCATGCTGAGATGTCCTCACTAATACAAAGTCGATTCCAGTTAATCTGGTAAAAGAAATGTCCTTACTGGAATATAGTTTTTAGTTTTAGAGGCACGATGGCGCAGCAGTAGATTTGCTGCCTCACAGTGCCAAAGAACCGGGTTCGATCCTGACTACGGGTGCTATCGGTACGGAGTTTGTACGTTCTCCCTGTGACGTGTGTGGGTTTTCTCCGAGATCTTTGGTTTCCTCCCACACTCCAAAGGTGCACAGGTTTGTAGGTTAATAGACAATAAACAATAGGTGCAGGAGTAGGTCATTCGACCCTTCGAGCCAGCACCGCCATTCAATTTGATCATGGCTGATCATCCCCAATCAGTACCCTGTTCCTGCCTTCTCCCCATATCCCCTGACTCCGCTATCTTTAAGAGCCCTATCTAGCTCTCTCTTGAAAGTATTCAGAGAACCGGCCTCCACCGCCCTCTGAGGGTGGTCACCCACACGACAGTCATCGCCCGTGGTCAGGATCGAACCCAGATCTCTGGCACTGTGAGGCAGCAAATCTACCGCTGCGCCACCATGCTGCCTGAAAAATTTGATCGAAGGGAATTTGGGAAGAATACTTCTTGCCCTAAGGAGATCTAAATTATTGATTGATTGCTTTTAGTTTTTGGTTAAATTGAATTATTTGAGCGTAGGGTTTTTCCATTTGATTTCCTTTCCACTTTAATTACCTGCTTGCTTCATAGAACCATAGACAATAGGTGCAGGAGTAGGCCATTCGGCCCTTCGAGCCAGCACCGCCATTCAATTTGATCATGGCGGATCATCCAAAATCAGTACGCCATTCCTGCTTTTTCCCCATATCCCTTGATTCCGTTAGCCCCAAGAGCTAAATCTAACTCTTTCAAAACATCCAGTGAATTGGCCTCCTCTGGCTGCTGTAGCAGAGAATTCCACAGATTCACAACTCTCTGGGTGAAAACGTTTTTCCTCATCTCAGTCCTAAATTGCATACACTTTATTCGTAAACTGTGACCCCCCCTGGTTCTGGACTTCCCCCAACATAACCATATAACCATATAACAATTACAGCACAGAAACAGGCCTTCACGGCCCTTCCAGTCCGTGCCGACCATTTATTTTCCCCTAGTCCCATCTACCTGCACTCAGACCATACCCCTCCATTCCCTTCCCGTCCATATACCTATCCACGTTACTTTTAAATGTTGAAATCGATCCTGCCTCCACCACTTCTGCTGGAAGATCATTCCACACAGCCACCACTCTCTGAGTAAAGAAGTTCCCCCTCATGTTACCCCTAAACCTCTGTCCCTTAATTCTCATGTCATGCCCTCTTGTTTGAATCTTCCCTACCCTCAATGGGAAAAGCTTATCCACGTCAACTCTGTCTATCCCTTTCATCATTTTAAAGACCTCAATCAAATCCCCCCTTAACCTTCTGCGCTCCAAAGAATAAAGACCTAACTTGTTCAACCTTTCTCTCTGGCATGGGGAACATTTTTTTCCTGCATCTAGGCTGTCCACCTGCAAGAAGGCCATTATTTCTGATCAGTGTGGGACTGCCCTCTTGTGCTGATTGCGCTAATTCTGGACTGGCAGTAGTTTGGACCTGAAGCAGTTATTAGAGAGAGAATTTCCGACTGGCATTAATCAAAGGCAAAGTTTGCTCGCGTGTCAGGCGACGTTCTGCCATCGCTCTGCCGCAGCCAGTGCCACATCTGTGCCTCTGCGGAGGTCGTCCGCAGTGCATGCCTCTCTGCCGCAGTCAGTAGGTGGGCCAGTGTCTGTACCTCTCCACAGTTGCACTTGTCACAGTCCGAGCGGCCCCACTTCTTCAGGTTGAGTCCGCAACGTCCCACTCCAGTGCGGAGGAGGTTTAGGGCTTTCCAGGTAGTATAGGGCGGGTGGGGTCCTGGTGCCGTCTGTTGTTTGGTCTTGGTGCTGGCACGGTTGGCTCTAGTTCCATGAAGCTGCTCCGACTCTTTCAAGCGTTTCTTGGCATGTTGCCAATTGTGCAAGGGGTGGAGTGGCCATTTAGCTTAACTCATGTTGTTATAACCATAACCAGTTACCTTTCAATTTTATCTGCCTGTAATTATGTGGGTGGGATTTATTGCCTAGTAGGAGGCGTGTTTGCAGCTGGGATTCTCGCGCAGATGCCCTAGTAATTAGTTTTTTTCGTTTTAGTTTTTGAAGATGCACGGGGGAGAGGTCCCAGCTTTCGACCATGCATGTGTTTGACCACGAGTAAGATCAAAATATACTGAAACAAGACGAAGTTTGGATGACTATCTCACTGTTTTTACTACGACAATGAAGAAACTATTAATTAAGAGTGTGTTTTGAAGATTTATCTTTGGACGACATTTAAATGTTTCGTGGAGAGCCCGTGGATGCGTATCGATATAATCTTCTTACCCACGTCTTCAATCATAGTGGCTAGAGGAAAGATTCCTAGAACGATATAATGGTCTGCCAATACAAGGGGTGACAGGGTCCATGCAATGTGAACTGAAGTGAGCGGTTGTTGGGTGAGATTGGATCGTAAAATTCTCTTGAGTTCTTAGCAGTCCGTTCAGCTGAGCGCAGCTCATCATGAGGATCTCCGAGATTAAGTTATCCAAGCAGTGATGGTGAAAAGAAGAAATTCACCAATTTTCTCCGTACACGTAATTCCTGAATCTAAATGATGCCTTCCAAACTCCCAGGACGTCAAATCTTTTGAAAGGCAAAGAATGGAGAGGTGTTATCTCCATGACTTAATGGTACAGCAGGCAGTGAAGAAAGCTAATGGAATGTTGGCTTTCATAACAAGAGGATTTCAGTGCAGGAGTAAAGAGGTTCTTCTGCAGTTGTATAGGGCTCTGGTGAGACCACATCTGGAGTATTGTGTACAGTTTTGGTCTCCTAATTTGAGGAAGTACATCCTTGTGATTGAGGCAGTACAGCGTAGGTTCACGAGATTGATCCCTGGGATGGCGGGACTGTCATATGAGGAAAGATTGAAAAGACTAGGCTTGTATTCACTGGAGTTTAGAAGGATGAGGGGATATCTTATCGAAACATATACAATTATAAAAGGAGTGGACAAGTTAGATGCAGGAAAAATGTTCCCAATGTGGGGCGAGTCCAGAACCAGGGGCCACAGTCTTAGAATAAAGGGGAGGTCATTTAAGACTGAGGTAAGAAAAAAACGTTTTCACCCAGAGAGTTGTGAGTTTATGGAATTCCCTGCCACATAGGCCAATGGAGGCCAAATCACTGGATGGATTTAAGAGAGAGTTAGATAGAGCTCTAGGGGCTAGTGGAGTTAAGGGATATGGGGAGAAGGCAGGCATGGGTTATTGATAGGGGACGATCAGCCATGATCACAATGAATGGCAGTGCTAGCTGGAAGGGCCGAATGGCCTACTCCTGCACCTATTTTCTATGTTTCTATGTTTCTATTCTATTGGAAGTCATTGGTTGATGTGATGACAATAGACAATTGCCTATTGTCTATAGTCATTGAATCAACCAATTTTGTGCAATGTAAGCATTCACTGCCAGTAAAGTGACAATGTACTGTATAGTCTGAAGAAGGGTCTCGACCCGAAACGTCACCTATTCCTTCACTCTATAGATGCTGCCTCACCCACTGAGTTTCTCCAGCATTTTTGTCTACCTATTGTATAGGCAGCTTGGGTTAGTTTAGTTTAGAGATACAGAGTGGAAATGGGCCCTTCTGCCCAACGAGTCCACGCCGACCAACAATTACCCGTTATGGTGCCAGAGACCCGGGTTCGATCCTGACCACTGGCGCTGTCTGTACGGAGCTTGTGCATTCTCCCCGTGACCTGCGTGGGTTTTCTCCTGTTTCCTCCCACACTCGAACGACGGACAGGTTTGTGGCTTTGGTAAAAGTGTAAATTTTCCCCAGTGTGTGTAGGAAAGTGTTAGGGTGCAGGGGGATCGCTGGTCGGCGCAGATTCCGTGGGCCAAAGGACATTTTTCTGCGCTGCATCTCTAAAACTAAACTAAACTAAACTAGTTCTATCTTATCCCAGTTTTGCATCCTCCACACTAGGGCCAATTTACAGCGGCCAATCAACCTGCAGACCTGCACGTCTTTGGATTGTGGGAGGAAACCAGAGCACCCGGAGTAAACCCGCGCAGGCCACAGTAAAGACCGTGCAAACTCCACACAGACAGAGGCTCAGAATGTTATTTTTATCAGTAACAGATCTCACTGGGATCGATAAGAGTTGCTAACCCTCGGATATTTTATATCAATGAGTCATCTTTCATGTGCATGCCAACATCATATTTGAATTTTTTGAGATGATCCCAGAGAATATAATGCATAAGACTGAATCATTGTCTTGAAATTGGAAAGGATGCAGAATGGAATGCAGTTTCTCAGCCCGAAACGTCACCCATTCCTTCTCTCCAGAGATGCTGCCTGTCCCGCTGAGTTACTCCACCATTTTGTGTCTATGTTGTCTGTGAGGGAGGTTGGGTGGACTGGGAGTATTTCCATTGGAGCGTAGGAGGTTGAGGGGTGATCTCAATGAGGTGTACAGGATCATGAAGGGCACGGATAAAGTGAACTCTCACGGTCATTTACTGATGGTGGAGGATTCTAAAACTAGAGGAATCATGCCCCTGTCCCACTTAGGTGATTCTTTTTTTAGGCGACTACAGGCGACTGTCTGTGGAATTCTCTGCCTCACAGGGAGGTGGAGGCAGGTTCTCTGGATGCTTTCAAGAGAGAGCTAGGTAGGGCTCTTAAAAATAGCGGAGCCAGGGGATATGGGGAGAAGGCAGGAACAGGGCACTGATTGGGGACGATCAGCCATGATCACATTGAATGGCGGTGCTGGCTCGAAGGGCAAAATGGCCTCCTCCTGCACCTATTGTCTATTGTCTATTGACTAGGCTGTTGCCACATGGTTGCCGGGGTGTCGCCTGTATGGTCGTGAGTCGTCTCCTCAGTCGCCCAAAGAGTCGTAGCATTTTTCTGGTCGCTGCTGGAATTTAATAATGTTCAAAACTTTTTGGCGACAGTTGGCGACAGTTGACTTGACGCCAATGAGCGTAGCTTGACTTCTCCTGACGTAGGTGCTGTCGTAGGTTGTTGCCGGGGGCTGACTTTGGTGAATTCCATTGGCAATTACCAACATCAACCGCCGCCAACCGGCGACAGGTACCGGCGACTGAATTGTCGTGGCGTGTCGCGGGTGGACGTAGGTTGTCGTAGGTGGACGTCCTAATGGGTCGCCGGTTGTAAGTAGCTTGATGTCGACTCGGTGGTAGGTTGTTGTAGACATTGTCGTAGGGGGGGTCCAGTCGCTGTTTTTTTCGGCGACCTGCTATGACTATGACAGTCACCGGCAGTTGTTGAAAAATCGCCTGTGGGTCAGGCGCAATAGGCTTAAGGTGGAGGGGAAAGGTTAAGAGGCACAGTGCTGTAAGGGTTGTGGATCATCTCCAAGATTCATCTGCAGAGGTTTACCAGCATGCTGTCGGATTTAGAGGGTGTTAGTTTATTGTCACGTGCACCGAGGTACAGTGAAAGGCTTTTTGTTGCCTGCTAACCAGTCAGTGGAAAGACCATACATGATTACAATCCAGCCGTCCACAGTGTACAGATACATAGAGCCATAGTAATGCAGTATGGGAACAGGCCCTTCGGGTCCAACTTGCCCACACCAGCCACCCACCGTCGAACAAGAGCAGGACCTACACAGTGATTGGTAGGCCTCTGGGTAGTGTTGTAGAGCAGAGGGATCTAGGAGTACAAGCACATGGTTCCTTGAAGGTCGAGTCGCAGGTAGATCAGGTGGTCAAAAAGTATTTTGGCACTTTGGCCTTCATCAGTCAGAGTATTGAGTATAGAGGTTGGGAGGTCATTTTGCAGCTGTACAAGACGTTGGTGAGACGTGGGTGTATGGAACAAGCTGTCAGAGGAGGTAGTTGAGGCTGGGACTATCCCATCGTTTAAGAAACAATTAGACAGTTAAATGGATAGGACAGGTTTGGAGGATTATGGACCAAGCGCAGGCAAGTGGGACTAGGGTAGATAGGACATGTTGGGCGGTGTAGGCGAGTTGGGCCGAAGGGCCTGTTTCCACACTGTATCACTCTATGATTCTATGACTCTAACATGTCCCTTCTACACTAGTCCCACCTGCCTGTGTTTGGTCCATATCCCTCCAAACCTGTCCTATCCATGTACCTGTCTAACTGCTTCTTAAACGTTGGGATGGTCCCAGCTTCAACTACCTCTTCTACGTACAAAAAAACTTTTAGTGCAAGTTAAAGTCCAATCAGAGGTAGTCCGAGGGTCTCCAATGAGGTAGATAGTGCTTCAGGACTGCTCTTTAGTTGGTTTTGTGTTGGTCATTAACTACTTGCCATGACCATGAATGAATGAATAAGTTTATTGGCCAAATATTCACATACAAGGAATTTGCCTTGGTGCTCCACCCGCAAGTGACAACATGACATACAGTGGCAGTTAGGAATGACACATAAAACATGAAACATAAATAATGAAATATTATTGATTAAACATATGAATTTAAAAAAATACCAGAGCAAAGGGAGGCTACAGAATTTTGGTTATTGAGTCGAGCTACTACTCGTGGAAAAAAGCTGTTTTTATGTCTGGCTGTGGCAGCTTTGACAGTCCGCAGTCGCCTTCCAGAGGGAAGGTTGTGAGGGTAGAATGGCTGTGAATCAGTCTGACCCGAGTCGTCACCTATCCATGTTCTCCAGAGATGCTGCCTGACCCGCTGAGTTACTCCAGCACTTTGTGGCCTTGAGTGATAGGTGGATACAAGCGAGGGAGAACTCCTGCAATGGCAGAACTCTATTGCAGCACAGTGGCGCAGGGGTAGAGGGGTAGCGCCAGAGACCTGGGTTCGATCCCGACGACGGGTGCTTGTCCGCACGGAGTTTGTACATTCTCCCCGTGGCCTGCGTGGGTTTTCTCCGAGATCTCTGGTTTCCTCCCACACTCCAAAGACGTCCGGGTTTGAAGGTTACTCAGCTTCAGTACAATTGATTCCTGCCCCATCCCTCTGGCCATTGGTGCTTCTAACAGTGGACTTTGTTCTATAACTGACACGTCCAAAATCGTTTCAGCTCATACAAAAAGAATCTGATTACATTTTAATGACTTCCAATCTAAACATTGATGATTGTGAGTTGGCATCTGTTCTTAAAGGATCTTAATCACATGCCCATAGTTTCAAGAAATAATCCTGGCCACTTTCATAAAATGTGTCTCTTTGCATTAAACGAACAGCTTGTTTGCAAATTTATTCCCCTTTGAATGTGGACAGTTATTGTTCGCTGCAGATACCAACGCTCTTCCCGTATGTAATAATTACAAGAAATTTGCAGTTTTCAGATGGAATGTATTAAGAACGGCACTTTAAAAATTATGGATCTGACTGCCCTCGGCAAACTTAATCATAATTTTCAGTCAGCTACAAAATGTAGCAAATCACTTCACATCAACTGGGTTTTTGATTCATGTACAGTGATCCATATCTAGAGTGACCAGCATACTAATCACCATCTCCTAAAGAACCAGGCTTGTCATCCTTTAGTCTAGAGATACAGGGCAGAAACAGGCCCTTCGGCCCACTGAGTCCGTGCCGACCAGCGATCCCCGCACACTAACACCATCCTACACACTCTAGGGACAATTTTATATTTACACCAAGCCAATTAACCTGCAAACCGGAGAAAACCCACGCAGGTCACCGGGCGACGGTACAAACTCTGTACAGCCGGCACCCGTGGTGGGGATCGAACCTGGGTCTCTGGCGCTGCAAGGCAGCAGCTCTACGCGCTACGCCACCGAGCCAGACTTGTCTTTTACAAATGATTTTGCTCATTTTAGCACCCGCCACACCATCGCCAGACAGCACGGTGGCGCTGCAGTAGAGTTGCTGCCTTACAGCGCCGGAGACCCAGGTTCGATCCTGACTACGCGGGTGCTGTCTGTAGGGAGTTTGCACGTTCTCCCCGTGACCTGCGTGGGCTTTCTCGGAGATCTTCGGTTTCCTCCCACACTCTCTAAAGACGTACAGGTTAGGAGTTTAATTGGCTTGGTATAAATATAAAACTGTCCCTAGAGTAGGATAGCGTTAATGTGCGGGGATCGCTGGTCGGTGCGCTGAAGGGCATGGTTCCGTGCTGTATCTCTAAACTAAACTAAACTAAACTAAACTAACAGAGAACATAGAACAGTACAGCACAAGAACAGGCCCTTCGGCCCACAATATCTGTGCTGAACGTGATGCCAACACCATCTCTTATCTACCTGTACATAATCCATATCCCTCCATTCCCTGCATATCCAAGTGCCTATCCAAATGTCTTTAATTTCATTACCGCATCTGCTGGCAACGCGTTCTAGACACCCACTCACCTGCCTCACCTGTGTAAAAAACCTGCCTTGCGTATCTCCTTTCGAACTTTGCTTATCTCGCCTGAACGCTCTGCCCTCTGGCATTTGAAATTATTTTTCTATTAATAACAGTTTGAAGTCAAGGGAACCTTCCTATGAATAAAATAAACCTTAGAGTCAGAGACCAGGCCAGAGACCTGACCTCGGGTGCTGTCTGTGCGGATACCGCACGTTATTCCTGTGACCGAGTCGGCTTCGTTTTTGGTGCGACTGTTTCAAGAGTCAAGACTTTTTTATTGCCATATGTCCAAGAGAGAACAATGACATTCTTACAACAGAATATGTAAACAGAGTGCTCTGTTAATTCTCTGTGAAATTCTCTGCCTCAAAGGGCGGTGGAGGCAGGTTCTCTGGATGCTTTCAAGAGAGAGCTAGATAGGGCTCTTAAAGACAGCGGAGTCAGCGGATATGGGGAGAAGGCAGGAACGGGGTACTGATTGGGGATGATCAGCCATGATCACGTTGAATGGCGGTGCTGGCTCGAAGGGCCGAAGGGCCGAATGGCCTCCTCCTGCACCTATTGTCTATTGTCTATTGTCTATTGTTAACAAAAAAAAGAGTTTGGTATATATACACATTTCCTATTAATAAAATGTTGAAGACAAGGGAACCTTCTTATGAATTGAGGACTAGAGGACATAGGTTCAAGGTGAAGGGGAAAAGATTTGAAAGGAATCTGAGGGGTAATTTTTTCACACAAAGGGTGGTGGGTGTATGGAACCAGCTGCCAGATGAGGTAGTTGAGGCTGGGACTATCTCAACATTTAAGAAACAATTAGACTGGTACATGGATAGGTCATATGGTCATAAGGTAATAAGTGATATTAGTAGAATTAGGTCCATCACGTCTACTCCGCCATTCAATCATTTAACCTAGGACAGGTTTGGGAGGATATGGACCAAATGCAGGCAGGTGGGACTAGTGTAGATGGGACATGTTGATCGGTGTGGGCAAGTTGGGCTGAAGGACCTCTTTCAACACTGTTTCACTCTATGACTCTCTGTACACACACACACACACATATGTATATATGTGTAAGAAGAGCCTGAAGAAGGGTCTCGACCCGAAACATCGCCCATTCCTTCTCTCCAGAGATGCTTCCTTACCAGCTGAGTTACTCTGGCATTTTGTGTCTACTACACACACACACACACACACACACACATGTATATATATATATATATATATTTATAGGGCCTGGTTCATGTTGCAAGCCTCTACATTTCTAATATTTAAATAGCTGAACGAAGAATGTGATGGTATGTCGTCAAAACTGGCCAAGATAGAGAAGCCCAAGAAACAGCGCGGGCAGTCTTGAAGGTACAACAACATGAGTGAAGGCAAGAATTTCAGGTCAGTTAGTTTTTGCATTGGGAGCGGGCAGGTTGTAAGGGTGTGGGGAGTTGATTGCAACAGAAGCATTTCAGGCTTATCTTGATGGACAGAAAGCAATGTAGTCGAGTCAGCGTGGGTCCAGGCGAGAGAGATTGTTCCCGGACTTGCCATTGGAATTTGGTATCGAGGATGACTTTGAAATGAGCCTGAGAGCGATGGATCGCAGCGTTCAGGAGTACATGTCAGCATCCATCACCAGAGGGCTGAAAGCAAAGGCAAAGGCTCAAAGCCCCCTGTGGTCGAAGGGTAAATTGAGTGGAAAATTGGCTGCCTGACAACTGAGAGAATTCAGAAAATGATAAGACTTCAGCCTGGGATGGGTAGCAAGGTGCAAACACAAAGAAACACTGCAGTTTGTAGCATAGTTTGTGTACAGTTTTGGTCTCCTAATTTGAGGAAGGACATCCTTGTGATTGAGGCAGTGCAGCGTAGGTTCGCGAGATTGATCCCTGGGATGGCGAGACTGTCATATGAGGAAAGATTGAAAAGACTAGGCTTGTATTCACTGGAGTTTAGAAGGATGAGGGGATATCTTATAGAAACTTTAAAATTATAAAAGGACTGGACAAGCTGGATGCGGAAAAAATATTCCCAATGTTGGGCGAGTCCAGAACCAGGGGCCACAGTCTTAATCCCCTGTCTCACGGTGCGAGTTGGCCCACGAGTGACCCCGAGTTTTCACTCGTGGTGATCATGTACAGCCAACGTAGCGGGAACGTCGGACCTCGCACGATCAACTTGTCCACTCGTGGCGCTAACGGCAGGTACCCGCGAAACTTGTGAACTCGTGAAAAAAGTCAAACATGTTTGACTTTTTCCACGAGTCAAATTTAGTGTTCAAGTTTAAAATTGAAACATTTAGACTCGTTGTAAGAACGTAGAGCCCGTGCGTTTAACTTAGTGATTCGTGAGTCTACCGTGGGAACTCTTTAAATTAGTTCAGTGCCATTCACGCTCGAGTCCTAATCACAAAATTTAATTCGCCCTCGACTAAATATTCTTTGTTTTTTGGTCATTTTCGTCTTATTTTCCCCTGTGTACAATTTTTTATATAATGTATTTGTGTCACATGAGCAAAATACATGAATGAACTCATTTCGTAAGTGTTTATTTTATTCAGCTTTAACATCCTAAAAATATGTTAAAAAAACTAGGAGTGAGAAAAAAGTTTAATTACCACAGGAGTTGGAAAATCATTCTACTGGAATGATAATAGAAAAACATTCCAACGTCTAAACACTGGGCTTCAGCCCTATCCTACCCTTTCGGGGGGTGATTACTGCAGTTATTTATTGGAAAATTAGCTATAAAAACCATGGAGATGAATCAATGAACATTGGATTTTCCTGACGCGTAGATTTGGTGTTGCGGTCCGGCCAAGAGGAGGTGATGTGGACACGGTTTCAGTTATAGTTCTAGAGGAACATTGCTTCGGATCGATGTCTCTTATGCACTCCTCAGAAGAACTGGGTGTGCTCTTCACCATTATGGCTCCCAGCCTACAGGTTTCTGATCTGAACAACTAACTTCTTCCCTATTTCTCCTCCACCCACTCCCCCACCCCCCCTATTTCCCTCTCCTCCTCGACGCTCTTGTTCACTCACACCTTCCTTCCCTCCCTCCCTCCCTCCCTCCCTCTTGCAGGGCTTGGTTCAAAGGGGGCAACGAGCCAAGCGGGGTTTGAACCCTTTCTGAAAACGAGCGCAAAGAGAAAAAAAAGTATTGTCAAGCGCTCCAAACTTCGTTTAAAATAAGTAAATCCGACCTTGGCTAATAATTTTAAAATAAATCCTTATACAAAACCAACACCCTACAAACTCTCTGTCTCTCACGCTGCCTGTTGCCTTGTGGGGGGTGTGTGTCGGAGAGAGGGGGTGTGGGTGTTGAAGGGACCCGATGTGAATGTTACCACTATAGGATGGCGAGGTTGGGCTCTGAGCTGCAGTGAGAGAGAGCAGAGAGAGAGAGAGAGAGAGAGAGGGAGAGAGAGTGCGTGTGCGCGTCAGCAGCAAAGTTATATACAACGGGGGTATACAAAAGGCTGGAGAAACTCAGCGGGTGCAGCAGCATCTAAGGAGTGAAGGAGATAGGCGACGTTTCGGGTCGAGACCCTTCTTCCTTAAGAGAAACTCAGCGGGTGCAGCAGCATCTAAGGAGTGAAGGAGTGAAGGAGTGAAGGAGATAGGTGACGTTTCGGTTCGAGACCCTTATATACAACGGGCTTGTACGCGCTGGCAAGATAGGTTTCCTTTGTTCTCGTCCGGGGCTTCAGAGAGATCGGAGAGAATTAAGTCTCCCTTGCACACCACTTCCTTGCACACCACTCCTAACCCAAGAGCCTTGTCACCCCAGACAGATTAATGACGCCCCCAACCTCCCTCATGCCTGGGCACCAAAGCAGCTCAGGAGGCGAACCCTGAGCTCCGTCTCCCAACAACCTGATGTTTTTTTTCCTCTGTAGGTCATATTAATAGATGCAGCCGCGCTGATTTCTTTAACTCAAAGCCGCAGGATGGAGATGTTTTCTTTAACATTGTTGCTTTATTAAAACATACCTTAATTCACGGTTGGCTCAAGTGTAACGGGAGAGGAACTTGGTAACTCGGGAGAGCACCTTGGAACATCGCATAAAGAACATGCCCGTGGCAACTCGGTTAAACACTTGACCATAAACTTTGAATCTCGTGCATAACCACGAGTCCGTTGTTTTTCTTTCACTTGGGGTCACTCTTGGGTGGACTCGCACCGTGAGACAGGGCCAATAGAATAAAGGGGAGGTCATTTAAGACTGAGGTGAGAAAAAAACGTTTTCACCCAGAGAGTTGTGAATTTATGAAATTCCCTGCCACGGAGGGCAGTGGAGGCCAAATCACTGGATGGATTTAAGATAGAGTTGGATAGAGCTCTAGGGGCTAGTGGAGTCAAGGGATATGGGGAGAAGGCAGGCACGGGTTATTAATAGCGGACGATCAGCCATGATCACAATGAATGGCGGTGCTGGCTGAAAGGGCCGAATGGCCTCCTCCTGCTCCTATTTTCTATGTTTCAATGTTTGCAAGTGTTGTTGGCGGAAGGTCTCACTTCAGCTCTGCATATGGAATTGGCAATCTGCCAACAGAAGAATATAGAATCTCCAGCTGGGGAGGGGAAGACTACTTAAATAGGCTTGCACACACACCCAGAACTGGACAGAACGAGAGGTGGAATCAAGAGTCAAGAGTGTTTAATTGCCATCGTGGAACAATGAAATTCTTACTTGCAACATAATCACAGAATATACGCGCGCACACACACCCGCGCACGCATATATAATTATGTAGATTGTCCGAGGGTCCCGACCTGAAACATCACCCATCCTTTTTCTTCGGAGATGTTGCCTGACCCACTGAGTTAGTCCAGCATTTAATGCCCCCCATCTATATAGTTCGGAGCTTATTTGGAGGTTGTAGTGTTTAATAGCCTGATGGCTGCAGAGAAGAATCTGCCCCTGAACCTGGATGTTACAGTTTTCAGGCTCCTTCCCCATGGCAGGAATGAAGTGAGAGCGTGGCCAGGGTTGGTGTGGGTCTCTGACGATGCTGGCTGCCTTCTTGAGGCAGCGACTCCTGTAGATCCCTTCGACGGTGGGGAGGTCACTACCCGCGATGGACCGGGCAGTGTTCACCACTTCTTGCAATCTTCTTCGTACCTGGGCGTTCGAGCTGCCGAACCAGGCCGTGATCAGTTCAGTTCAGTTTATTGTCACGTGTACCGAGGTACAGTGAAAAGCTTATGTAGCTTGCGAACCAGTCAGCGGAAAGACACGACGTGATTACGATCGAGCCATTTACGACAGATAGACGATTAGGGAAGAGCGTTTAGTGTAAGGTAAAGCCAGCAAAGTCCGATCAATGATACTCAATAGACAATAGACAATAGGTGCAGGAGTAGGCCATTCGGCCCTTCGAGCTAGCACCGCCATTCAATGTGATCATGGCTGATCATCCCCAATCATTACCCCGTTCCTGCCTTCTCCCCATATCCCTTGACTCTGCTATTTTTAAGAGCCCTATCTAGCTCTCTCTTGAAAGCAGTCAGAAAACCTGCTTCCACCGCCCTCTGAGGCAGAGAATTCCACAGACTCACCACTCTCTGTGAGAAAAAGTGTTTCCTCGTCTCCGTTCTAAATGGCTTACCCCTTATTCTTAAACTGTGTGGCCCCTGGTTCTGGACTCCTCCAACATCGGGAACACGTTTCCTGCCTCTAGTGTGTCCAAACCCTTAACAATCTTATATGTTTCAATGAGATTCCCTCTCATCCATGTAACCTCCAGATTGTACAAGCCCAGCCGCTTGGTATTAGGCAGGTATTAGTTCAGGACTGCACTCTGGTTGTGGTAGATGGTTCAGTTGCCTGAATCTGCGGGCCTCTCTAAATAGAAATGGGTCAGGATAAAGCACTGAATGGGTTGCTCCTCAGAGAGCATAGAGTCAATGGGCTGATCGTGGGGTGGCATGGTGGCCGGAGATGGCAGCGCCAGAGACCCGGGTTTGATCCTGACTACGGGTGCTGTCTATACGGAGTTTGTACGTTCTCCCCGTGACCTGCGTTGGGTTTTTGCTGGGTGCTCCGCTTTCCACCCCCGTCCCAAAGGATGTACAGGCTTGTAGGTTAATAGACTTCCGTAAATTGCCCCCAGTGTGTAGGATGTAAAAGTGGGATAACATAGTCCTGGGAATAACGTTTAGTGCAAGGTAAAGCCACCAATGTCCGATCAAGGACTCCACGGAGGTAGATAGTAGTTCAGGGCTGCTCTTTGGTTGTGGTAGGATAGTCATAGAAACATAGAAACATAGAAAAATAGGTCCAGGAGTAGGCCATTCGGCCCTTCGAGCCTGCACCGCCATTTAATATGATCATGGCTGATCATCCAACTCAGTATCCCGTACCTACCTTCTCTCCATACCCCCTGGTCCCTTTAGCCACAAGGGCCACATCTAACTCCCTCTTGAATATAGCCAATGAACTGGCCTCAACTACCTTCTGTGGCAGAGAATTCCAGAGACTCACCACTCTCTGTGTAAAGAATGTTTTCCTCATCTCGGTCCTAAAGGAATTCCCCCTTATCCTTAGACTGTGACCCCTTGTTCTGGACTCCCCCAACATCGGGAACAATCTTCCTGCATCTAGCTTGTCCAACCCCTTAAGAATTTTGTAAGTTTCTATAAGATCCCCCCTCAATCTTCTAAATTCCAACGAGTACAAGCCGAGTCTATCCAGTCTTTCTTCATATGAAAGTCAATGATGATTTTCATTGACTGGATAGTCCAGTTGATGATTCTGATGCAACCAGTCAATTCTTTTGCAGTTGTGCAGGGCTCTGGTGAGACCACATCTGGAGTATTGTGTACAGTTTTGGTCTCCTAATTTGATGAAGGACATCCTTGTGATTGAGGCAGTACGGCATAGGTTCACGAGATTGATCCCTGGGATGGCGGGACTGTCATCTGAGGAAAGATTGAAAAGACTAGGCTTGTATTCACTGGAGTTTAGAAGGATGAGGGGGAATCTTCTAGAAACATATTAAGTTATAAAATGCTTGGGCAAGCTAGATGCAGGAAAAATGTTCCCAATGTTGGGCGAGTCCAGAACCAGGGGCCACCGTCTTAGAGTAAAGGGGAGGTCATTTAAGACTGAGGTGAGAAAAACGTTTTCACCCAGAGGGTTGTGAATTTATGGAATTACCTCCACAGAGGCAGTGGAGGCCAAGTCACTAGATGGATTTAAGAGAGAGTTGGATAGAGCTCTAGGGGCTGGTGGATTCAAGGGATATGGGGAGAAGGCAGGCACGGGTTATTGATTGGGCACGATCAGCCGTGATCACGATGAATGGCAGTGCTGGCTCGAAGGGCCGATTGGCCTCCTCCTGCATCTATTTTCTATGTTTATATGTTTCTATGATCTCCACTGTACACCTGTGGAAGATCAAAGGAATATTCATTGACATCTCCTCAATATTCCAGTCGAGGCGTTGATGGGCTTTCGTCATGATCTGTGTTCCATGTTCCCTCAGCACTTTTAGTTCTGGTCAGCCTTGTCAGTATTTTAAACTATTACAAGGTCTGACCCACAAAATAAATGGTTTGGCCTTGGTCATAAAGTCCAAGACCCATAAATAAACGAAGAAAGCTCATTAAGATTTATTGGAACAGTTCCAGTGATTTAAGGGCCTGTCCCACTGTACGAGGTAATTCAAGAGCTCTCCCGATTTTAAACAACATTAAACTCGTGGTAAGTAGGTAGAATGTACGTAGCGGCTACGTTGGAGCTCGTGGACATCTCATAGCGGCTTGTAACGCTGACAGCAGGTACTCGGGAAACACGGTAACTCGTGAAGTTTTTTCAGTACTGTGAAAAATGTCCACGAGAGCCCATGAGTACGTACGAACGGCTATTACCCCGTAATTCTCAGAGTTCGAATCAGGGGAAACAAGGAAGAACTCTTGAATTACCTCGTATAGCGGGACAGGCCCTTAAGGATTTCAGCCAAAGGTTAGACTGGAGAGGTTTAGTTTACTTTAGAGATACAGCGCGGGAACTGGGCCCCACCGAGTCCGCGCCGACCAGCGATCCCCGCAAATTAACACTACCCTACACACACTAGGGACAATTTTACATTCATACCAAGTCAATTAGCCTGCAAACCTGTACGTGTTTGGAGTGTGGAAGGAAACCAAAGTTCTCAGAGTGTGTGATGGATAGAACAAGTGTATGGGAATCGCTGGCCGGCGCGGACTCGGTGGGCCGAAGGGCCTGTTTCCACTTTGTATCTCCGGACTCTAAGCTTTTAAAGAGATGGACCACTTGAAAGAAATTAACTTGCAGAGCCCAAGGGGGAAGAGTGAGGAAATGGGGCTGACGAGATTGCTCGACTAGGAGCAAGGATAGACTCGATGGACTGAATGGCCTCATACTGTCTGGAAGAATGGAAAGCAGTTTGGATGTTTAAAGCTGACGGGAATTAAGGAGGTTAAAGTTCAGGGTAATTTGGGAAATAGCAGGGAAAATATTCTTTCTAAACCAATTTAGAAGCAATCTTCAGCGCATTAACCTCACAGTGTCACAGAATTGTGCAGTGCAGAATGAGTCTATTTGTTGGCCTCCTTGCACCAACCTTCCACAAGACGTTCTTAATGAATCCCTCCCCTCCCTTTGTGAGAAGGAACTGCAGATGCTGGTTTAAACCGAAGATAGACCCAAAATGCTGGAGTATCTCAGCGGGTCAGGCAGCATCTCTGAAGAGGTCATAAGGTCATGTGATAGGAGCATAATTAGGCCATTCGGCCCATCAAGTTGCCAGAGGAGGTGGTTGAGGCTGGGACTATCCCATCGTTTAAGAAACAATTGGACAGGTAAATGGACAGGACAGGTTTGGAGGGTTATGGGCCAAGCGCAGGCAAGTGGGACTAGTGTAGATGGGACATTGTTGACCGGTGTGGGTGAGTTGGGCCGAAGGGCCTGTTTCCACACTGTATTAATCTATTGCTATGACTCTAAGTCTACTCCGCCATTCAATCATGGCTGATCCATCTCTCCCTCCTAACCCCATTCTCCTGCTTTCTCCCCATAACCCCTGACACCCACACTAACCAACAGAAGGATTGGGTGACGTTTAACAAGATACAAGATACACGATACGTTTATATGTCACATGTGCCAGTTGGCACAGTGAAAAGTGATCACCATACTGCCATACAATAAAATGAAGAACACAACACACGATAGAGTTCAACATAAAACATCCCCACACAGCAGAATCAAAAGTTTCCCACTGTGAGGCAAGTCAGTCCTCTTCCTCTGATGTTCTTCATGTTCACCCGTGGCCGGGGCCTCCGGAGCCCACCGCAGTCACCGCTACGGGCAGCCCGCCGCTCGGGCCCACTCGCTGGGCATGTTGGAACTCGAGGCCAACCTCAGCGGCTTGGACCTCCAATACGTTTTTGGGCTAAGACCCATCTTCAGGACTATGTTTGGACTAGGTCCCCTCCCTGTTATTTCCTTCTGGCCCTGCGAATGTTTCCTCTTTACATATTGACCAGGTCTGAATTTGCAATTTGTGTTTGAACTTGCTCCTGCTGCGATGTGAAGCAGAATGTTCATGATCATAAAAAAATCTGCGGAGCTGAACTCATCCCCCCCACCCCGCCACCCTGTTGGCTTTCATTGGTAATCATTACAAAACCATGCGGACTGATATTGATCGTAACGCAGGCAGAAACAGTTTCTCCCAAAACCTCACCTCCCTCTCCTTTTAGGTGCAGTGCGGAAACAGGCCCTTCGGCTTTTCCGTAGCTTTAAGGTGAGAGGGACAAAGCTTAAAGGAGACGTGCGGGACAGGCTATTCACACAGATGGTGGTTGGGGACTGAAACACGCCGCCGGAGGTTGTGGTGGAGGCTGATTTGATAGTAAGTAAGTTAGTAAGTTAGTTTATTTGGCCAAGTATTCACATACAAGGAATTTGCCTTGGTGCTCCGCCCACAAGTAACAACATGACACACAGTGACAGTTACGAATGACTCAGAAAACACTAAACATTAATAATAATAAAACATTTATGATAGTGGCGTTTAAGAGACTTTTGGATAGGCCACATGGATATCCAGGGAATGGAGGGCAATGAATTATGTGCAGGCGTGTAAGAAGTGGTCTTGGCATCATGTTCGGCACAGTCATTGTGGGCCGAAGGGCCTGTTATCATGCTGTACTGTTCTGTGTTCTATATAAATATGGGGTTAGGAGGGAGAGATAGATCAGCCATGATTGAATGGCGGAGTAGACTTGATGGGCCGAATGGCCTAATTCTGCTCCTATCACTTATGATCTTCGGAATCATCTGTGAAAACTTTTTAAAAGGTTGAAGAAAGAACTGCAGATGCTGGAGAAATCGAAGGTAGACAAAAATGCTGGAGAAACTCAGCGGGTGTGGAAGGGTCTCGACCTGAAACATCGTCTATTCCTTCGCTCCATGGATGCTGCCTCACCAGCTGAGTTTCTCCAGCATTTCTGTCTACCTTTGAAAAGTTTGATGTATTTTATGAACGCTTTTTACAACTGTTTGGAGATCTCCAGTAGTTAAGATGGACACAAAATGTGGACAAAAATAATCCACAAAATGGAGTCACTCAGCGGGACAGACAGCATCTCTGGAGAGAAGGAATGGGTGATGTTTTGGTTCGAGACCCGTCTTTAGACTGGTCACCCATTCTTTCTCTCCAGAGATGCTGCCTGTCCCGCTGAGTTACTCCAGCATTTTGTGTCAATCTTCGATTTAAACCAGCATCTGCAGTTCCTTCCTACTCATCCAGTAGTTAAGATGCGGTTGTTGGGGCAGGAAGAGAATGAAATGAAGTACGCAATTCATGTATGTGCCTGTTCAGTGAAGATTGTGAGGCCTCACAGCCTCATGTGGTATCACTTGACCTCAAGTAAGACCAGATGGGGCTGTGGAGGAGGTTGAGCAGCACGGTGGCGCAGCGGGTAGAGCTGCTGCCTTACAGTGCCAGAGACCCGGGTTCGATCCCGACCACGGGTGCTGTCCGCACTGAGTTTGTACGTTCTCCCCGAGATGGCGTGGGTTTCCTCCGGTTTTCACCCACATCCCCAGGTTTGTAGGTTCATTGGCTTCGGTAAAATTGCCCTAAGTGTGTGTAGCATCGAACACCAAATGGGTGATCATTGGTCGACACGGACTCGGTGGGCCGAAGGGCCTCACATTGCCATCGCCCGCCGGGGGCATTAACATCGGGAGAAGAATGGAAAAGAGGGGAGAGGCAATGACTTTGCCTTCCATCACAGTGAGGAGGAGATTCACTGTGAGAGATGTTTGTGTGAATTGTGTTAATTGTGTGTCTTATTAAAAGTTTCTTCTTGTTGCATGACTGCAGGAACCAAACTTCGTTTGAACTTCATTTGAGGTTCAAATGACCATAAATGGTATTGTATTGTATAGTTTGCATGCTGTATCTCTAAGTTTAACTAAACTAATGCTGTATGCCAGGCTTAATCTTTGGATAGCAATTATAAACAGGAAACGTGGCTGCATTTAATTATCTCAAGCGCGGGACAAAAAAAACTAACAATATCTGCTCCCACCCCACCTGCGATCAACTAACAAGGCACAGAGCAGCCGCGCTCCAATCTGGGATCCATCATTGACCATGATTAACTCAGCCTCAGGCACTTCTGTGTTCATGCTCATTATATTATTGGTTTGGCAATCCCAAAGCCAGTTTACTATGATCTTGCGTCTAAGGATCATGGAGCCACAGATTAGTTCTGAGGTTTTTTAGTTTAGAGGTACAGTCGGAAACATAGACATTGAAATAGAAAATAGGTGCAGGAGGAGCTATTTGGCCCTTGTGATCATTGCTGATCATTCCTAATCAATAACCCATGCCTGCCTTCTACCAATATCCCTTCATTCCACTAGCCCCTAGAGTTCTAACTAACTCTCTCTTAAACCCATCCAGTGATTTGGCTACCACTGCCCTCTGTGGCAGGAAATTCCATAAATTCACAACTCTCTGGGTGAAAACATTTTTTCTCGCCTCAGTCTTAAATGAACTCCCCTTTATTCTAAGACTCTGGCCCCTGGTTCTGGACTCGCCCCACATTGGGAACATTTTTCCTGCATCTAGCTTGTCCAGTCCTTTTATAATTTTATATGTTTCTATAAGATCTTCCCCTCATCCTTCTAAACTCCAGTGAATACAAGCCTAGTCTTTTCAATCTTTCCTCAGATGACAGTCCCGCCATCCCAGGGATCAATCTCGTGAACCTACGCTGCACTGCCTCAATCACAAGGATGTCCTTCCTCAAATTAGGAGACCAAAACTGTACACAATACTCCAGATGTGGTCTCACCAGAACCCTATGCAACTGCAGAAGAACCTCTTCAGCCCATTTTGCCTATACTAGCAAACTAGGCCGACGTCGCCGGCGGAGGATGCCGTTTTGGGTCAGGATCCTCCTTCAGTGGTAGGGGGAAGAAAGCTGAGGAGTGGGACAGGGCCTGATGGGTGGCATGTGGATACGGGTGAAGGGGCTGATGGGTGGATGGGTGGAGTAGGTGACAAAGGCTGGGGCCATTTCTCCCACCCTTCTCAGAGAGAAATTGCAAACTCCACACAGACAGCAGCTGAGTTCAGGATCGAACCTGGGTCTCTGGCACTGCAAGGCAGCAGCTCTACCAGCTGCACCAATGTGCTGCCCCTTTATAGTTCTGCAAGGAATGCAATGCTTGGCCAATAAGTTAATATGTGGTTCCATTCCCACACCAGTGTTACATTGGGAAAGATGTTCCCAATGTTGAGCGAGTCCAGAACCAGGGGCAAGAGGGAGGTCATTTAAGGCTGAGGTGAGGAAAAAACGTTTTCACCCCGTGAGTTGTGAATTTATGGAATTCCCTGCCACAGAGGGCAGTGGAGGCCAAGTCACTGGATGGATTTAAGAGATAGTTAGATAGAGCTCTAGGGGTTAGTGGAGTCAAGGGATATGGGGAGAAGGCAGGCACGGGTTATTGATAGGGGACGATCAGCCATGATCACAATGAATGGCGATGCTGGCTCCAAAGGCCGAATGGCCTCCTCCTGCACCTATTTTCTATGTTAACTCTTAATGAAAATCAAATTAAATTGCAAATTCTGGAACTGTGAAATTAAAGCAGAAACAGTTAATACTGGAAGCTCTCAGCAAGTTGGGCAACATCTTTTAGTTTAGCTTAGTTGAGAGCTACAGCGCAGGAACAGGCTCTTGCCGACCAGCGATCCCCGCACATTAACACTACATCTGTGGAAAGAGAAACAGAGTTAAGAGCCTGTCCCACGATACGAGTTCGCCCAAGATCTCTCCCGAGTTTAAAAAAAAATCAAACTCGTGGTAAGTACGTAGAATGCACGTAGCGGGTACGTCGGAGCTCGTGGATGTCTTGTAGCGGCTCGTAATGCTAACGGCAGGTACTCGGGAAACGCGGAAACTCGTGAAGTTTTTTCAACAGTGTGAAAAATTTCCAAGAGTAAAAAAAACTTGTGATGAGGTACCACGAGTTTGATTTTTTTTAAAACTCGGGAGAGCTCTTGTGTGAACTCGCATCGTGGGACAGGCCCTTTAATGTTTCAGGTTCATGCTAATGTTCTCCAGACTGTAATGACAATTCTATCTTTCATAGAATCATAGAAAATAGGTGCAGGAGTAGGCCATTCGGCCCTTCGAGCCTGCACCGCCATTCAATATCATCATGGCTGATCATCCAACTCAGTTTCCTGTACCTGCCTTCTCTCCATACCCCCTGATCCCTTTAGCAACAAGGGACACATCTAACTCCCTCTTAAATATAGCCAATGAACTGGCCTCAACTACCTTGTGTGGCAGAGAATTCCACAGACTCACCACTCTCTGTGTGAAAAAAGATCTTCTCATCTCAGGCCTAAAAGACTTCCCCCTTATCCTTAAACTGTGACCCCTTGTTCTGGAGTTCCCCAACATCAGGAACAATCTTCCTGCATCTAGCTAGAATTTCACATCAAGTATAAATGGTTTGAGGTGAGGTCGTCTGTGGAATTCTCTGCCTCAGAGGGCGGTGGAGGCCGGTTCTCTGGATACTTTCAAGAGAGAGCTAGATAGGGCTCTTAAAGATAGCGTAGTCAGGGGATATGGGGAGAAGGCAGGAACGGGGTACTGATTGGGGATTACACAAAAAGCTGGAGAAACTCAGCGGGTGCAGCAGCATCTAAGGAGCGAAGGAGATCGGCGACGTTTCGGGTCGAGACCCTTCTTCAGACTGGTCAGGGATCAGGGAAACGAGAGATATAGACGGTGATGTGGAGAGGTAAAAAACAATAAATGAAAGATATGCAAAAAAGTATCGATGATAAAGGAAACAGGCCATTGTAAGCTGTTTGTAGTGTGAAAATGAGAAGCTAGTGCGACTTAGGTGGGGGAGAGATAGAGAGAGAAGGAATGCCAGGGCCTGAGGGCTGAGGGAGAGGTGGGAAGGGGAGGAGGCAGCCAGGGTTAACTGATTGGAGATGATCAGCCATGGTCACATTGAATGGCGGTGCTGGCTCGAAGGGCTGAATGGCCTACTCCTGCACCTATTGTCTATTGTCTATTGTCTATTGTCTATTATCTAATTTGTTTTTCCTTTTAATTCCAATCTGCTTTTAATTTGTTTCTAACTCTTGGGCTTTCTTTCATTTCCCCCTTGTGTGCAGAGATTAAACTTGCCAGTAAATCACATTTCTGACAGGGATCCAGAATGAAATATGGCCGACAGAAGCTTTCAAACCGAATTAATCGCCAAGAGAGAGCTGCCTGCACCGCCCCCAGTCACACAAATCGCCTGTCACGTGGGTACATCATCCTGCAGTCACCTTCACAAATCTTCCCCCCCCCACCCCTCAATAAACACCCGTCAGGTGCTTTAATACTCCTTTCGTGCCTGTTGTTCTTCAATAAGCCGTTTCATAAGTTCATAAGTGTTTGGAGCAGAATTAGAGCAATCGGCCTACTCCGCCATTCAATCATGGCTGATCCATCTCTCCCTCCCAACCCCATTCTACTGCCTTCTCACCGTATCCGAGAGACATGGTGGACTGACTAGCAAAGCTCTGGAGGGAATCCTTCCTTGGACGGCTTAGGAAGTTCGGCATGTCCCCAACAAACTCTCACCAACTTCTACAGATGCACCGTAGAAAGCAAGGGGCGGAACGGGGTGGCACAGGGTGGCGCAGCGGTAGAGCTACTGCCTTGCAGCCCTCTCAGAGACCCGGGTTCGATCCTGACCATGGGTGCTGTCTGTGTGGAGTTTGCATGTTCTCCCCGTGGCCACGTGGGGGTTTCCTCTTCATCTCCTTTCCAAAGGGCAGAAACTCTACTGCTGCGCCACCGTGCTGCCTGCGTTAATCCAATCATCGTTTTGCGTCACGGTGGCGCAGCACGCTATTACGGTTGCTACCTCAAAGCGCCAGAGACCCGGGTTTGATCCTGACTGTGGGTGCTGCCTGTATGGAGTTTGTACGTTCTCCTCGTGACCTGCGCGGGTTTTCTCCTAGAACTTCGGTTTCCTCCCACACTCCAAAGACGTACGGGTTTGTAGGTTAATTGGCTTGGTATGAGTGCAAATTGGCCCTAGTGTGTGTAGGATGTGTGATAATTCCTGTCAAAACCAGTCGCAGCAAATTAGAAATGCAGCTGGTACTGGCGGAGCCATCTGCTCATGAGACAGATATCCAAATAAAACATTTCAAAAAGGACAGCGGGGATTAATGAGGCATGACTGAGCCACTTGGAAGTTGGATATCTCTGGGTGCTGGTAGTTGGATATCTCTTGATGCTGCTGGGGCGGACAAGAAGATAAATAGGTGAAGGTTGGAGCTAAAATTAAAACATAGAACATTACAGCAAAGGAACAGGCCCTTCGGCCCACAATGTCTGTGCCGAACATGATGTCAAGACCAACTCTTCCTTCGTAAGTTCTAGGAGAAGAATTAGGCCTTTCAAGCCTATCAAGTCTACTCCGCCATTCAATCATGGCTGATCTGTCTCTCCCCCACAACCCCGTTCTTCTGCCTTCTCCCCGTAACGCCTGCCACGCGTACTAATAGCAATGTTACAACATTTTGAGATTTTAAAAATCAAGTCTGCAATTTATCCCATCAAATAAAGCATAAAAGGAAGTTGAATTAGACGCCTAATTCACTTTCATATCTTCAGTATTAAAAAAGTTATGACCATTTTCATGCTCGGAAATTAGCATCCTGTTCCCTATTGCTTTTCCATTGACTTAACACCAAAGCTGTGATCGAGGACAGTCAAAAGCCCATAACTTTCTTAAAAATTAAGAGAACTGAATGAAATTTTCAGTTATTATAGATTGAAGCATTCTGAAACAAATATAAAACATCTTACTTGGATGACCTGAAATTAAAGCATATAATTAGTTAGTTACCCAATTGTAGCTAATTACAAAATTGACCGTTGTGACGGAAATAGTAATAAACACCCAGACTGCCTTGAAAATTCAAAAATGTGATATTCTCAAGATCAGAACTTTAATATTATTGTATTATATGCTGTAAATCCATAACAGATAGGTAAATAAATTACAATATCTAGCAATTGACCAATTCTTTATGGAGAAGATCAGTTGCTAGCTGGTACATTGGCATTTCATAATCAGTAGCACCATCATACTCCTCAGATTGTAACCAATAAGCAACTCTGTACATCTTGTTTTTCCTCAACTTTTCAATATTGGCATTGTAAACTACAAGTTTTTGCTCTTCAAACCACACATGACAAGCCTTTCTGCCACCACTTTCCCATCAACAATGTCCAGTAGATTCCATTTCTTAAGAAAAGGATAATTAAAAAAAAATAGCCTAAGTATCCAAATAACAAACTAATCCCATTCACACAAGATTTCACAATATAACATGATTTTTAAATCTCACTGTCATTAATTTATATCCCAGATGGAAGGAATTTAATGTTTAATCCCCATAAAATAATCTAGAAACATCCATCCAAAATATAATCAAATTATTGTTTTTTGCACAATGCATGTGACTCAAACTGTTGTGAATATTTAGTTTAAAAATAATGATCATGGAGAGAGAGAATAAGACAAAATACAGACAATTTAGACGGCTTATCTCCAAAACAAATGGGCATTTTAATCATCTTGCTTCTGGAACGCGATCGATTGGAACGTTGCATTTGCGGTGAATTTGAACCCCATATCAGCAGGAAAAGCACTGCCAGTGCGTATGGGGCCTAAATCACATTTTTGCTTATAGAGGATTGATTAAAGTCATCCCAAGAAGGAAGTTTATATGTCAAATAAAGGACTTGCACCGTGTTTTGTCCCGTACGTGAGATCCGTTACGTTGTAGGTGTTGACGGTGTTAGAAGTTGCTTTTTATTTTAATATAATTATAGAAAAACATAGACATAGAAACATAGAAAATAGGTGCAGGAGTAGGCCATTCGGCCTTTCGAGCCTACACTGCCATTCAATATGATCATGGCTGATCATCCAACTCAGTATCCCGTACCTGCCTTTTCTCCATACCCTCTGATCCCCTTAGCCACAAGGGCCACATCTAACTCCCTCTTAAATATAGCCAATGAACTGGCCTCAACTACCCTCTGTGGCAGAGAGTTCCAGAGACCCACCACTCTCTGTGTGAAAAAAGTCCTTCTCATCTTGGTCCTAAAGGATTTCCCCCTTATCCTTAAGCTGTGACCCCTTGTCCTGGACTTCCCCAACATCGGGAACAATCTTCCTGCATCTAGCCTGTCCAACCCCTTAAGAATTTTGTAAGTTTCTATAAGATCCCCTCTCAATCTCCTAAATTCTAGAGAGTATAAACCGAGTCTATCCAGTCTTTCTTCATAAGACAGCCCTGACATCCCAGGAATCAATCTGGTGAACCTTCTCTGCACTCCCTCTATGGCAATAATGTCCTTCCTCAGATTTGGAGACCAGAACTGTACGCAATATGAAATTGTCTCGCGATTAAAAAAAAATTTGGAATGGAAGTCGGAATGATTTTTATGTATCAGCTAGCAGCCAGAGGAAATCCACCTCGGACAGGCAACAGAAAACTGGATTTTACTCCCCCCCCCCCCCCCCCCCAAAGGCGCGAAAGTCGCCTGAAGGTACTTACTGAAGGTAAGTTTTGTAACATCGCTAGTACTAATCAAGAATCAATCCAAAATATATCCATTGACTTGCCTCCAGAGCCTTCTGTGGCAATGAATTCCACAGATTCACCACCTTCTAACTAAATCTACCTGCAAGTAGATACCTGTCTTATCGACCTGCACAGAATCCATCTCAGGAGGGCAGCTACTGACATCAAATGCCCACACCACCCTGGCCACGCTCTCTTCTCACTTCTACCAATGGCGAGAAGATACAGACCCATACGTTGCATTTACAAAGAAAGTGCAGGCTTTCAAAAGGAAGTGCAATGCCCGCCATGAGGTAGGTTGGAAGACTTAGCTTATGGTAGTCCCATAGTAGTCTGATAACACGGAGATGAATCTGTTCCTGAATCTGGCGGTCCGTAGAAGGGTAATTTGCAAGGAAGAAGGAAGGCAAATGCAATGCTAGTATTTATTTCGAGCGGGCTAGAATACAAAAACAGGGATGTAACCCTGAGGATTTATTAGGCACTGGTCAGACGCATTTGTAGTATTGTGAGCAGTTTTGGGGCACGTATCTGAGGAAGGACGAGCTTTTGTTGGAGAGACAATACGGGTGTCAGGGTTTGTGGGGAGAAGGCAGGTGAATGGGGTTAGAAGGGACGGATAGATCAGCCATGATTCAATGGCGGAGCAGACTCGATGGACCGAATGGCCTAATTCTGCGCCTATCACATAGGACAGAAGCCATAGCTTCAAAATTCCTTTAGGATGGAGATGAGGAGAAATTTCTTTAGGTAGAGGGTGGTGAATCTGTGGAATTCACTGCCACAGACGGTTGTGGAGGCCAAGTCAGTTTATATTTTTAAGGCAGAGATAGATAGATTCTTGATTAGCACAGGTCTCAGGGGTTGTGGGGAGAAGGCAGGAGAATGGGGTTGAGAGGGAGAGATAGATCAGCCATGATTGAATGACGGTGTGGACATGATGGCCAAATGACCTAATTCTGCTCAAAGACCTTATGAACGTATGAAGTAAGAGTTGGTCTTGGCATCATGTTCGGCACAGACATTGTGGGCTGAAGGGCCTGTTCCAGTGCTGTAATGTTCTATGTTCTAATTTTAACTCTAATCGTCATCTGTTTATCTTATTGCCCGCTCCAGCGACACCAAGAGATATCCAACTACCAGCGCCAGAACTTTCCAAGCTCTGCTTCCGGAACGTATGAGTTAGTGGCAAATCTGTGGTAAGTACATTTATTGGCCAAGTATTCACATACAAGGAATTTGCCTTGGTGCTCCACCCACAAGTAACAACATGACATCCAGTGACAGTTATGAATGACTCAGAAAACACTAAACATTAATAATAATAATAAAACATTAATGATAAAACACCATTGATCACGCACGTGAACCAACAAAACACAAGATCAAAGGGAGGCTACAGATTTTTGGCTGTTGAGTAGAGCAACTACTTATAGAAACTTACAAAATTCTTAAGGGGTTGGACAGGCTAGATGCCAGAAGATTGTTCCCAATGTTGGGGAGGTCCTGAACAAGGGGTCACAGTCTAAGGATAAGGGGGAATCCCTTTAGGACCGAGATGAGGAAAACATTTTTCACACAGAGTGGTGAGTCTTTGGAATTCTCTGCCACAGAGGGTAGTTGAGGCCAGTTCATTGGCTATATTTAAGAGGGAGTTAGATGTGGCCCTTGTGGCTAAAGGGATCAGGGGGTATGGAGAGAAGACAGATACAGGATACTGAGTTGAATGATCAGCCATGATCATATTGAATGGCGGTGCAGGCTTGAAGGGCCAAATGGCCTACTCCTGCACCTATTTTCTATGTTTCTATGTTTCTAACTACTCGTGGATAAAAACTGTTTTTATGTCTGGCTGTGGCAGCTTTGACAATCCGGATGTTGCCTTCCAGAGGGAAGTGATTCAAAGAGTTTGTGGCCAGGGTGAGAGGGGTCAAAGATGATCTTGCCCACTCGCTTCCTGGCCCTTGCAGTGTACAGTTCATCAATGGAGGGTAGGTTGCAGCCAATAACCTTCTCTGCTGATCGGATGATTCGCTGCAGCCTCCAGGTGTCGTGCTTGGTGGCTGAGCCACACCAGACCATGATGGAGAAGGTGAGAACAGACTCTACGATGGCCATGTAGAATTGGACCATCATTGCCTGTGGCAGATTGTGCTTCCTCAGCTGCCGTAGGAAGTACATCCTCTGTTGTGCCTTTTTGACTGTAGGAGGCAGGAGAGTGGGCTTAGGAGGGAGAGAGTGATCAGCCACGATTGCATGGCGGAGTAGGCTTGATGCCAGCGAGACTGCCATATGAGATAGATAGATAGATAGATTACCTTTATTGTCATTCAGACCTTCCGGTCTGAACGAAATTTCGTTGCCTGCAGTCATACAAAAATTCAAAATAACTTAAATTAATATTGTCCCTGCCGGGTGTTGGTACCGCTGCCGCCACCGGAACGCCGGAATGCCGCCGCCGCTCCAAATCGGGCCGCCGCCTCCACCGGAATGCCGCCACAGCTCCAGGCCGGTCCGCCGCTCCAGGCCGGGACGCCGCCACCGGAAACGCCGGAATGCCGCCGCCGCTCCAGGCCGGGACGCCGCTCCAAATCGGGCCGCCACCACCGGAATGCCGCCGCTCCAGGCCGGTCCGCCGC
Source organism: Raja brachyura (assembly GCA_963514005.1). The sequence continues at coordinate 6,827,219 of OY740787.1, read as the reverse complement.
CGCTCCAGGCCGGTCCGCCGCTCCAGGCCGGTCCGCCGCTCCAGGCCGGTCCGCCACAGCTCCAAGTCGGGCCGCCGCCGCCAGGCCAGTTCAGTCGAGCCACCGCCGCTGCAGCGAACGCCGCCCGAGGCCGTCAGCTCCGCCATTAGGGCCTCAGCGCAGACGGAGACAGGGGGACACAACAAGAAAAGGTTGTATCCCCCCGAAGGAAGGGACTAAGCCCTGTTTCTCCCACCCCCCCCCCCCATACAATCTAATAAACTAACTAAACTAACATAAACTAAACAGACATAAACAAAAACAAACAAAAAAAAAAGAAAAAACAGACGGACTGCAGGCGAGCCGCAGCTGCCAGGCAGCGCCGCCACTTCCGGAAAGATTGAAAAGACTAGGCTTGTATTCACTGGAGTTTAGAAGGATGAGAAACATATAAAATTATAAAAGGACTGGACAAGCTAGATTTAGGAAAAATATTCCCAATGTTGGGCGAGTCCAGAACCAGGGGCCACAGTCTTACAATAAAGGGTAGGTAATTTAAGACTGAGGTGAGAAAAAACGTTTTTACCCAGAGAGTTGTGAATTTATGGAGTTCCCTGCCACAGAGGGCAGTGGAGGCCAAATCACCAGATGGATTTAAGAGAGAGTTGGATAGAGTTCTAGGGGCTAGTGGAGTCAAGGGACATGGGGAGAAGGCAGGCACGGGTTATTGACAGTGGACGATCAGCCATGATCACAATGAATGGCGGTGCTGGCTCGAAGGGCCGAATGGCCTCCTCTTGCACCTATTTTCCATGTTTCCATGATGGGCCGAATGGCCTGATCCTGCTCTGAGATCTTAGGAACTTGTGACTTGGCTCCCTTGGAGACTGGTGGCCATCCCGTTGCCTTTGAACGGGAGGGAGAGCTCGTTGCAGACGCTTGCTAAACAGTTGAAGGGCAAATCAATTAAACAGTCGTCACTTTGACAGCTCATTCATGCTAAGCTTGGCCATCACTGTTGGTGCATGGGACGCAAAGGAAAAAAAAATTGTGTTTACAAGAGAAACAGCTTGCAATCATTAAGGATGAATATCATTAAGCAGCACACACATTTATTTCCACCTGTCTCAGCTTCCACTTTGGAAATTCTTCATTAACACAGACCTTCCACTTTGGTTCCGGAGTGATGAATTGATGAATATTTCAGCGCCGTTTTCTCGAAAGCAACAACCTTCATTAGTGTGACGCCTTCATCGTCGCAAAAGCACTCCGAGGTGTTTCTCAGGAGTATTGGTGAAGAGAAAATAGACATGTGAGGAGCTTTTTAATAGTGGGGGCGATCTTAGAGTGGTGTAGATACTCACGAGGGGAGTTTAGTTTAGAGATACAGCGCGGAAGCAGGCCCTTTTAGCCCACCGAGTCCGTGCCGACCTGCGATCCCCGCACACTAAAGGGCCTGTCCCACTTGCCGATTTTTTTTCGGCGTCATATCAGTGTCGCCAAAAGATTTTGAACATTTCGAAATCCAGTGGTGACAAAAAAAACGTTGCGACATTCGAAAAAATGAATAGAATCTTCCCACAGGTCTCCTCTATCTGCGATAAATGTCAGCATCCAGAGGCTAATTTAACACATACTTTTGCAAATTGTATAAAAATTAAGAATTTCTGGATTGAGGTTTTTAGAATAACTTCTGAAGTTATTAATACTAAATTGGGTCCGGACTCAAAATTAATAATACTTGGAATTTCCGAACAAAGTTTAACGCTTACAACAAGTCAAAGAAATTTCCTAGATTACAGTATAATAATCGGGAAGAAATTAATATCAAAATTTTGGGAAGGCCCTATATCCCCCACAATTAAAATGTGGATTACGGAAATGTCGGAGACCCTACACCTGGAAAGAATCAGATTTGCCTTAATGGACAAACAAGAACTCTTTGTTAGGATATGGTCTTCTTTCATCGATTACTTAAAAGGGTAGATCGGTTCGGCAGGGGAACCTAACTGAAACTTGGACTCTGGATTAGATGAAAAGTTATATTCTATATTCCTTGATCTTATCTCCAATGATGTATTAATGGTAAATTAGTCCATTCCTTGTGATTTCTTTTTGATTTTGATTTTATTTTCTCTCTTTTTATATTTAAAAAAAATTATTAGAGACAAAATGATTCATTTGATAATATTAATAATGTATGATTGTTGTACACGAAATAATGCTATCGTAATATGTGTTTGCTAATTCACTGCTTACCTACTCTAATAAAAATATATATTTAAAAACAAACAAAAAAAACACTGCGCGTCATACATCATCACACCATATCACGGCGAGTCACCGACGCGTCACGCCGCATCACGCTGCGACGTTTCGGTGACCTGATACGTCAGTCAATAATGCTGGCAGATGCCGAACAAATCTCCAAGTGGGACAGGCCCTACACACACACTAGGGACAATTTTTGCTTTACATTTATTCCAAGCCAATTTACCTACAAAGCAGTTCGTCTTTGGAGGATGGGAGGAAACCGGAGATCTCGGAGGAAAACCCACGCGGATCACGGGGAGAACGTACAGTACAAACTCTGTGCAGACAAGCACCCGCAGTCCGGTTCGAACCCGGGTCTCCGGCGCTGTACGGCAGTAGCTCTACTGCTGAACCACTGTGCTGCCCTGTAGGATGTCTTCTTTTCTCGGGTGCAGGAAAATCAAGAGCTAGGTTTAAGGAGAGAGGGGAATGGTTTAGCGGAACACAGACCAGGTTATTTTGTCAGAAGGTGGTGAATCTGTGGAAGTCATTGCCACGGATGGTTGTGGAGGTCAAGTCAATGGATATTTTCAAGGTGAAGATTGATAGGTTATTGATTAGAACGGGTGTCAGGGGTTATGGGGAGAAGGCAGGAGAATGGTGTTGAGAGGGAAAGATATATCACCCATGATTGAATGGCGGAGTAGACGTGATGGGCCGAATGGCCTAATTCTGCTTCTGCACGTACTTTGGCCCACAATGTTTGTGCCGAAGATGATGCCAAGTTTAAGGGGAAAGATATGGAACATGGAACATAGAACAGTACAGCACAGGAACGGGCACTTTGCCGCACAGCGTCAGTGTCGAACGCGATGCCTAAAACCTGAACGGAAACCTCTGGTGACCTTGCCCGCGACCCAGGGTTTCCATGAGGTCGCCGGAGGTTTGGTCATTCGCCTGGAAGGCCTCGAGCTGGATTGAGCGAACCGCGAGCTGCATCTACCGACCGCACACACACACACACACACACACACACACACACACACACACACACACACACACGCACGCACACACACACACACACACACGCGAAGGTGGGGGCCATGGAGAACGGAGGAGCGCTGTGTGCGCAACGAAGAGGAAGGTAAACGGCTGCCACAGAGTACGGTAAGTCATTTAGAGAGCGCGGGGGGGGGGGGAGAGGAGCAGAGAGAAGCGGAGAGAAGGAGAGGGAGAAGGGAGAGAGAAGGGAGAGGGAAGGGGAGGAGAAGGGGGGAGAAGGAATGGAGACAGTTTTAAGAAGTTTAATAAATTTTAGCGTGCATTTTATCGACTGCTGGGTCTTCTAGGTCGTGAAGCTCCAATGAGGCAATCAAAATGGCCGGTCAGCGAAGGAGATGGCCTTCGACTGCCTGTAAGTAAATAGCGACCCCACTCCACTGGCTTCGACCAAACGGCAACCTATTTTTAGTCCAGGCCGGTTTTGATTATGTTGAAACAATCGAAGCAACCTAGAAGAAGCCTCGACCACGCGGAAACCACTTTCGACCATTAGGGAGAGTGACCAAAACCTCCGGCGACCTCATGGAAACCTTGGGTCGCGAGCAAGGTCACCAGAGGTTTCCGTTCAAGTTTCCTAAGTGGGACAGGGGCGTAAACCAACTCTGATCTGCCGGCACGTAATCATAATCCCTCCATGTGCGCAACCGATAGTCACGTGAACACCGCTATGGTATCTGCCACCACCACCAACCCTGGCAGTGTGTTCCAGGCACTCACCACCCTCGGTGTAAGAATAACCCCGCACATCCCCTTTAAACTTTGCCCCTCCCAACTTCAAGCTTGGAGAGCGGCACGGTGGCGTAGCGGTAGAGTTGTTGCCTTGCAGTACTGGAGAGCCAGGTTCGATCAGTACGGAGTTTGCACGTGCTCCCCGTGAACAGAGTGGGTTTTCCCCGGGCTCTCCAGTTTCCTTCCACACTCCAAAGACGTACAGGTTTGTAGGTTAATTAGCTTGGCATATGTGTAAATTGTCCCTAGTGTGTACAGGATAGTGTTAATGTGCGGGGATTGCTGGTCGGTGCGGACTTGGTGGGCCTGTTTCCGCACTGTACCTTTAACTAAACTAAACTAAACTAAACCATGCCCTCTAGTATTTCATATTTCCATCAAATAATAATAGAAATTTAATAAGAACCTGAGGGACACATTTTCATGGAGAGGATGGCAGGTCTATGGAAGGAGCTACCCGAGGCAGTGATTGAAGCAGGCAGAAGAACAACATTTAAAATACATTTGAACAGATACATTTAGGTTAGTTTAGTTTAGTTTAGGTTAGAGATACAGCATGGAAACAGACCCTTCGGCCCACCGGGTCTGTGCCGACCAACAATCCCCGCACACTAACACCATCCTACACACACTAGGGACAAGTTTTACATTTACCAAGCCAATTAACCTGCAAACTTGTACGTCTTTGGAGTTTGGGGGGAAACCGAAGACCTCGGAGAAAACCCACGCAGATCACGGGTAGAACGTACAAACTCCGTACAGACAGCACCCGCAGTCAGGATCGAACCCGCGTCTCTGGCGCTGCATTCACTGTAAGGCACCAACTCTACCGCTGCGCCACCGTGACCGGCCACTATCAAGGATAGGAATGGAGGGATATTGAAGCAAACGTCGGTACATGGGACGTTGAGATAGATGGGCCATCATGGCTGGCATGGATGAGTTGGGCCAAAGGGCCTGTTTTGTGCTGTTTGCTTCGATACCTCTATTTCATCTAATGGGCGTGAACTATCAAAATAGTTATATATTTCAGACACAAAAGGGTGGAGTATCTCAGCGGGTCAGGCAGCATCTCTGGAGAAAAGGAATAGGTGACGTTGCTTTTTTTTGTTACCGGGGTACAGTGGAAAACTTTTGTTGTGCGCTATCCAGTCAGCAGAAAGACAATACATGATTACAATCGAGCTATTCACAGTGATAAGGGAATCAAGGATAGACCGAGGGTCACCAAAGAGGTAGATAGTAGTTCAGGTAGACAAAAGTGCTGGAGAAACTCAGCGGGTGCGGGAGCGAAGGAAATAGGCAACGTTTCGGGCCGAAACACTTCTTCAGACTCCCGAAACGTTGCCTATTTCCTTTGCTCCATAGATGCTGCCACACCCGCTGAGTTTCTCCAGCGCTTTTGTCTACCTTCGATTTTCCAGCATCTGCAGTTCCTTCTTAAACAGATAGTAGTTTGGGACTGCTCTCTGGTTGTGGTAGGATGATTCAGTTGCCTGATAACAGCCGGGAAGAAATTATCCCTGAATCTGGAGGTGTGCGTTTTCACACTTCTATACCTTTTGCGTGATGGGAGAGGGGAGAAGAGGGAGTGGCCAGGGTGTGACTGGTCCTTGATTATGCTGCTGGCCTTGCCGAGGCAGCGTGAGGTGCAAATGGAGTCAGTGGTTGGTTTGTGTGATGTTGTGAAGTTGTGTCTATCTTCATTGTAAACCAGCATCTGCAGTTCCTTCCCACACGCATTCTTTTTAGATTTAGTTTAGTTTATTGTCACGTGAAACGAGGTACAGCGAAAACCTTTTGTGTTGCGTGAAAACGAGACAGCAGAAAGACTGTGGGTGATTACCATCAAGCCGACCATACATGATAAAGGGAATATCGATTAATGCAAGATGAAGCCCAGTATAGTCAGATTAAAGAAAGGCAAAGATATGCTGGTTTGTAGGTTTATTGGCATCTGTAAATTGCCCCTATTATATAGGATGCAAAACTGGGATAAGATAGAACTAGTGTACGGGGTGATTGTTGGTTGGCACGGGCTTGGGCCTAGTGGCGGACTGGCCAAGGTGTCAGCTTGCCCGATGGCAAGTGGGCCCCTGGTGAAGTGGGCCCCCTATATCAAGAGGGCCCCTGGTGAAGTAGGCCCCCTTTGTCTCCTGGCAACCAATATTTATAGACCCAGTCCACCACTGCCTGGGCCTCCATCTGCTCTGCATCTCTAAACTAAATGAAAATAAAATAAAATAAAATAGGCTGAAACCAAACTAAGCTGTCAATCTCTGCTTTAATAATACCCAACGACCTGGCCTCCACTTGGCCTCCGCCTGTGGCAATGAATTCCACATGAAGTTGGAACAGTTACCAAGTAAATCGATTGTCACAGTCACACTTGGCAAGCACAATGTAGTTTAGGTTAGAGATAATGCGCGGGGCAGGCCCTTCGGCCCACCGAGCCTGTGCCGACCAGCGATCCCAGCTCACTAACACTATCCTACACCCACTGGGGAGAATTTACAATTTTCTTAACCGAAGCAAATTAACCTGCAAACCTCTACGTCTTTGGAGTGTGGGAGGAAACCGGAGCGCCCGGAGAAAACCCACGTGGAGAACGTACAAACTCCGTACAGACAGCACCCGTGGTCAGGATTGAACCCAGGTCTCTGGCGCTGTGAGGCAGCAACTCTACCGCTGTGCCCTAAATAGTTATGTTAGAGACTTTATAGATATGTTGGCTGGGTCACGGGCGAGGTGGAAGGTATGAGGATGTGTCCGAGAGCCGGTGCCTGGCCTTAGTACAGAAGGGTCCCGACCCAAAACGTCGCCCATCCATGTTCTCCAGAGATGTTGCCTGACCCGCTGAGTTACTCCAGCACTTTGTGCCTGGATTGAGGCAAAGTAGCTTAGTGTTTAAACGGTGAATTATACTCATTGCAATTTATTCGGTGGTTCAACTTAAACATAGAAACATAGAAAATAGGTGCAGGTGTAGGCCAATCAGGGAAGGGCAAAGTCTTTTAGGACCGAGATGAGTAAAACATTTTTCACACAGAGAGTAGTGAATCTGTGGAATTCTCGGCTTGTACTCGCTGGAATTTAGAAGATTGAGGGGGGATCTCATAGAGGCTTACAAAATTCTTAAGGGGTTCGACAGGCTAGATGCAGGAAGATTGTTCCCGATGTTGGGGAAGTCCACAACAAGGGGTCACAGTTTAAGGATAAGGTGGAAGTCTTTTAGGACCGAGATGAGAATTTCTTTTTTCACACAGAGAGTGGTGAATCTGTGGAATTCACTGCCACAGAAGGTAGTTGAGGCCAGTTCATTGGCTATATTTAAGAGGGAGTTGGATGTGGCCCTTGTGGCTAAAGGGATCAGGGGATATGGAGAGAAGGCAGGCACAGGATACTGAGTTGGATGATCAGCCATGATCATATTGAATGGCGGTGTAGGCTCGAAGGGCCGAATGGCCTACTCCTGCACCTATTTTCTATGTTTCTATGTTTCTATTCAGCCCTTTGAGCCAGCATGATCTGATCATCCAAGGCTGATCATCCAGAATCAGTACGTCCTTCCAGCTTTCTCCCCATATCCCTTGATTCCTTTAGCCCTAAGAGCTAAATCTAACTCTCTCTCGAACACAAACTCTTAAAGGACGTTTTTGGATCCTTTTCTTGCAAAGGTTACTGAGACTCTTGCTGATGCTCGATCCAGCCTGAGGCTCCTGCATGATGCATCAACGAAGGCATCTGTTGACAAAGGGCTTAATTATTTCAACACAAAACACAGTTAGAGGCTGGCTTCAGGCACTCTGGCTAATAAATCCATTCAGCTGTCAGTGTTCAATGGCCCAAAGACAGCAACAGATGTTTTTTAAGTACTAGGAACACCATTAGGCCATTCGGCCCATCAAGTCTACTCCGCCATTCAATCATGACAGACCAGTATCCCCACCATTGACTCCATCAATGGCCAGTAATGGCCGCCTCGCCAAACAGTCTATCTCATCCTTTCTCTGCTTTTATTATTTTAAGCATGTCCTAAATGTATGTTTAATGTTTCTTGGGAAATTTTTCAGCCACTCACCTCGGCGGAGACGTGATTTTTTTCCGTGTCGCAAATCCGTCCCCCCCTCTCTGTGGCCTACAATGTGGATTGGTGCGACCTTTCCCGGGGCCGGGAGCTTCAAACCGCGGGCTAGGCGTGGAGCGGGCAATCATTTGCCGAGGATCGCCAGCGAAACCGCTCTGACCGCGGGGCCTGTGGACTTTTAACACCGTGGAGCCGCGGTCTACGGTAAGAAGAGGCCGACTCGGGAGCTCCATGCCAACGCCGGAGTTTCCATCATCCCGACGCGAGGGCTCGAACATCGGACCGCCGGCAGCGGCGAAGTGCGGAGGGTTCAAAGGCCCCGACCACCAGGGGTGAACAAAGGAGGAAGACGACTGAACTTTATTGCTTTCCGTCACAGTGAGGAATGTTGATTCCCCTGTGGTGGATGTTTATGTTAAACTTTATTTTATGTGGCTGTGTGTCTTGTTGCTTTTCACTCAGTATGGCTGTATGGCAACTCAAATCTCACTGTACCTTAGTTGGTTAAGTGACAATAACTGTGAACGTGAACTTGAACTTGATCTGGGTTTCAGCTAACGCAACCAGAGACTTGTCTCACCCCTCCCGGTCATTCTTTCTTCTCCCTGCTCCCATACGGCCTTAGGTACAGAAGCTTGAAAGCGCGCACCGCCAGGCTCAGGAACAGCTTCTCCCCCTCTGTTATGAGGCTTCTGAACGGTCCTTCCATAGATGATAAGACCATAAGTTCACAAGCGTCAGGCAGCATCCCTGGTGAAAAGGAATAGGTGAAGTTTCAGGTCAAGCCAAGTCAAGTTTATTCGTCACGTACACATACGGGATGTGCAGTGAAATGAAAAGTGGCAGTGCCTGCGGACTTTGTGCAAAAAAAAACAAACAAACAAACAAACAACAAACTACAAACAGAATCACATGTTCTTTTTCATATTAAATATTGTGGGCAGTATTGTGGTACAGTAAGTTAGTAGAGTTGGTCCCTGGTGAGATAGGAGTTTACAGTCCGAATAGCCTCTGGGAAGAGACTCCTTCTCATCCTCTACATTTTCACAGCATGGCAACGGAGGTGTTTGCCTGACCGTAAGAGCTGGAACAGTCCGTTGCAGGGGTGGAAGGGGTCTCCTATGATCTTATTGGCTCTGGAGTTGCACCTCCTGATGTATAGTTCCTGCAGAGGGGCGAGAGAAGTTCCCATAGTGCGTTCGGCCGAAAGCACTACTCTCTGCAGAGCCTTCTTGTCCTGGGAAGAGCAATTCCCAAACCAGATTGTAATGTTTCCGGACAAGATGCTTCCCACAGCCGCAGAGTAGGAGCACTGGAGGATCCTCGGAGACACTCTGAATTTCCTCAATTGCCTGAAGTCTGAGAAGGGTCGAGAACCTTCTTTAGACTTCATCTGTTGCACGGTGGTGCAGCAGTATAGTTGCTGCTTTACAGCGTCAGAGACCCGGTTCGATCCTGACCATGGGCGCTGTCTGTACGTAGTTTGCACATTCTCCCCATGGCCAAGTGGGTTTTCTCCGGGAGCTCCAATTTCCGCCCACAACCCAATGTCGTGCGGGTTTGTAGGCTGGTTGGTCAATTAGATGAATCTATCTAAGCTCACCCTGTAACTGGGACCCCTCTAATACGGGCAGCTTTCTGGTAAACCTCCAAAACCTCCACATCTTTCCTGCATGGGGTGACTAGAACCGCACGCAATGCTCCAAGTGGGGCACTTTTTTTAACTTTGGTTTACAGATACAGAGCTACAGCGTGGAAACAGGCCCTTCAGCCCACTGATTCCCAGCTGACCAGCGATCCCCGTACACCAACACACTAGGCCGAAGCCAACTAATTTGCAAACTTCTACATTTGGAGTGTGGCAGGAAAATTCTTGCAATTGAGGGAGTGCAGCGTAGGTTCACAAGGTTAATTCCTGGGATGGCGGGACTGTCATATGTTGATAGAATGGAGTGGCTAGGCTTATAACCATATAACCATATAACAATTACAGCACGGAAACAGGCCATCTCGGCCCTTCAAGTCCGTGCCGAACAACTTTTTTCCCTTAGTCCCACCTGCCTGCACTCATACCATAACCCTCCATACCCTTCTCATCCATATGCCTATCCAATTTATTTTTAAATGATACCAACGAACCTGCCGCCACCACTTCCACTGGAAGCTCATTCCACACCGCTACCACTCTCTGAGTAAAGAAGTTCCCCCTCATGTTACCCCTAAACTTCTGTCCCTTAATTCTAAAGTCATGTCCTCTTGTTTGAATCTTCCCTATTCTCATAGGGAAAAGCTTGTCCACATCAACTCTGTCTATCCCTCTCATCATTTTAAAGACCTCTATCAAGTCCCCCCTTAACCTTCTGCGCTCCAGAGAATAAAGACCTAACTTATTCAACCTATCTCTGTAACTTAGCTGTTGAAACCCAGGCAACATTCTAGTAAATCTCCTCTGTACCCTCTCTATTTTGTTGACATCCTTCCTATAATTGGGCGACCAAAATTGTACACCATACTCCAGATTTGGTCTCACCAATGCCTTGTACAATTTTAACATTACATCCCAGCTTCTATACTCAATGCTCTGATTTATAAAGGCTAGCATACCAAAAGCTTTCTTTACCACCCTATCTATATGAGATTCCACCTTCAAGGAACTATGCACGGTTATTCCCAGATCCCTCTGTTCAACTGTATTCTTCAATTCCCTACCGTTTACCATGTACGTCCTATTTTGATTTGTCCTGCCAAGGTGTAGCACCTCACATTTATCAGCATTAAACTCCATCTGCCATCTTTCAGCCCATTTTTCCAACTGGCCTAAATCACTCTGTAGACTTTGGAAATCCTCTTCATTATCCACAACACCCCCTATCTTGGTATCATCTGCATACTTACTAATCCTATTTACCACCCCTTCATCCAGATCATTGATGTACATGACAAACAACAAAGGACCCAACACAGATCCCTGAGGCACCCCTCTAGTTACCTGCCTCCAACCCGACAAACAGCCATCCACCATTACCCTCTGGCTTCTCCCATTCAGCCACTGTTGAATCCATCTTGCTATTCCTGCATTTATACCCAACAGTTGAACCTTCTTAACCAACCTTCCATGAGGAACCTTGTCAAAGGCCTTACTGAAGTCCATATAGACAACATCCACTGCTTTACCCTCGTCAATTTCCCTAGTAACCTCTTCAAAAAATTCAAGAAGATTAGTCAAACATGACCTTCCAGGCATAAATCCATGTTGACTGTTCCTAATTAGACCCTCTTTATCCAGATACTTATATATATTATCTCTAAGTATCTTTTCCATTAATTTGCCCACCACTGAAGTCAAACTAACAGGTCTATAATTGCTAGGTTTACTTTTAGAACCCTTTTTAAACAATGGAACAACATGCGCAGTACGCCAATCCTCGGGGACTATTCCCGTTTCTAATGACATTTGAAATATTTCTGTCATAGCCCCGGCTATTTCTACACTAACTTCCCTCAATGTCCTAGGGAATATCCTGTCAGGACCTGGAGACTTATCCACTTTTATATTTTTCAAAAGTGTCAGTACTTCTTTTACTTTGAAACTCATAGTATCCATAGCTACTCTACTAGTTTCCCTTACCTCACATAATTCAATATCCTTCTCCTTGGTGAATACCGAAGAAAAGAAATTGTTCAATATCTCCCCCATCTCTTTTGGCTCTGCAGATAGCTGTCCACTCGGTCTCTCCAATGGACCAATTTTATCCCTTGTTATCCTTTTGCTATTAATATAGCTGTAGAAACCCTTAGGATTTACTTTCACCTTACTTGCCAAAGCAACCTCATATCTTCTTTTAGCTTTTCTAATTTCTTTCTTAAGGTTCTTTTTACATTCCTTATACTCCTCAAGCACCTCATTTACTTCATACTGCCTATAATTATTGTAGATCTCCCTCTTTTTCCGAACAAGATGTCCAATTTCCCTTGAAAACCAGGGCTCTTTCCAATTTTTACTGGTTCCTTTCAACCGAACAGGAACATAAAGATTCTGTACTCTTAAAATTTCCCTTTAAATGTCCTCCATTTCTCCTCTACATCTTTCCCATAAAACAAAATGTCCCAGTTCACTCCTTTTAAATCATCTCGCATCTCGTTAAAGTTAGCCTTTCTCCAATCAAAAATCTCAACCCTAGGCCCAGTTCTGTCCTTCTCCATAATTATATTGAAACTAATGGTATTGTGATCACTGGACCCGAAGTGCTCCCCAACGCATACCTCCGCCACCTGTCCCGTCTCATTTCCTAACAGGAGGTCCAGCACTACCCCTCCTCTAGTAGGCACCTCTATGTATTGCTGCAAAAAACTATCCTGCACACATTTTACAAACTCCAAACCATCCAGCCCATTTTACAGAATGTGTTTCCCAGTTTATGTGTGGAAAGTTGAAATCTCCCACAATCACTACCTTGTGCTTACTACTAATATCTGCTATCTCTTTACATATTTAGGATAGTTGTATAGGATACTTGTATAGGATGAGATGGGGATCTTATTGAAACATATAAGATATTTAAGGGCTTGGACATGCTAGAGGCAGAAAACATGTTCCCGATGTTGGGGGAGTCCAGAACCAGGGGCCACAGTTTAATAATAAGGGGTAGGCCATTAGAACGGAGATGAGGAAATACTTTTTCACTCAGAGAGTTGTGAGTCTGTGGAATTCTCTGCCTCAGAGAGCGGTGGATGCTTTCAAGAGAGAGCTCTTAAAGATAGCGGAGTCAGGGGATATGGGGAGAAGGCAGGAACGGGGTACTGATTGCGGATGCCCAGCCGTGATCACATTGAATGGCGGTGCTGGCTCGAAGGGCCGAATGGCCTACTCCTGCACCGATTGTCTATTGTCTATTGAAACCGGAGCACCCGGAGACAACACACGCAGTCACGGGGAAACACGTACAAACTCTGTACAGACGGCGCCCGCCCATGGTCAGGATCGAACCCGGGTCTCTGGTGCCGTAATGGAGGAAGCCAGAGCATTATTTCCAAATGGCTCTGCAGTATTGGCCACGCGTTGCTGACCGTTCTGAAAATTTGGCCCCATAGTGAACATCAATCCCGTTTTCCGAGAGTGACTACTGAAGATCCGTCATTATTTTCAAAGCAGCAATAGAAAAAGAAAATGATACCCCAAATCTAGCTGCTTTAATGCGTGCAAGATGTTGGCTTGAAGTGGTTGGTGTCAGCACTTCTTGGCTGAAAAGCTGATTGCAGTGATCACGGGGCTATAGAGAGACATCATCCACTCCATTACTGGCCCATTACCTACCACTTACACACTAGCCGATGCCAAGTCGAAGTCTAGTTGGCAAGAACACCATGTGGCAGTTTTACAAGGCTCCATTGACCTCAGAAGCTTGGCAAAATCTCCCCCTGGTGCAGCCGTTTCGTTTTTTAGTTTAGAGATGCAGCGTGGATAAAGGGGGGAGAAAAGCTGTCGAGTTGGTCGATTCCTTTTGCGCGATGTTTAGAATAAAGTAACTGGCTTTTCTTTTTTCCTTCTCTCTCTTTCCTCCGTTTTTTTTCTCCTCTCCACGATCTATCTCTCCAGGATCTATCTCCGTTCTCTAACTCTTCGACCAAGGGCTCCCTTTCCCATTGGCACGCTTTTGCACTTTCACAACTCTGTTTCACTTTCTCTACTTTCTCTGTTGCTATTTCTTTTTTTTTTTCTTTTTTCGAAAGCCTTAAAAAAATTAAGGGGTACAATGCTTGTAATAATATACATGGGATGTACACTGATTTAACTTACTGCACCTCTAATAAATAAAGATATTTAAAAAAAAGAGAGATACAGCGTGGAAACTGGCCCTTCGGCCCACCGGGTTCATACCGACCAGCGATCCGCGCACACTAACGCTATCGCACACGCACGGGGGGACAATTTTACATTTACGCCAAGCCAATTAACCCAGAAACCCGTACGTCTTTGGAGCGTGGGAGGAAACCGAAGATCTCGGAGAAAGCCCTCGCAGGTCAAGGGGAGAGAACGCACAAAATCCGTAGTCGGTATCGAACCCGGGGCTTCCGCGCTGTTAGGCGGCAACTCTACCGCTGCGCCACCGTGCTGCCATAATGTTTGATATTTACACTGTCACAATCTCACCTGTTCAGTTTAGTTTAATTTTAGTTTATTGTCACGTGTACCGAGGTACGGTGAAAAGCTTTTGTTGCGTGCTAACCAGTCAGCGGAAAGACAATACATGATTACAATCGAGCCATTTACAGTGCACAGATGCATGATAAGGGAATAACGTTTAGTGCAAGGTAAAGCCAGCCAAGTCTGAACAAGTGTAGTCTGAGGGTTACACGAAAAGCTGGAGAAACTCAGCGGGTGCAGCAGCATCTAAGGAGCGAAGGAGATAGGCGACGTTTCGGGTCGAGACCCTTCTGGGGTCCCCAATGAGGTAGATAGTAGTTCAGCACTGTTCTCTGGCTCTGTCCCTGAATCTGGAGGTGTGTATTTTTACACTTCTGTACCACTTGCCTGATGGGAGAGGGGAGAAGAGGGAGTGGCCGGGGTAAGACTGGTCTGTGATTATCTGTACACTGCAAGGGCCAGGAAGCGAGCGGGCAAGATCATCTCTGACCCCTCTCACCCTGGCCACAAACTTTTTGAATCACTTCCCTCTGGAAGGCGACTCCGGACTGTCAAAGCTGCCACAGCCGCCAGACATAAAAACAGTTTTTATCCACGAGTAGTTGCTCTACTCAACAGCCAAAAATCTGTAGCCTTCCTTTGATCTGGTATTTTGTTGGTCCACATGCTTGATCAATGGTGTTTTATCTTTAATGTCTTATTATTATTAATGTTTAGTGTTTTCTGAGTCATTCGTAACTGTTACTGTATGTCATGTTGGTACTTGTGGGCGGAGCACCAAGGCAAATTCCTTGTATGTGAATACTTGGCCAATAAATGTACTTTATAAACTTACTTACTCTTGCCTGATGGGAGAGGGGAGAAGAGGGAGTGGCCGGGGTGAGACTGGTCTGTGATGATGCTGCTGGCCTTGCCGAGGCAGCGTGAGGTGTAGATAGAGTCAATGGGAGGGAGGTTGGGTTGTACGTGATAGGCCGGGCTACTTCACCAATTTAACCAACAGCATGATCCCTACTGGACCCCGGCAGCTACCCGATCTTGGTGAAACATACTCATCCTCACATCAAATCCCTCCCAGTTCAAATGTTCGGGAACCCATCTTTAGTTTAGTTTGGAGATACAGCGTGGAAGCAGACCTTTCGGCCCACCGAGTCCGTGCTGACCAGCGATCCCCACACACTAGAAACATCCCACACACATGAGGGGCAATTTACAATCTTTAACAAAGCCAATTGACCAACAAACCTGTGCGCCTTTGGAGTGTGGGAAGAAACCGGAGCATCCGGGGAAAAGCCGCGGGGAGAACGTACAAACTCCATAGAGAGAGCAGCCATGGTCAGGGTCGAACCCGGGTCTCTGGCGCTGTAAGGCAGCAACTCTCCCTCTGCGCCACCGTGCCGCGCTGTGATGCCCCTTCCCTCTATACTCCCTTTGCTGCCACCTTTCCTGTCTCACCAGTCTCAAGAAGGGTTCTAACCCAAAACATCACGCGCCTATGTTCTCCAGAGATGCTGCCTGGCCTGCTGAGTTACTCCAGCACTTGAGTCCTGTTTTCTCAAACTACGTTCCTGCATACTGAATTATCTTCCTGCGCCACTGGGGGCAGCAGTGAGCATTCATGTCAAAACCAACATGGAGACACAAAGAACATAGAAACGTAGAAACATAGAAAAATAGGTGCAGGAGTAGTCCATTCGGCCCTTCGAGCCTGCACCGCCATTCAATGTGATCATAGCTGATCATCCAACTCAGTATCCCGTACCTGCTTTCTCTCCATACCCCCTGATCCCTTTAGCCACAAGTGCCACATCTAAAGCCCTCTTACATATAGCCAATGAACTGGCCTCAACTACCTTCTGTGGCAGAGAATTCCAGAGACCACTCTCTGTGTAAAGAATGTTTTCCTCATCTCGGTCCTAAAGGAATTCCCCCCATCCTTAGACTGCGACCCCTTGTTCTGGACTCCCCCAACATCGGGAACAATCTTCCTGCATCTAGCTTGTCCAACCCATTAAGAATTTTGTAAGTTTCTATAAGATCCCCCCTCAATCTTCTAAATTCCAGCAAGTACAAGCCGAGTCTATCCAGTCTTTCCTCATATGAAAATCCTGACATCCCAGGAATCAGAACTGCAGATGTTGGTTCACAAAAACTGCTGGGTTAATCCAGCACTTTATGCCAGTCTGAAGAAGGGTAGCTTCCCAAAACATCACCTATCCATGTCCTCCATGAATGCTGCCTGACCCGCTGAGCTACTCAAGCACTTTGTGTTTAGCTCAGGATTCTGGCATCTGCAGTATCTATACTAACATCTCTAACTTGTTAACAGAGTCCATTGCAACCTGTTTCTCTCGCGGTTCACAGACTCGCCAGCCGCCTGCCACTGTTGCGGGCTGGAAGAGTGTGTGTACCACGTGTACATGGAGTGTGTGAGGTTGCACACACTCCCTGTTCCATTATCTAAAGGGGCCGCTCCTTGCCTTCTGGCTGCACTTCTCACCCACCTTCCTCATCTTTGGACACCTTGTGTGTAGAGCAGAGGGTAGGGCTGAGGATATCCTGGTTGGGTTGCTCCTAGGCCTGGCCAAGCTGGCCATCCGTGACTCCAGCGCCAGGCGGAAGAGGGCTCTGCCTGTGCCAGCATCCCACCACTTTTTTTTTTTTTTTTTAATTAGAAGTCAATACATAATAAAAATCATTTTGTTTGTAGTAGTCATACTTATTAATATTGTTTATATTATCAATTGTATAATAAGTGTACTTCTATATATTTTTTAAATTTTTATATAGATAGAAAATAATAGAGAGGGAGATAAAAGAAACCAAAAAAAATTAAAAGAGAATGGAATAATCAGCTAATTATACATCATTGTAGATATGTCCGTGGATTATAAAATGTAATTCTTCATCTAATCCTTGATTCGGGTTTCAGTCAGGTTCTTGTGCCGAACTGGTTTGCCCCTTCAAATAGTCAATGAATGGAGACCACATTCTAGTAAATAGTTCTTGTTTGTCCATTAAGACAAATCTTAATCTTTCCAAATGTAGGGTCTCCGACATTTCCATAGACCACATTTTAATTGTGGGGGTTATGGGGCCTTTCCAAAATTTAAATATTAATTTTTTCCCAGTTATTAAACTATAGTTGATAAAGTTTATTTGGCTTGTTGTAAATATTTGATTTTGTTCTAGTATTCCTCATATTATTAGTTTTGAATCGGGGTCCAATTGGATGTTGACAACTTCCGAAATTATCTTTAAAATTTCCGTCCAAAAATGATTAATTTTTATACAACTTACAAATATGTGCGTTAAGTTAGCCTCTGAGTGCTGACATTTTTCACAAATAGGAGATATGCTTAGGAAAATTCTATTTAATTGTGTTTTTGAATAATGCAATCTATGTAATACTTTAAATTGTATTAAAGAATGTCTAGCATTTTAACGAACAGTGATGTTGTAAGCTTTCGTCCCATATTTCTGGCCTTATTGGTTGGCCTAGTTCATTGTCCCATGATTGCCTATATATTTCCGTCGTGAGTGCATCATTATCTAATAGGATATTATAAATATAAGATATCAATTTTTCTGTGTTAGGCTGTTTATTCAAACATTCATCAAGAATTTCTGTATTTCTATTTCTAAAGTCCTGTGTATTTGATATGTGTATTTGTGCATAGTCTCTAAGTTGTAGGTATCTAAAGTCGTCATTTGAGTGAAGTCCATAAATTTGTTGTAGTTCCTGAAATTAGAGGAATGTACCTTTCCTGTGGAGATGACCCATCTTTGTAATTCCATGATTTTTCCATTGTAAAAAACCTTTATCCATCATTGAGGGTTTAAATGTAGGGTTAAACACAAAGCTGGAGAAACTCAGCGGGTGCAGCAGCATCTAAGGAGCGAAGGAGATAGGCGACGTTTCGGGTCGAGACCCTTCTTCAGACTGCTCAGGGATCAAGGAAAAGAGAGATATAGACGGCGATGTGGAGAGATAAAGAACAATGAATGAAAGATATTCAAAAAAGTATCGATGATAAAGGAAACGGGCCATTGTAATGGCCTGTTAAATGTAGGGTTGTTTACAATGGGAAGAAGTAGTGATAAACTATCCAATTTTAGTGTCTTTTATAATTGTTTCCAAATGCGTATTCCACTATATATTATGGGGTTTTCACTATAGGTTTTTTTGCTTAATTTAGTAAATAGGATCAACCCAATTTCAAAAGGTAAACAGTCTTCCTTTTCGATTTTCCATTTTTAACCAATCTGGTTGTTGGTCCAGTTCTTCCAACCAAAAATTCATATTTTTAATATTAACTGCCCAGAAATAGAGCATAAAATTCGGTAGGGCTAAACCTCCATTTATTTTGATTTACATAAGTGCTTTTTATTTATTCTGTGGTTCTTATAATCCCAGATCAAATTAGTCAACCTTTTTAAAAAAAGTTTTTGGGAGATATATCGGGATTGATTGAAAGAGGTACAATAATTGCGGGAGAAAAATCATTTTTATTGCATTAATTCTACCAAACATTGAGATATTACCTATCTCAATGTTTTCCAATATTTTTTGTATGCAATTTGTTCAATAAAGGCGGAAAGTTAAGTTTAAATAAAGAAGTATATGTCTTTGTTACATACATTCCAAGATGTTTAAATTTTTCATTTACTATTTTGAAGGGAAATTGTTGTAATGTGTGTGGGTTACTTTCCATTATGGGCATGATTTCACTTTTATTCCAATTCATTCTGTATCTTGAAAATGAGCCATATTGAGTTATTAAATTTAATACGTTTGGGATACTAACTTCAGGTTTTGTAATGTAGATTAATACATCGTCTGCATATAAGGAAATTTTATTCTCAGTATCTTTAGTGTTATACTGATTTATTTCAGGATGGGACCTCACGCTTTCTGCTAATGGCTCTATTGCGAGCGCGAATAATAGCAGGGATAACGGACATCCTTGTCTACAGCCTTTAGATAAGCATCCCACCACTTTTCCCGGGGTTACGTCTGTGTTAAGGGGCTGTCCCACTGCGGCGACCTAATCCCCGAGTTAAGAAGAGTGTCTTCGACCTTCAAGCTCGAGGGCACTCGCCTGGAAAACCTCGAGCTGGATCGACCGTCCGCATTGAAACCGCGAGCTGGATCGACCGACCGCACGCACACACACACACACACACACGCTCACACACACGCTCACACATACACTCACACACACACACACACACACACACACACACCCACCCACACACACACACACACACACACACTCACACACACACACACACACACACACACACACACATCACACACATCACTCACACACACACACACACACACACAAACACACACACACACACACACACACACACACACACACACACACACACACACACACACACACACACACACACACACACACACACACACACTTCACAAAGGCAGGGGCCAGGGAAAGCGGGAGAGCGCTGTCTGAAATTCACACCCACGATGAATAGGCAGGTTAAAGACGGCTGCACAGTGTAAGGTAAGTCCTTTAGAGAGTGCAGAGAGGTGGGGGGAGAGAAGGGGCGAGAAGGGGCGAGAAGGGGCAGAAGAGGCGAGAAGGGGCAGAAGGGGCGAGAAGGGGAGAGAAGGGAGAGAAGGGGGGGAGAAGGAGTGGAGAACCTTTAAGAAGTATAATAAAGTTTAGCGGGCATTTTACTTACCGGCCATTTTTCCTTGGTCCTGAAAACCCCATGAGCCAATTAAAATGCCCGGTCAGTGCAGGAGATTGCCTACGGCTGCCCTCGACTGCCAGTAACTACATAGCGACCCCACTCCACTGCACTACGAGTTCAAAAGAACCATGGCAACCAATTTTTGCTCGCGGAAAGCTTTTCAACATGCTGATACATTTTCTGCGACGTAGCTGAGTCCGCGAGTATTCGGGAACTTCCCTCGAACATGAAGGAGAATTCCAGCAACCTCACAGGGCCTCCTAGGACCTGTGCAACCCTGTGGCATGAACATTTACTTCTCTAACTTCAAGTAAACCTTGCTTTCCGTCTCCCTCCGTTCCTCACCATCCTAGTGCTCCGACTAGTCTGACTGCCTTCCTGATTAAATATTACCTCTGTATGTTTCATGGTCATCTTCTTCTAGCTAACAATGATCTATTCTATATTTTCCTTTTATCTACATCCCCTATATCTCGTTTTCACACCTTACACTTCCTTATCTCTGTGTCTCCCTCTCCCCTGACTCTCAGTCTGAAGAAGGGTCTCGACCCAATGCCTGGAGTATTGTCTGCAGTTGTGGTCGCCTAATTTGAGGAAGGACATTCTTGCTATTGAGGGAGTGCAGCGTAGGTTTACAAGGCTCATTCCCGGGATGGCGAGACTGTCATATGCTGAGAGAATAGAGCAGCTGGGCTTGTACACTCTGGGGTTTAGAAGGATGAGAGGGCATCTCATTGAAACAGATAAGATTGTTAAGGGCTTGGACATACTGGAGGCAGGAAACATGTTCCCAACGTTAGGGGAGTCCAGAACCAGGGGCCACAGTTTAAGAATAAGGAGTAAGCCATTTAGAACGGAGACGAGGAAACACTTTTTCTCACAGAGAGTGGTGAGTCTGTGGAATTCTCTGCCTCAGAGGGCGGTGGAGGCCGGTTCTCTGGATGCTTTCAAGAGAGAGCTAGGTAGGGCTCTTAAAAATAGCATAGTCAGGGGATATGGTGAGTAGGCAGGAACGGGGTACTGATTGAGGATGATCAGCCATGATCACATTGAATGGCGATGCTGGCTTGAAGGGCCGAATGGCCTTCTCCTGCACCCATTGTCTATTGTCTATTGTCTATTGTCTGTTGACCAGAAACATCACCCATTCCTTCTCCCCATAGATGCTGTCTGCCCAGCTGAGTTACTCCAGCATTTGGTGTCTCCCTCCAATCTGGCTCCCTCTTCCCATTATCCCTCACCCCTCCTTGCTCCACCAATCATCTGTACGCCTGTACATGTAACACTAAAGCATCGTTGATGTTTCCAACCCAGAGGTATGTATATTGTTCTCTCTAACTTTAAGTAACCTTTGCTTCCCTCTCTTTCCGTCCTTCACCGACCCGAGTCATCGTCCTAGTTTCACTGTCGTCCTGCTGAGTTTCACTGTTTGTCTCCACTCGTTATCACCTTCTCCACAGCCGACAATGGATCATTGTGGACTCCACCTTTCCTTGATCATCGCTGCTGGCTTTGATTTGTCCTTTTGCATGACCTTTTATTCCTTTGTTCATTGTCCCATTTGCATGCCTCTAGTTTCCCTCTCCCCTGACTCTCAGTCTGAAGAAGGGTCTCATCACCTATTCCTTTCCTCCAGAGATGCTGCCTGACCCGCTGAGTTACTCCAGCATTTTGTGGCCATCTTCCCATCGTCCGTTGTCCCTCCTGGTCCAGGAAACACCTGCCCCTCCCCTCTTTACACTGGCTGCCTCCCCTCTCCACTCTCAGCCCTGATGCAGGGTCTCGACATTAAACTCCGACCGCCCACAGATGCTGCCGTATTTGCCGAGTTCCTCCGTCGGATCGCTTGTTGCTCCTGATCTCAGCAGCTGCAATCCCTTGTGTCTCTGAGATAACTAACTCCGAACATCTGCTGGTCGGAGCGGACCTGGTGGGCTGGAAGGCCTGTATGTATTCTGTATCTTGAAACTATACTAAGTCGTGCAGCACAGGGACATAATGTCTCTGTCGAACACCATGCCAAGTTAAACTCTTCTGCTTTCTGCACTGAGGGCCATGGAGCAGCCTAGGCCAGAGCGACCGTGGGCCGGAGCCTGCGTCCGTTGGCCGCTGGGCCTGGGGTCGGCACCACGGAGGCATCCGGAGAGGATCCGGAGGCGTTGGCGGAGAGGTCGGCGCGGCGGTCGATGACGAGGACAGACCACGTGGAAATGAGGACGCTGCGGCCGGGGGGCGGAACAAAGGAGAACCCGCCATGGGGGGTAGGGGGACCACCGTGAGGGGGAGGAGGGGAGACAAACGGGCGCAGATAATCTGAAAACTATGTCAGCGCCCTTTATGTGGCGCCCATTTACATACCTTGAAAGAATTTCACTGTGACATGCGACAATAAAGTATTAATTAGACAATAGACTATAGACAATACACAATAGACAATAGGTGCAGGAGTAGGCCATTTGGGCCTTCGAGCCAGCACCGCCATTCACTGTGATCACGGCTGATTATCCCCAATCAGTACCCCGTTCGTGCCTTCTCCCCATATCCCCTGACTCCGCTATCTTTAAGAGCCCTATCTAGCTCTCTCTTGAAAGTATCCAGGGAACTAATTAATTAATTAATTCATTCATTCGCCCATTGTCTATCTAAACGTCGCAAATGTCCCTGTTATATATGACTCGACCACCAGCCACAGCAGCGCGTTCCAGGCACCCACCCTGCTGCGTAAAAAAAACTTTGTCCCACACATCCCCTTTAAGCATTGCCTCTCTCAGCTTAAAGCGAAACCCTCTAGCCTAGTTTAGATTAGTTTAGGGATACAGTGCGGAAACAGGCCCTTCGGCCCACTGAGTCCACACCGACCAGCGATCCCCGCACACTGACACTATCCTACACAGACTAAGGACAATTTACATTTGTATGCCAAGTTTACGTATTAACCTACAAACCTTTACCTCTTTGGCGTTTGGGAGGAAACCGATGGACTCTTGAGGCGATCGCGGGGAGAATCGCTGGTTGGCGCGGACTCGGTGGGCCGAAGGGCCGGTTTCCTCGCCATATCTCTAAACTGAACCCGGGTCTCTGGCCCTCTAAGGTAGCAACTCTACCGCTGTGGCACCGTGCTGCCATAATATTATAGCATGATACACCAATACCAGTACTCCACACACATGCACACACGCTCTGCATCCTTACTAGCTCCAGCTGTACTGCTCTTTATTCCATGTTGGGGCCAAGTTGAGTTAAAGTCCCAAAAACAGGGAACGGGCGTTCCAGATGCAGAGGAAACAACAGCACACCGTCATTTACAAAAAATTACTGTTTGGAAAGGGTTTAGCCTCCAGATGACAACATTGAAATTGCCCCAAATATTAGCATGTTGATGATGGACTCAGCTAGACACAAAATGCTGGAGTAACTCAGCGGGACAGGCAGCATCTCTGGGGAGAAGGCATGAGTGACGTTTCGGATCGAGACCCTTCTTCAGAATGATCAGTCTGCCTGTCCCGCTGAGTGGCTCCAGTATTTTGTGTCTATCTTCGGTTTAAACCAGCATCTGCAGTTCCTTTCAACACACGATGACCTCAGCTTCTGGCAGCGTGGGGAAGTTCAGACAATGAAGACTCTCTCTGGAATTTTAAATCCTAATACAATAGCCACATTCTTTATTCAGAGTTCTGCTTCTTAGGAGGGGAGGAGGGATTTTATGCTGCAGAGTCATTGAGTGTTAGTTAGAGATACAGTGCGGAAACAGGCCCATTCGGCCCACCGATTCCGTGCCGACCAGCAATCCCCGCACATTAACACTATCCTACACTCACTAGGGACAATTTACAATTACACTGAAGCCAATTAACCTACAAACCTGTACGTCTTTAGAGTGTGGGAGGAAACCGGAGAAAGCCCACACAGGTCACGGGGAGAACGTACAAACTGCATGCAGACAGCTCCCATGGTCAGTATCGAACCCGGGTTTCAGGCGCTGTGAAGCAGCAACTCTGCCGCTGCGCCACCGTGCCGCCCAATTGTGCCGACATTGTGACTATTGTCAGGAAAGGTGCAATGGGGAATGAATTACTGCACCTGCTTTAATGCACTTGTCTCCCGGTATGAGACCACCTAAGCTTGCTGCAAGCGCGCCGCGGCCCGCAGTGGGGGGAGCCACTGAGCCGGCCCCAGAGGGACCGGGGTGGATGGAGCTGGTGACGACAAAACATAGAAACATAGAAACATAGAAATTAGGTGCAGGAGTAGGCCATTCGGCCCTTCGAGCCTGCACCGCCATTCAATATGATCATGATCTTGATTTTCAGTATGAATACGGACCGTGAATGCGGGGCCTCACGACCCTTCTGACCTTTTGGGTTTTAAGCAGGAGGTGCCGCCTGTACCTGCCTTCTCTCCATACCCACTGATCCCTTTAGCCACAAGGGCCACATCTAACTCCCTCTTAAATATAGCCAATGAACTGGCCTCAACTACCTTCTGTGGCAGAGAATTCCACAGACTCACCACTCTCTGCGTGTAAAAAAAGTTTTCCTCATTTCGGTCCTAAAGGAATTCCCCCTTATCCTTAGACTGTGACCCCTTGTTCTGGACGTGACGGGCGGGGAGCGAGGGCGGGAGGAGAGGAGAGGGGACCGGGGTCTGGCTCACCGCGCCCTCGAGGCCAGAGGCTCCCACCCCCCAAGGGCACAACGGGGGGCGGGCGAGGAGAGGGGAGGGACGTGGGCGTCCAAGGAAGGCGACGGCTGGATCACCCACCGCCCAACGCGGACTGCAGTTGGAAAATGGCGCCAAAAACAATACGCCTCTTGCATGCAATAGATTAGTGAACTATTTCTGTACACTCTGCTAATCGGGGATTTGCTTAGGTATGGCGATACTCTACTGGACTGAAAACACACACATCACCAGATTCAGGGACAGTTTTGGCCCAGCTGCTATCAGGCAATTGAACCATCCTACCACAACCAGAGAGCAGTCCTGAACTACTATCCACCTCATTGGCGACCCTCGGACTATCCTTGATTGGACTTCGCTGGCTTTACCTTGCACTAAACGTTATTCCCTTATCATGTATCAGTACACTGTAAATGGCTCGATTGTAATCGTGTATTGTCTTTCCGCTGACTGGTTAGCTCGCAACAAAAGCTTTTCACTGTACCTCGGTGCACGTGACAATAAACTAAACTGAACTAAACTAACACCCTCTAATCAGTCTGAAGAAGGGTTTCGACCCGAAACGTTGCCTATTTCCTTCGCTCCATAGATGCTGCCTCACCCGCTGAGTTTCTCCAGCATTTTTGTCTACCCTCTAATCCAAGCAGCATTCCGGTAAATCTCTTCTGCTGATGAATCTTGGAGATGGATCACAGCCCTGACAGCACTGTGCCTCTTTATCTCTCCCCTCTAATGTAAGCCTGTGGCCTCTAGTTTTAGAATCCTCTACCATCAGAAAATGGCCGTGAGAGTTCACCTTATCCGTGCCCTTCGTGATCCCGTACACCTCATTGAGATCACCCCGCAACCTCCTACGCTCCAAATGAACTAGGCCCAGTCCATCCAGCCTCTCCCTATAACTCAAATTTACAACACAGCCACAAAATGCTGGAGTAGCTCAGCGGGACAGGCGGCATCTCTGGAGAGTGAGACAGGAATTTCACTTAGCAAGCGGGAGAAATAAAAGTACAATTGATCCTTTGGGACATTTATGACCTGTAAGACTTTAGCATCAAACCATCGACTGTGCTGAATGAAATGGATCATCATTAAAATCGTGGCAATGCGTGTTGGACTGTTCAATGCTATATGTTCTTCCACTTTCAAAGCCTCTATGTTAGCGGCAATGCACCCCCCCCCCCCCTAATGGCCCAGCTTTTATGTTTTAATGGTTTTATTATTTATTCATTTGTACAAACTTAACAGCTGCAAGGTTCCCGAAGGAAGTGCCGTCATGTGGCTGGTTGGGAGTTGTTTTTGTTAAATGTTTCAAAAGTCTGTCGTGAGAGATGTTATGGCAGAGTTGGAAGAAGGTACAGGAGCTTGAAAGCACGTGCCACCAGACTCAGGTACAGCTTCTTCCCCTCAGCTCGCAGGCTTCTGAACGGTCCTGCCATAAACTAGACAGCAGACAACAGACAATAGACAATAGGTGCAGGAGTAGGCCATTTGGCCCTTCGAGCCAGCACCGCCATTCAATGTGATCATGGCTGATCATCCCCAATCAGTACCCCGTTCCTGCCTTCTTCCCATATCCCCTGGCTACTTTTAAGTTTGAAAAAAAAATAAAAAATAAAATATATTTTAAAAATATATAAATATACATTTATATTTATAATATGCATTGCCCCTCTCGTGTGTAGGGCAGCGCTAGTGTGCGGGGATCGCTGGTCGGCACGGACTCGGTGGGCCGAAGGGTCTGCTTCCACGCTATATCTCGAAACTGAACTAATGATGGGTTCTCGAACATTTGAACTGGGAGAGATTTGATGTGAGGATGAGTATGTTTCACCAAGATCGGGTAGCTGCCCACTTTAGGGGTCATGCAGTTAGTTAAAATGGTGGAGTAGCCCATCAGGCAAGTGGTGCAGAAATGTGAAAACGGACACATCCAGGTTCAGGGACAGTTTCTTCCCAGCTGTTATCATAGAAACATAGAAAATAGGTGCAGGAGTAGGCCATTCGGCCCTTCGAGCCTGCACCACCATTCAATATGATCATGGCTGATCATCCAACTCAGTATCCCATACCTGCCTTCTCTCCATACCCCCTGATCCTTTTAGCCACAAGGGCCACATCTAACTCCCTCTTAAATATAGCCAATGAACTGGCCTCAACTACCTTCTGCGGCAGAGAATTCCACAGATTCACCACTCTCTGTATGAAAAATGATTTTCTCATCTCGGTCCCAAAAGACTTCCCACTTATCCTTAAACTGTGACCCCTTGTCCTGGACCTCCCCAACATCGGGAACAATCTTCCTGCATCTAGCCTGTCCAACCCGTTAAGAATTTTGTAAGTCTCTATGAGCTTTCCCCTCAATCTTCCCCTTATCAGGCAACTTAATCATCCTACCACCAACTAGAGAGCGCTCGTGACCTATCATCTACCTCATTGGAGACTCTCCGACCTTTAATCAAACTTTATTGGACATTATCTTGCACTAATTTTTTGAAGGCGTGACCAAAGAGGTCGATGAGGGCCGAGCTGTACATGTTGTGTACATGGATTTCAGCAAAGCATTCAACAAGATTCCGCATGGTAGGCTGCTCTGGAAGGTTAAATCGCATGGGATTCAAGGAGAGATAGCTGAATGGATAGCAAATTGGCTCCATGGAAGGAAGCAGACGGTGATGGTGGAAGGTTGCTTCTCGGACTGGAGGCCTGTGACTAGTGGTGTGCCTCAGGGTTCAGTGCTGAGCCCGTTACTGTTTGTCATCTACATCAGTGATTTGGATGAGAACAGACAGGGCAAGATTAGCAAGTTTGCTGATGGTACAAAAGTGAGTGACAATAGACAATAGGTGCAGGAGTAGGCCATTCGGGCCCTTCGAGCCAGCACCGCCATTCAATGTGACCATGGCTGATCATCCCCAATCAGTACCCCGTTCCTGCCTTCTCCCCATATCCCCTGACTCCGCTATTTTTAAGAGCCCTATCTAGCTCTCTCTTGAAAGCATCCAGAGAATCTGCCTCCACCGCCC
The DNA here is from genome assembly GCA_963514005.1 of Raja brachyura. The sequence goes on along the minus strand of OY740787.1, from coordinate 6,799,534 downwards.
TCTGAGGCAGAGAATTCCACAGACTCACCACACACACCTTTGGCCCAACTAACTCTGGGCAAGAGGCTCTGTGCATCTACCCGATCTATTTCTAGCAGCCTCCAAACACCCGATCTATTCCTCTCATGATTTTATACACCTCTATAAGATCACCCCTCATCCTCCTGCGCTCCAGAGAATAGAGTCCCAGCCTGCTCAACCTCTCCCTATAGCTCAGACCTTTAAGAGATACAACATGGAACCAGGCCATTCGGCCCATCTAGCCCGTGCTGACCAGCGATCCAGGTTCTCACAGTATTGGTGAGGAGGCAACAGATTTGACTGTAGACAAGTGCCACTGCACCAGGCCTGGCCGCACCCAGCAGCCTCCAAACACACATCAAGCCAATGACTTGTTGAGGAATGCCACAGAAAAGAGCTGCAACTTGAGTCACGATTACCAAGAATTTTAGTGACAGCTTAAAAAAATTATACTTTACTCAGGAGATTATGAGCTTAAAATGACGCAGCAGGAAAATAGGCTCCTCAGCCCACTGTGTCTATGTCAATAATTAATCACCCAGTGTGCTAATCCTACACTATGATTTTTTTCATTCTCCCCACATTCTTTTCATCTCTCCATAGATTAGTCTAATTTGGTTCTGAGATACAGTGTGAAAACAGGCCCTTTGTCCCACCGAGTCCGTGTCGACCAGCGATCTCCCAACGTTTACTGTGCACTAAATGTTATTCCCTTATTGTGCATCTGTACACTGTAAATGGCTCGATTGTAATCTTGTATTGGATTTCCACTGACAGAATAGCACGCTACAAAAGCTTTTCACTGTCCCTCGGTACACGTGACAATAAACTAGACTGACGTTCCATTATCCGACACACTAGGGACAGTTTACAGGTTTTTACTGAGGTCAGTTAACCTACTAACCTAATATGGACCAAGCGCAGGCAAGTGGGTCTATATGTGAACTGTGAGGTGGATGCTATGAGAATGCAGGGTGACTTGGACAGGTAGGGGAGTGGGCGGATGCGTGGCAGATGAAGTTTAATGCGGAGAAATGTGAGGTTATCCACTTTGGTAGCAAAAACAGTAAGGCAGATTACTATCTAAATGGCGTCAAGTTGGGAAAAGGGGAAGTACAGCGGGATCTGGGGGTCCTTGTTCATGAAAGTCTATGAAAGTAAGCATGCAGGTACAGCAGGCAGTGAAGAAAGCAAATGGCATGTTGGCCTTTATAACAAGAGTAGAGTATAGGAGCAAAGAGGTCCTTCTGCAGTTGCACAGAGCCCTAGTGAGACCACACCTGGAGTATTGTGTGCAGTTTTGGTCCCCGAATTTGAGGAAGGACCTTCTTGCTATTGAGGGAGTGCAGCGCAGGTTTACACGATTAATTCCCGGGATGGCGGGACTGTCATATGTTGAGAGAATGGAGCAGCTGGGCTTGTACACTCTGGAGTTTTGACGGATGAGAGGGGATCTTATTGAAACACATAAGATTGTTAAGGGTTTGGACACACTAGAGGCAAAAAACATGTTCCCGATGTTGGGGGAGTCCAGAACCAGGGGCCACAGTTTAAGAATAAGAAGTAAGCCATTTAGAACGGAGACGACGAAACAGAGAGTTGTGAGATTGTGGAATTCTCTGTGATGCTTTCAGAGAGAGCTGGATAGGGCTCTTAAAGATAGCAGAGTCAGGGGATATGGGAGTCAGGGGATATGGGGAAAAGGCAGGAACGGGGTACTGATTGGGGATGATCAGAAAGGGGCCACAGTTTAAGAATAAGGGGTCGGCCATTTAGAACAGAGACAAGGAAATACCTTTTTACACGGAGAGTGGTGAGTCTGTGGAATTCTCTGGCTCAGAAGGCGGTGGAGGTCGGTTAGAGAGAGCTTTTAAAGATAGCGGAGTCAAGGAATATGGTAAAGAAGGCAGGAACGGGGTACTGTTTGTGGATGATCAGCCATGATCACATTGAATGGCAGTGCTGGCTCGAAGGGCCAAATGGCCTACTCCTGCACCTCTTGTCTATTATGCGCTATATGACACAATGAAAGAAACAAACTCGGAGGCTGTGGTGGCGCTGTGGCTGCGGCCCGACTCCGGGGAGAAAACCCACGCAGGTCACGGAGAGAACGTACATACTCTGTACAGACAGCAGGATCGAGCCTGGGTCTCTGGTGCTGTAAGGCAGCAACTCTACCGCTGCGCCACCGTGCCACCCTGCATTTCTAAAACTAAACGCAGAACGTTTTCCTCCAGCATAACTATTCTATGATTTTATTGTTCAACTATTATGGCCTCCAATACTAATTACCTTTGAAGTAAGAAAACTATTGACCCAATAAGACTGACACAAAATGTTGGGAGCAACGCAGCGGGACAGGCAGCATGCCTGGAGAGAAGGAATTGGTGACGTTTCAGGTCGAGACCCTTCTTCCGACCCTTCTCTCCAGAGCTGCCAGCTGTCCCGCCGAGTTACTCCAGCATTTTGTGTCTTATCTACGGTTTAAACAAGCGTCTGCAGTTCCTTCCTACACATCCTGAACCAATAATCCCGAATGAATCATGTGGCAATGGTTCCCAGTCTAAAGCACCCTTGTTCCTTGATGCGACTCTTTCCTCTGGCGGTGTTTGGAATATTTTTTGTGTACTCCTTAGATGCTGCTGCACCCGCTGAGTTTCTCCAGCTTTTTGTGTAGGAAGAAGGGTCTCGATCCGAAACGTCGCCTATCTCCTTCGCTCCTTAGATGCTGCTGCACCCGCTGAGTTTCTTCAGCTTTTTGTGTAACCCCCAGGAATATTCATCCTCTAACGTTGTGAAACCATTACATATACGCGTTCTGCGTTTGAATTCCTTTAATGTCATTCAAATCCTATGGCCCTGTCCCGCGGTACGAGTTCATTCCAAGAGCACTCCCGAGTTTTTTGCCCTGATTCGAACTCGGAGATCTACGGTAATGGCCGCTCGTCGGTACTCGGGGCTCTCGTGGACATTTTTCAACATGTTGAAAAATCTTCATGAGTCTTCCCGAGTACCTGCCGTTAGTGAGTCTTCCCGAGTACCTGCCGTTAGCGTTACCAGCCGCTAAGAGACGTCCCCGAGCTCTGACGTACCCACTACGTACATTCTACGTGCTTAGAAACATAGAAACATAGAAATTAGGTGCAGGAGTAGGCCATTCGGCCCTTCGAGCCAGCACCGCCATTCAATATGATCATGGCTGATCATCCAACTCAGTATCCCGTACCTGCCTTCTCTCCATACCCTCTGATCCCCTTAGCCACAAGGGCCACATCTAACTCCCTCTTAAATATAGCCAATGAACTGGCCTCAACTACCCTCTGTGGCAGAGAGTTCCAGAGACTCGCCATTATCTGTGTGAGAAAAGTCTTTCCCATCTCGGTCTTAAAGGATTTCCCGCTTATCCTGAAGCTGTGACCCCTTGTCCTGGACTTCCCCAACATCGGGAACAATCTTCCTGCATCTAGCCTGTCCAACCCCTTAAGACTTACCACGAGTTTGATTTTTTTTAAACTTGGGAGAGCTCTTGGAATGAACTCGTACCGTGGGGCAGGGCCATAAGTTTGAATGGAATTTTGTACCATCCAGTCATGACAGAAAAAAGCAACAAAGGACACAATTTAACACAAACATCCATCACAGTGAATCTCCAGGCACCTCCTCACTGTGATGGAAGGCAAAAAGTCTTATTCCTTCCTTGCTTGTTCTCCCGCTGCATCGAGGCGATCGAGGCTCTCGATGCTGAAGCCCCCGCCGGATGATGGTAAATCCCACGGCCGATTCAAACCCTGCGACTTGGCGCGGACGAAGCTGCCACGCTCCAGTGCAGCGGACAAAGCTGCTGTTGCGGGAGTTCCTGAGAATCGGTCACCAACCAGGGACCTGCGAGCTCCCGACGTTACCGTCCACAGTGTTAGTGTACAGGGATCTCTGGTCAGCGCAGACTCAGTTGGCCAAACGGCCTGTCTCCATGCCACATCTAAAAAATAAACTAAAAAGATGCAGCGTGGAAGCAGGTCCTTCGGCCCACTGAGTCCACACCGACCATCGATCGCCCATACACACTAGGGACAATTTACGGAAGCCAATTAACCTACAAACCTGCACATCATTGGGATGTGGGAGGAAGTCAGCATGGATTTACGATGGGGAATCATGCTTGACTAATCTTCTCGAATTTTTTGAGGATGTAACCAGAAAAATGGACAAGGGAGAGCCAGTAGATTTAGTGTACCTGGACTTTCAGAAAGCCTTTGGTAAGGCCCCACATAGGAGATTAGTGGGCAAAATTGGAGCACATGGTATTGGGGGTAGAGTACTGCCATGGGTAGAAAATTGGTTGGCAGACAGGAAACAAAGTGAAGGGATTAATGGGTCCCTTTCAGAATGGCAGGCAGTGACTAGTGGGGTACCGCAAGGCTCGATGCTGGGACCGCAGCTATTTACAATATACATCAATGATTTGGATGAAGGGATTCAAAGTAACATTAGCAAATTTGCAGATGACACAAAACTGGGTGGCAGAGTGAACTGTGAGGAGGATGCTATGAGGATGCAGGGTGACTTGGACAGGTTGGGGGAGTGGGCAGATGCATGGCAGATGCAGTTTAATGTGGATAAATGTGAGGTTATCCACTTTGGTGGCAAGAACAGGAAGGCAGAGTATTATCAGAATGGTGTCAAGTTAGGAAGAGAGGAAGTACAACAAGATCTGGGTGTCCATGTTCATCAGTCACTGAAAGTAAGTATGCAGGTACAGCAGACAGAGAAGAAAGCTAATGGCATGGTGGCCTTCATAGAAGAGGAGTTAAGTATAGGAGCAAAGAGGCCCTTCTGCAGTTGTACAGGGCCCTGGTGAGACCACACCTGGAATATTGTGTGCAGTTTTGGTCTCCACATTTGAGGAAGGACATTCTTGTTATTAAGGGAGTGTAGCGTATGTTCACAAGGTTAATTCCTGGGATGGCGGGACTGTCATATGTTGAAAGAATGGAGTGACTTGGCTTGTATACACTGGAATTTAGAAGGATGAGAGGGGATCTTATTGAAACGAAGAGATCATTACGGGATTGGGCATGCTAGAGGCAGGAAACATGTTCCCGCTGTTGGGCGAGTCCAAAACTAAGGGCCACAGTTTAAGAATAAGGGGTAGACCATTTAGAACGGAGATGAGGAAAAACCTTTTCACCCAGAGAGTTGTGAATCTGTGGAATTCTCTGCCTCAGAAAGCAGTGGAGGCCGATTCTTTGGATGCTTTCAAGAGAGTTAGATAGAGCTCTTAAAGATAGCGTAATCAAGGGATATGGGGGGGGGGAGAAAGCAGGAACGAGGTACTAATTGTGGATGTTCAGCCATGATCACAGAGAATGACGGTGCTGGCTCAAAGGGCCGAATGGCCTGATCCTGCACCTGTTGTCTATAATCTCCGAGCACCCGGAGAAAACCAACGCGGTCACAGGGAGAACATGCAAGCTCCGTACAGACAGCACCTGTAGTCCGGATCAAACCCGGGTCAATGGCGCTGTGAGGCAGCGACTCTACCGCTGCGCCACCGTGCTGCCCCTGAATCAGCCCATAGAATTTATGATCTCTGTGGTTGGATATCTCTGGGCCATTTCTGTTTTCAGAGCCCCCCCACCCCCCCAAATTCAGGCAACTGAAGTATCCTACCGCATCCAGTAAGCAGTCCTGAACCTCCATCTCATTGGTGACCCTCAGACTATCCTTGATCGGACATTGCTGGCTTTACCTTACGTTGTTCCCTTACCATGTATCTATGCACTGTAAATGGACCCATTTAACTCACGTATCGTCTTTCCGTTGACGGGGTCAGCCCGCAACAAAAGCTTTTCACCGTACCTCAGTACACGTGACAATAAACTGAAGAATCTTCCACACCTCCCAACTCAGATGCCTATTTAATTCCCTTTGGAAAACCCGGATTAACTCCCAGTGTGCTTCTCCCTCCCTCCCCCCCCCCCCCCCCCCCCCCGGCAGAAGCACACTGGGATCCAAATTCCAAAGGAAGATTTTGGGAATCCAAGCAGGAAGTCAATCTGACCTTTCCAACCCGGGATTGCAATCCAATGTTGAATTCATTGCACTTCACCTCAAAGTAGCTGCTAACGTTGCTTTTAAATGACGTTAAGAGTTTATCTTCTCTGCCTTAAAAGAGTGCAATAACAAACTCACTGCAATTGGGACTTTAAAAGAACACAGCCATGAACCTAGACCTCCTCCATCGACTCTGTCCAGGGTCCTCGACAGTCCTTTCAGGTTAGGCAGAGATTCACTTGCACCTCCTCCAACCTCATCTACAGTATCTGCTGTTCAAGAAGTGGACTCCTATACATCAGCGGGACCAAATGTTTAGCTGAATGCAAATTGGAGGGACAGCATCTCATATTTTGCCTGGGCAGCTTGAATATTGATTTTTCTCACTACAGGTTGCCCTGGCATTCCCTCTCTCTCTATCCCTCCCTCATCCAAGTCTCACTAGCTTCTCGTTTGTACGGGTGATCACTGGTTGGCACGGACTTGGTGGTCCGAAGGGCCAGTTTCCACGCTGTATCTCTCAAACTAATGAAAAAACTAAAATAAAAAATAAAGAGGAATTTCTTTCATACCACATTGTCATATTCAGCAGTGGGACTCCGTTAAAAATACATAAGGGAACACTTTCAGTGTGATGGAAAGGGTACGGAGTGCGGGATTAATTGGATAAATCTTTCCGTGAACTAGCATAACTGTGTTTAAGAAGGAACTGCAGATGCTGGAAAATCGAAGGTAGACAAAAATGCTGGAGAAACTCGGCGGGTGAGGCAGCATCAACGGTAAGTCTGTGGAATTCTCTGCCTCAGAGGGCGGTGGAGGCCGGTTCTCTGGATGCTTTCAAGAGAGAGCTAGATTGGGCTCTTGAAGATTGCGGAGTCAGGGGATATGGGGAGAAGGCAGGAACGGGGTACTGATTGGGGATGATCAGCCATGATCACATTGAATGGCGGTGCTGGCTCAAAGGGCCGAATGGCCTACTCCTGCACCTATTGTCTATGGAGCGAAGGAAATAGGTGAGGTTTCGGGTCGAGTCCCTTCTGTGTTGGTCTGCAAGGCCTCATTCCCCGTTTTAGTTGGGTTCAGTTTAGAGATACAGCGCGGAAACAAGCCCTTCCGACCACCGAGTCCGCGCCGACCAGCGATCCACTACACACTAACTCCCCCCCCCCCTCCCCCCCCACCCCAACACACAGTAGGGACAATTTACATTTAAACCAAGCCAATTAACCTGCAAACATGTGCGTCTTTGGAGTGTGGGAGGAAACCGGAAATCTCTGAGAAAACCCGCGCAGGTCACGGGGAGAACCTGGAAACTCCGTACAGACAGCACCCGAAGCATGCATGTTGTACCATTCCGTCCCCTCTCAAATAAACCAAGCACAGGGATAAATGTTCTTTGTAAAAAGCATGTTTGATCCATCAATTGTACAACAGAAAAAAAAATACAGTTGCTTTAAATATCTTACAAGAATTCCATCCAATTAATTTCCGATGGTATAAATTGATTTTGCTGGAAGTCCCTGATCAACAAAAAAACAAACCAAATGTTGGCTTCTGAATGTTAACCCTTCTCGTTCCTGCCTCCCAAAAGCCAAACCCAACACATTTCACAGGGTGGTCATTAATCAACTGACTTCCCTACCAAAAAAAAAGAAAAGCATTTCACATTTTTACTCGATGTCAAAGGAGGATGAGGAAAGGGAAGGAATGAGAGGGGGGGAGAGGGGACACGTTACAAGCAACGGGGTCAGAGTAAAAACAAGGAACGTCCTGGTTGTCCTACCAATGGAGGAGATGAAATGCAGAAGGACACTGATAACATAAACACTGGTTTGGATCTTTCGTGGCTAACCCACCCTCCACTTCTAAGCAGTAAACTCTATGTAAGACTATGTTTTTTTATGTTTGCTACTGTTAGTCTCCCCAGAACGTCCAACTGAAAAGAAACACTGGAAAGGGGGAAGTGAAAAAAGAAACTTTTTGATTAATTTAAAAAAAATAATGTCATTTTTTCCCCAACACCATTCTCGGTTTGTTGGGGCTATTTCCACGTTCTCGTTCTACAGTTACATTCTCAAAGTACCACTTTCTGAAATACCAATTAATCTCGGAGAGAAAATCTTCAGCAAATCTACAGAGATTTCACAGAGGGAGTGAGAGGGATGACGTGTTGCCGCGGCAACCCTTTGTTTAGTTCGGCAATCGTGGCGGCCATTTTGCCAGCTGAGTTTGGCCATTTCCTGTCAGAAACGAATTATATCTCGTCGTCCGTGAGTCTATATATATATATATATACTTTTAAAAAATCCATTGCTCCTTAAAGTCCTGGTTTTCTCAGAAGTTTTTCTTAAGCAGGTTTTGAAGGTTCTGGACTGTGGATCTTGAAGGAGTGCAAATCTTCAACGAAGGACCTCAAGAAAATTTGATCTGTGATTGGCTGATGCTATGGTGCTTATGTGCATTGCGACGATTATGGTTTGTTTAGAGAGGTCCTTCCAGGGTTCAATTCGAAGCACCATCTCCCTGGGAGTTACCTGTAGGTAGTTAGGTGTAGGTTCTTCCCGGTGAAGAATCAGGCCTGTAGTCATACTTATTCAGGCTCGTAGGATAATATGTCGTGGTGTACACATTTGTCTGTTGTAGGGAGGAGAAATAGTTGCTTCTGTCGTCAGGAATCAAATTGTTCTTGTTCAGAGTCTAAGGTCAAATAAAAAGAGAAATATTTTAGGTTAGGGACAATATTCCGCTTTAGACTAAATTTAGAGATACAATTCGGCCCACCGAGTCCGCGCCGACCAGTGATCACCCTTTACACTGGCACTATCCTACACACAACGTACAATTTACCATTTTACCGAAGCCAATTAATCTACAAACCTGCATATATTTGGAGCTTGATAGGAAACTGGAGCACCTGGAGAAAACCCCTGTGGACACGGGGAGAAGGTACATACTCCATGGTGACAGCACCCGTGGTCAGGATGGAACCCGGGTCTCTGGCGCTGCCATTGTGCCAACCCTATTAATCAATCAAAGGCTATTTAAGCCAAGTCCGCCAATTTAAGAAATCAAAAAAATAAGCATGTATTTCTGTCTCATTGACAGACCCGAATCCCCAATATTGACTCCATCTGGGCTTCAGCCAACACAATCAGAGACTTGTCTCACCACCAGTCATTCTTTCTTCCCCCTGTTCCCGTCCGTCAGAAGGTACAGAAGCTTGAAAGCACGCACCACCAGTCTCAGGAACAGCTTCTTCCCCTCTGTAATCATCAGGCTTCTGAACGGTCCTTCCATGTCATGAGGTCATAAGTGATCATACGGCACAGACTTTGTGGGCCGAATGGCCCGCTCCTGTGCTGGACTGTTCTATGCACAGGTGTGGTTTCCATTTTGTTTTAATTTATCCGTTTATGGAATATAATTGTAAAATGGACATTTATCATTCCTCTCGCAACGAATGATGGGAATTCATAAGTTGATAAGTGACAGGAGCAGAAATTAGGCCATTCAGCCCATCAAGTCTACTTGCCCATTCAGTGGCTGATCTATCTCTCCCTCCAAACCCATTCTCCTGCCTTCTCCCCATAACCTCCGACACTTGTACTAATCAAAATTATATCTATCTCTGCCTTAAACATATCCACTGACTCGGCCACAGCCTTCTGTGGCAATGAATTCCAGAGATTCACCACCCACAAGGTCGGGTACTGTCAGATTCACCTCTACCCCATTGCAGACACTGGACACAACATATTATCCTACGAGTCTGTGAAACTGGTGCACTACAATGCTGAGAACTATACTCTGCATTTTTCCCTTTCTTCTATTAAAAAAAAACTTGGCCTGGTATAAATGTAAATTGTCCCTAGTGTGTGTAGGGTAGTGTTAATGTGTGGATCGCTGGTCAATGCGGACTCAGTGGACCGAAGGTCCTGTTTTAGTGTTGTATCTTTAAACCCCTTGGAATGCCTTTGAAACACTAGAAACATAGAAAAATAGGTGCAGGAGTAGGCCATTCGGCCCTTCGAGCCTGCACCGCCATTCAATATCATCATGGCTGATCATCCAACTCAGTATCCTGTACCTACCTTCTCTCCATATCCCCTGATCCCTTTAGCCACAAGGGCCAATCTAACTCCCTTTTAAATATAGCCAATGAAGTGGCCTCAACTACCTTCTGCGGCAGAGAATTCCAGAGATTCACCACTCTCTGTGTGAAAAATGTTTTTCTCATCTCGGTCCTAAAAGATTTCCCCCTTATCCTTAAACTGTGACCCCTTGTTCTGGACTTCCCCAACATCGGGAACAATCTTCCTGCATCTAGCTTGTCCAACCCCTTAAGAATTTTGTAAGTTTCTATAAGATCCCCCTCAATCTTCTAAATTCCAGTGAGTACAAGCCGAGTCTATCCAGTCTTTCTTCATATGAAAGTCCCGACATCCCAGGAAACAGTCTGGTGAACCTTCTCTGAACCCCCTCTCTGGCAAGAATGTCTTTCCTCAGATTTGGAGACCAAAACTGTAAGCAATACTCCAGGTGTGGTCTCACCAAAACCCTGTACAACTGCAGTAGAACCTCCCTGCTCCTATACTCAAATCCTTTCGCTATGAATGCTAACATTCCATTTGCTTTCTTCACTGCCTGCTGCACCTGCATGCCTACTTTCAATGACTGGTGTACCATGGCACCCAGGTCTCGTTGCATCTCCCCTTTTCCTAATCTGCCACCATTCAGATAATAGTCTACCCTCATGTTTTTGCCACCATTTGACGTAAACATAACTTTCGCATTGTACCAAAAACCTTAGATGAACAGCGGTGAAAGATGGCGCAGCGGTAGAGCTGCTGCCTCACAGCGCCAGGGACCCGGGTTCAATCCCGACCACGGGTGCTCCCTATATGCAGTTTGTACCGTCTCCCCGTGACCTGGGTGGGTTTTCCCCGGGTGCTCCGGTTTCCTCCCGCACTCAAAAGACGTACAGGTTTGTTGGTTAATCGGCTTTGTGTGTGTGTGTGTGTGTGTGTGTGTGTGTGTGCATGCGTGCGTGCGTGCATGCGTGAGTGATAGTGCTAGTGTGCGTGCGTGCGATAGTGCTGGTGAGCATGAATCGCTAGTCGGCGCGGACTCGGCGGGCCGATTTCCGCCCTCTATCTCGAAACTAAACTAAAAATCTATGGAGCTATTTTGAAAAACTGCCAAGTTGTTAAAAACAATGTTTGCCTTTCCTTGTGGAGAAAGATATGGAAAGAATCAAGATGCCAATGCTGATTTAAATTTTACTTCAGCTGAAGTCTTGGACCACTTGATTAAGAATCAAAATTATTTGAAAAAAGATTCTTCAATTAAGCTTGTCCTCAGAGTGATGGATTTATGTGGATTACTGCATTGTGCAATGTGAATATATAATAAGGAACTAATTATTTGTTTAAACCCTTTGTTGGTGAACGTCAGACCCATTGGACATAAAACTCCCTTGATGGATCTTGAAGTTGGCTGTGGTCATGGTGGAAAGGGTTCGGTGAGGTTTCTTGGAGACTACTGCCCTCTAAGTAACAACTCCTGGTGACTTTGGCACTCAGGAGAGACGGAAGACATTGGGAACGCTGGTCTTCGAGAGGTTTAATGCAATTGTTGAAATAATAGAGAGTTTTAATCACCCAGATAGCGTCATAGAGTCACAGAGTGATACAATGTGGAACAAGGCCCTTCAGCTCAACTTGCCCACACCGGCCTACATGTCCCAGCTACACTAGTCCCACCTGCCTGCGTTGGGTCCATATCCCTCCAAACCCGTCCTATCCATGTGCCTGTCTAACTGTTTCTTAAACTTTGGGATAGTCCCAGCCTCAACTACGTCCTCTGGCTGCTCGTTCCACATACCCACCACCCTGTGTGTGAAAAGGTTGCCCCTCAGGTTCCTATTAAATAATTCCTCCTTCACCTTAAACCTATGCCCTCTGGTCCTTGATTTACCTTCTCTGGACCAGTGCATCTACCCGAACTATTCCTCTCGTGATTTTATACACCTCTATAAGATCACCACCTCATCCTCCTGAGCTCCAGGGAACAGAGTCCCAGCCTGCTCAACCTCTCCCTAAAGCTCAGACCCTCTAGTCCTGGCAACATTCTCATAAAGTCTTCTCTGTACCTTTTCCAGCTTGACAACATCTTTCCTATAACACGGTGCCCAGAACTGAACACTATAAAGAGAGACTATTTCCACCGGTAAACGGATTGGGAATCAGAGGACACTGATTAAAGATAATTGGAAACAGAATCAGGGAGGAGATGAGTAGATAGCGTTTAAATGCAGCAAATTGTGGAACTTGTTGCCTGAAGGAACAGCTCGAGGAGTTTCATTAGTAACAAAAATGAAATGGAGAAACATTTGAAAGGGGAATTTATTTTCAGCAGAACTATCGGAGAAGACTTTCAAACAAACACGGTCACAGTAGACTTTATGGCAGCACGTTCGTGCAGCGGTAGAGTTGCTGCCTTACTGCGCCAGAGACCTGGGTTTGATCCTGACTACGGCGTTTGTACGTTCTCCCCGTGACCTGCGTGGGCTTTCTCCAACCTCTCTTTAGACTTTAGTTGAGGCCAGTTCATTGGCTATATTTAAGAGGGAGATAGATGTGGCCCTTGTGGCTAAGGAGATTAGGGGGTATGGAGAGAAGGCAGGTACGGGATACTGAGTTGGATGATCAGCCATGATCATATTGAATGGCGGTGCAAGCTCGAAGGGCCGAATGGCCTACTCCTGCACCTAATTTCTATGTTTCTATGTTTCTATATTTCTACTTTAAAGATACAGCGCGGAAACAGGCCCTTCGGCCCACCAAGCCAACACTGACCAGTGATCACCCCGTACACTAGCACTATCCTATACACTAGGGACAGTTTACAATTTTTACCAAAGCCAATTAACCCACAAACCCGTACATCTTTGGAGTGTGGGAGGAAACCGGTACCCTGAGAAAACCCATGCGATCACAGGGAGAACGTGCAAACTCCGTACAGACAGCACCCATGGTCAGGACAAACCCAGGCCACTGGCGCTGTAAGGCAGCAATTCTACTGATGCGCCACTCCTTTGAGCTAATACTCTACCCTCTAACTCTGTACTGAGTTTGTACGTTTTCTGTACGGAGCCTGTCCGTTCTCCCCCAGACCTGCGTGGGTTACCTCCAGCTGCTAAATTGTCTGCTTATAGAGACGTACAAAATTCTTAAGGGGTTGGACAGGCTATATGCAGGAAGATTGTTCCCGATGTTGGGGAAGTCCAGAACAAGGGGTCACAGTTTAAGGATAAGGGGAAGTCTATTAGGACGGAGATGAGAAGATCTTTTTTCACACAGAGAGTGGTGAGTCTGTGGAATTCTCTGCCACGGAAGGTAGTTGAGGCCAGTTCATTGGCTATATTTAAGAGGGAGTTAGATGTGGCCCTTGTGGCTAAAGGGATCAGGGGGTATGGAGAGAAGGCAGGTACAGGATACTGAGTTGGATGATCAGCCATGATCATATTGAATGGCGGTGCAGGCTCGAAGGGCCGAATGGCCTACTCCTGCACCTATTTTCTATGTCTCTAGTGTGTGTGTAGGATAGTGTTAGTGTGCGGGGATCGCTGGTCGGCACGGACTCGGAGGGCCGAAAGGACCTGTTTTACCGTGCTGTATCTGTAAACTAAACGAAACTAAATAAAACTAATCCAAGCAATGCTCTTGTAAACTTCATTTGCATCTTTTCCAAACCGTCCACATCCTTCCTGTAATGTAACACGAGTGTAAGTAGGTGGATGATGGTTAGTGTGGACCCAGTGGGCTAAAGTGCATTTGTGTTTTATCACTCCATGACCATACAATACGATACGATAGAACTTTATTTATCCCAGGAGGGAAATTAATCTGCCAACAGTCGTAAAATGCAAGATACATGAAACATGAAATTAAAGTGACGAGTGGAAAGGATTGGGGATGTGCAAAGATTGATGTGGGGGGGGGAGGGGGGGGGACGGGGTGGGTCAGTCTACCCCACGACAGAAGGGGGATGAGTTGTACAGTTTGAGAACCACAGGGAAGAGGGATCTCCTGTGGCGTTCTGTGCTGTAACTTGGTGGAACCAGTCTGTTGCAGAAGGTGCTCCTCAGGTTGACCATTGTGTCATGGAGGAGCGTGAGCTGTATTGTCCAGGACGCTCCGCAGTTTGAGGAGCATCCTCCCCTCCGAGACCACACCTCCCATGAATCCAACTCCAACTCCGCCCCCAGGCCTTCCTGGTGAGTCTGTTGCCCTGCGAGCCACACAATATGGGGAAAGCACAAATAGTCTGAATCTGCCCCCAAACAAAGTTGGCGACCGAGAGCCACCACGATTTTAACGCAACGAATAAACGATGGAGAGGACGAGTGGTGCGGAGGGAGTTAAGGTGGATTTGTTAATGTGGAATAATGCGCCTGTCTCACTTACGCGACTTTTGCAGCGACTGGCGGCAACCATCATAGGTCGTTGCAGGTCGGCGAAAATTTTCATCATGTCGAAAATTCAACGGCGACCAGAAAGACGCTACGACTCTTTGGGCAACTGAGGAGACTACTCACGACCATACAGGTGACACCCTGGCGACATGTCGCGGGGTGAAGCCTGTATGGTCGTGAGTAGTCGCCCAAAGAGTCGTACCTTGTTCTGGTCGCCGCTGGATTTTCAACATGTTGAAAATTTTCGGCAACCTGTAACTAGCTATGATGGAAAAATTTGCGGAAGTGAGACAGGCCCATAAGGCATTTGAGGTAGGATAAAAGAAAAGAAAGATTTGTTTTTCAATGGACTGTTCACAACCACAGTTAATCCCAGGGCATTTCACATCTGAAGAAGGATTGCTTTTATAATATAATGGTAATTAACTCACACAGACTCTCACATCCTATGATACAATAATCCCTTCGATATTAACTGAGGGATAAACATTGTCATACATTTGCAAGAGCTTTCTAAATAAGCGGTTTGGGAACTTTCATGTATTTCTCCACTTTTATACCATAGAGGAGATCATCTTCCACACGTTACACCCCTGGAGGCTATTCTCTCTCATGTAGGCTTGGATAGAGTGGATCTGGAGAGGATGTTTCCACTAGTGGGAGAGTCTAGGACTAGAGGTTATAGCCTCAGAATTAAAGGACGTTCATTTAGGAAGGAGATGAGGAGACATTTCTTTGTCAGAGGGTGGTGAATCTGTGGAATCCTTTGCCACTGAAGGCTGAGGAGGCCAAGAAAGTGGATATATTTAAGGCAGAGATAGATTGATTCTTGATCAGTACGGGTGTCAGAGGTTATGGGGAGCAGGCAGGAGAATGGGGTTAGGAGGGAGAGATAGATCAGCCATGATTGAATGGCAGAGTAGACTTGATGGGCCGAATGGCCTAATTCTACTCCTATCACATATGACCTTATGCACTCACACCCACTCGAGAAGGGTGGCACAGTGGCACAGCTTTAGAGTTACTGCCTTACAGTGTCAGAGGTTCGATCCTGACTACGGGTGCTGTCTGTACGGAGTTTGTACGTTCTCCCCGTGATCTTTGTGGGTTTTCTCTGAGATCTTCTCACACTCTCCCACACTCCAAAGATGTACAGGTTTGCAGGCTAATTGGCTTGGTATAATTGTAAAATTGTCCCTAGTGTGTGTAGGATAGTAGGATAGTGTACTGTAGGAATCTCTAAACTAAATAAACTAAACCAGGCAGAGACACAAGGAACTGCAGGTGATGCTCAACAAAAAAAAGATACAAAATGCTGGAGTAACTCAGCGGGTCAGGCAGCATCTTAGTTTTTTTTTGTTTTAGAGCGCGGAAACAGGCCCTTCGGTCCACCGAGTCCGTGCCAACCAGCAACCACCCTGCACACTAACACTATGCCCCACACAATGTACAATATTTACTGAGGCCATTTAGCCTACAAACCCGTACGTCTTTGGAGTGTGGGGCAAAACTGGAGCACCTGAAGAAAACAAAAGCGGTCACAGGGAGAAAATCCAGATTCCATACAGACGGCAGTCATAGTCAGGATCGAACTCGGGTCTCAGGCACTGTAAGGCAGCAACTCTGTCACTGCACCACCGGGCTATGGAGAACATGGATCGGTGACGTTTTGGGTCGGGTCCCTTCTTCAGGCTCACCACACCGGACAGCTGTCAATCAATCATCAATTCTTTGGGATGAGTGAGGAAACTGGACCCCAGTGGGGTCAATAAGGAGAACTTGCGAACCCCACCCAGACAGCGCCGGAGGTCGGAATTGAACCGCGGTTGCCGGAGGTTTTGAAGGAGGAGCGCTGGCCGTTGTGGAAACACGAGAGACTGCAGATGCTAGAATGTTCAGCACAAAGGCAAAGTGCTGATGGAACTCAGCGTCCGTGAGGGGAATGGACGTTTCGCGTTGGGAATCAGTCTAAAGAAGGGCCTCATCCCGAAACAGCCTAGAATCATAGAATCATAGAAAATAGGTGCAGGAGTAGGCCATTCGGCCCTTCGAGCCTGCACCACCATTCAATATGATCATGGCTGATCATCCAACTCAGTATCCTGTACCTGCCTTCTCTCCATACCCCCTGATCCCTTTAGCCACAAGGGCCACATCTAACTCCCTCTTAAATATAGCCAATGAACTGGCCTCAACTACCTTCTGCGGCAGAGAATTCCACAGACTCACCACTCTCTGTGTGAAAAAAGATCTTCTCATCTTCGTCCTAAAAGACTTCCCCTTATCCTTAAACTGTGACCCCTTGTTCTGGAGTTCCCCAACATCGGGAACAATCTTCCTGCCTGTCCAACCCCTTAAGAATTTTGTAAGCCTCTATAAGATCCCCCCTCAATCTCCTAAATTCCAGCGAGTGCAATCCAGTCTTTCTTCATATGGAAGTCCTGCCGTCCCAGGAATCAGTCTGGTGAACCTTCTCTGTACTCCCTCTATGGCAAGAATGTCTTTCCTCAGATTAGGAGACCAAAACTGTACGCAATACTCCAGGTGTGGCCTCGGCAAGACCCTGTACAACTGCAGTAGAACCTCCCTGCTCTTGTACTCAAATCCTTTTGCTATGAATGCCAACATATCATTCGCTTTCTTCACAGCCTGCTGTACCTGCATGCTTACTTTCAATGACTGGCGTACCATGACACCCAGGTCTTGTTGCATCTCCACTTTTCCTAATCGGACACCATTCAGACAATAATCTACCCTCCTGTTTTTGCCGCCAAAATGGATAACCTCACATTTATCCACATTATACTGCATCTGCCATGCATTTGCCCACTCACCCAGCCTATCCAAGTCACCTTGCAGCCTCCTAGCATCCTCCTCACAGCTAACACTGCCCCCCAGCTTCCTATCATCCACAAACTTGGAGATGTTGCATTCAATTCCCTCGTCCAGATCATTAATATATATTGTAAATACCTGGGGTCCCAGCACTGAGCATTGTTGTACCCCACTAGTCACTGCCTGACGTCCTGAAAATGACCCGTTTACTGATTGATCCAGCCTGATCTCGTATAGTTTATTGACACATGTACTGAGGTACAGTGAAAAGCTTTTGTTGCGTGCTATCCAGTCAGTGGAAAAGATTACACTCAAACCATCCACAGTGCACGGTTATAGGATAAAGGGAATGACGAGATAAACTCCAGTATGGTCCAAATAAAGATATGTAGGATGGAACTGCAGATTTTTACTGAACATATGTAGGACATATCTACTGAAGACACAAGGAACTGCAGGTGATGCTCAACAAAAGACACAAAATGCTGGAGTAACTCAGCGGCTCATCTCTGGAGAAAAGGAATAGGTGACGTTTCTGGTAGGAATAGGTCATGAGTTCAATTTCTCCAAAGAAGCTGCATGACTTGTGCGTTACTCCAGCATTGTTTGTCGATCTCCGATTAACAATAATTTTACTTCGGAGTCACGTGAGTGACTACGTGAAGAAGGCCGTCAGCCTGCATGCGCGTCGTTACATCTACCAATTGCGCAACGACTGACTGGCGGGCACGTTGCTCCATCCAGCGGTAGGTTTAAACCTGAAGGTAAATTTTCAACTTATTCCCAGGTTTTGTTTTTTCTCGTTCTGCAGGAATCTCTGTTACAGAGTTTTTCCTGCTGGACTAATTCGGGGCGAAGTCTGGACGGGGCGCGAAACTGGTTATGGACGGCGGGGAATCCTGGTCTCGGACCACGGATACCGGGAACCAGGGAGAACCGGGTACAGAGACCGCGGAAGTGCGGGTAGCTGGCGGCTGGAGGGTTCGCCACCCAAGTCACTGACACTACAGTCAGTGGCTTCCAGATCGGTTGTGGTTCCCAGAAAGGGGGTAAAACCAAATGTAAGTTGGTCAGGCCTGTGGACTAGGGGACTCAGGCCAGGAGGAACCCCTCCTTCAATGGGTAGCATGTGCGGACGTCTAAACCCACATGGAGCACCTGATGGAGAGGTTGCTCCACAATGATGCTCCAAAGGAGGGAGTTATCAGAGGCACCTGTTTCAGGGCTGCACAATGTCTCCCTCTCTGAGGAAGGGAGCATTCAGGGTCAGTTCCTGTCTGACTCAGAGCAAAAATCCTGATTTAGGTCCGTAGGAGTGGCCATGTCAGCGCAGGTATCCTCAGGGGCCTGCGGCAGCACCTGTTTTCAGAGCTGCCTACGAATCTCCCTCTTAGTGGAGGGGAGTGCGAGTGGTCAGTGTGTAACTGACTTCAAAGTTGAAAGTATGTCCGTGGAACATGTGGCTTCAAGAGATACTCGCAAACGAAGGTATTGCTGCCGGAAGAGTTGGTCTCCAGCCATTGGCAGAATAACCGGAAGGGGCCAGAGTTCCCCTCACGCTACAAGTGCCGGCAGTGAACAGTGCCATCAGGGTGACATTGGAGGGGCATGAATCCAGGAAACGAAACCAGCCGCCGAATCCTCTCTTCAGGTAAGACTTATCCAACAGGTAAGACCAGGATGAGGAAGCAAAAGCTGTCGGACTAATCAAGGTACCGACGGCGAGTAAAGCTTCATCGGTAGGCGATGACACACCCCACGCCTCCATCGGGGGTAAACGGTTCACTGAAGCCAGTGGCAGCTTGAAAGCTGGGCACGGAAATATGGCCAGAGTTGTCTTCCGAGGCAGGCTCAGTATGATGAGGTTTCAGACCAAGGCCCAAGCCAGTTTCAGGGAAAATATGGAATCCACGCACCCTACCAGTCCTACTCTCCAATCAAGGACGGAAAAAGAACCTGCATCAGGGGCCTTTGGGCTTACATTAAGACCACCGGTAGCCATGGAGGTAGGTGGGCCTGCTTCTTCCGAAACATGGGGTTGTGGACCATTTACAAGATGGTAATATTTACACTTGTTTTTTTGTACAAGTGGCAATGATAACATGAGATTCAGATCTGTTTTTAAAAAGTGATGATAACATGTGATTAATTTATACTGCACAACATACAAAGGTTCCAAGCAGGTTTGGAATTAGGGCCAGAGTTGTCTTTCAAGGCAGGCCCAGTATTATGGCAGGATTGCCTTTCAGGACAGGGTGAAAGATGGAGGAAGTCACTTCATCCTGATTTAACTCGTATGTGCAGTATAGACTTTCAGAATTGGAAACTTTATTACTGTCTAACAATTGATTTCCATAGGATCTTTATGGCAAGCATCGATCTCAAAGATGCATGTTATTCAGCTCCCATTCACAGGGATCACCGGAGATATTTGAAATTTATCTGGTTGGGGCAATGATACAGTTAAAGCGTTGCAAAATGGGCTAACTTCAGCTCCCAGGTTATTTACCAAATTACTAAAACCGGTGCTTAGGCTGCTCAGAGCTCAAGAACATTTGTTATCGCCTATCTGGATGATGTTTTAAACACTGTATTTTACAGCCCCAAACTATATTTTTATAGAAATTGGGGTTCCTCATCCATCCAGTTAAATTTAAGTTGATACCAATCAGAACTATTGATTATTGGGATTTACCTTTAACTATCAACATAACAGTGACTCAGCCCTGGGGCAAGAGATTGAAATTAACAGAAGCCTGTAACAACCTTGTTGTTATAAAGCAGCCTTCTATTCATCAAGTGTAATTGGCAATAGTAGCTGTGTTTCAGCTGTGCAATTTGGGCCTTTGCATTATCAGAACTTACAACGTACAAAGAATTAACCTCTCTGGTACCATATAGGTAATTATTAACAGACCTATGCTATTACCAGCTGAAGCTAACAAAGTCACAATGGTGGCAGTATTCAGCATAGCTCCAGTAATTTTGGTCAGTAATCTTCAGTAATTACAAACTGATGCTAGAGCTCATAGATGAGAAATTATGAATGCCATCTCCAGTTACGGAGGCAGATGCGTTTGCATGAGTTGCAGCATCACCTGCAGTTCAGTTATTGGTATCAATTACCTATAAACACTAGATGCATTCTATAGGTTATAGGTTACTGTGCGAATATGCATAATCTGCATGCTCAACTCCAAATTGATACACTATGGTGGTGGCATATGTTAGTCACATGGGTGTAATCAAGTTAAAGTATCCTGTGATATTTACCTAACCTCATTTGACGCTGTTGTTTCATCAGGTGAAATCAATGACAACACAAAATGGGATGTTGGATCACAAAGTATTTAATGTCATTATGGCTCGATGGAACACCGAATATCGATATGTTTACATCCAGGCTCATTCACCAGTTGCAAAATATGTGGCATACAGTGGCGAGAGATACATTATCGCCACACTGGGGAGGAATGCTCTTTCATGTCTTTCCTCCATTCTGCCTCATCAGTCGGGTCTTGCAATAAATCCAGCAAGATCCCGCTTCAGGCTTTTCAAACTGCCTGACTGGCCTACGCAGCCATGGTTCCCGCTAAAGTTGGGAATAATATAGAATCTTATATGGTTATTCTAAACATAAAACTTTGCTGGTTCAGCCTGTGACTCGGGAAACCAGCCTCTGCATGATAAATCAATTCATTGACTTGCAGACTCTGAGACGACTATTCTTGCGGCTCGGGTTGTCAGACCGATCCTTGTAAGTGCTCACTGCAGAGTGCAGGGATAGCACCAAAAAAGGCAGTACATTTCCTCTTCAGGAGATGGGAAGCGTTTTTGTTTAAATACACATGTTACATATAATACAGCACGGATAACTGACGTCTTGGAGTTCATTTTCAAATGGGTCTTTGACAATAATTAAGTTATAGTGCCATTAACTGTGCCACGGTGCCTTCTCATCATATTTGCTGCAGCAAGTGGGACCCACACTGTCAGGTCTCACCCTCTGATATCCAGAATTATATAGGATATCTTTAACACAAGTTCTTCCAGTTACACGGAAGTATGGGATATTGACGTTGTGTCAACACTACTTCACCAGGGGCTCCAGCTACATTCTTATCTTTAGCCGGCTCTCATAAGGTAGTTATCCTCATGGCACTGGTCACAGTGCAACGGGTCCAGTCACTACATAAATTGTGACTGAACAGGATGGTTACATCTGCTAATAAATATTTTATGTTTATGATTTAATTAACCAGAACTAACCAGGGGCGTTAGGTCTCAAACTAGTTTCATGGCATACCCCATGGACCTTCGGTAATGTGTGGTCACACATTTACAACAATACGTCTAGCTCACCTAGAGCCTTAAAGGCTCCAAACTAGCAATGTTTGTTAGTTACAAAAAACCTCATAAGAAGGTATTAGTTCTACCATCTCCAGGTGGTTAAAACGGGGTTTTGGCTAATGCATGAGTCGATACTAATATTTTCAACTCTCACTCCACCAGGGCTGCTACTAGATCAGCTCCCAGGGTTATGTACGTTCCGCTGGACCACATCCTAGCAGCTGCAGGACGGTCAAACGAACATTCTTTCCAAACATTTTATAATAACCCATTGCCAGACTGGGGGTATTTGCCAACTCCATTTTAGATTATTTTATAGTTTCCCCCTGGATGAGAGGGGTCACTATTATTTTCCTTTGATGATTTAAGCATCAGCATTTTTAACAAACTAAGTCATGTCTGGCTGCATTAATCTTTTTCACTCATCCATGGTCAACTCATGCAGTGTGTGACGCATGGACTGGTTTCCGGCACGAAATCACAGAGCTTTGAAATCTTCACATAGTCACTCACATGACTCCGAAGTAAAATAGTAAGATTGAACGAAAAATTACCAGTTTGAAGTTTCATCTTTATTTTATGAGGAGTTACGATGAGCAATTACATGCCCACCGCTCCCAACCCTCGTATCATAAAGGTCATCTGGTAGTTCTACTCTTCTCTAATCTTATGTTCAGTTCAACTATTGTTATCTGCGATTTCACACCGCTGCTTTGAAAATTGACGTGCATGCGGGCTGACGGCCTTCTTCACGTAGTCGCTCATCGTAACTCCTCATCAAACTGGTAAGTTCTCGTTTAATCTTACTATTCTAAGGTCTCATTGAAGTGGATAGGTCAGGACTACTGTCAGAAGGTCGTAAGTGATAGGAGTAGAATTGGGCCATTTGGCCCATCAAGTCTACTCCACAGGCTTGGATAGAGTGGATGTGGAGTGGATGTCCACATGGCTGATCTATCTCTCCCTCCCAACCCCCTTCCCCTGCTTTCTCCCTATAACCTCTGACACCTGAACTAATCAAAAATCTATCTATCTCTGCCTTAAAGATATCCACTGACTTGGCCTCCACAGCACTTCTCTGGCAACAAATTCCACAGATTCACCACCCTCTGACTAAAGAAATGTCTCCTCATCGCCTTCCTAATAGAACATCCTTTAATTCTGAGGCTGTCACCTCTAGTCCTGGACTCTCCCAATAGTGGAGAAATCATCTCCACATCCACCCTATCCAAGCCTGTCTAGTTGGTGAGAGGACGGTTCAGTTGCCTGATAATATGTGACTGATGGAACTGCTGGCAGTGTAGCTGTCCCACAGAGCTACACTGGCGTACCAGCCGGTTGTGGTGTTCGGGGCCCTGAAGGGGCGTCTGTGCCCATGGCTTTTGTACCCAAAGGGGAGAGTGCCACTCACGAGGCCAAGTCCCACACAGATTGTTTCCAAGATGGCGTCCGACCTGGACGACTATTTGCCTGCTGGCCACAGAATCAGATCTACAATCACATATTACAATCGTTCTGCACTCTTAAATCTATCCATACACTGCAAATGGCTCAATTGTAATCAAGTATTATCAGACCGCCGACTGGCTAGCTCGCAACAAGAGCTTTTCACTGTACCTCGGTACACGAGATAATAGACTAGACTGTAGCTGTCAATAGTGCATCGTAATATGGGTGGCACGGTGCGTAGCGGTAGAGTTGCTGCCTTAATGCCGTAGAGACCGGGTACGATCCTGACCACGGGTGCTGTCTGTACGGAGTTTGCACGATCTCCTTGTGAGCTGTGTGAGTTTTCTCTGAGATCTCCCACACTCCAAAGACGTACATATCTGCAGGTTAATTGGCTTGGTGTACTGTAAATGTAAATTGTCCCTTTTGTGTGTTCAGTTTAGTTTATTGCCACGTGTACTGAGGTACAGCGAAAAGCTTTTGCTGCGTGCTAACCAGTCGGCAGGAAGACAATATTACAATCGATCCATGTAGAGTGTATACGGTGCATTCAGAAAGGATTCAGACCCCTTCACCTTTACCACATTTTGTTACGTTACAGCCTTATAACCATATAACCATATAATGGTTATTCTAAAATATTCATTCTAAAATAAAACATTCTAAAGCCTTATTCTAAAATAGATTACAATTTTTTCTTTAAATCATCAATCTACACACAATAGCCCATAATAAAAAAGTGAAAACAAGTTAGAAATGTTTGCAAATAATTAAAAATAAATAACTGAAATATTGAATTGAATTGAATTGAATTTATTTTTCATTCAGACCTTTTGGTCTGAACAAATTTTTTTTGTAAATGTCACATTTACATAAGTATTCAGAGCCTTTGCTAAGACACTCAAAATTGAGCTTAGGTTTATCCTGTTTCCATTGATTATCCTTGAGATGTTTCTACAGCCTGATTGGAGTCCACCAGTGGTAAATTAAATTGATTGGACATGATTTGGAAAGCACACACCTGTCTATATAAGGTCCCACAGTTGACAATGCATGTAAGAACAAAAACCAAGCCATGAAGGTGAAAGAAGTGTCCGTAGACCTCTGAGACAGGATTATGTCGAGAACCAGATCTGGGGAAGGGTATAAAACAATTTCTGCAGCATTGCAGGCCTCGAAGAGCGCAGTGTCCTCCGTCATTCTTCAATGGAAGAACTTTGGAACCACCAGGACTCTTCATAGAGCTCTTCATAGAAGGACAGCTATATCTGCAGCACTCCAGCAATCAGGCCTTTATGGTAGAGTGGCCAGATGGAAGCACTCCTCAGTAAAAGGCACATGACAGCCCGCTTGGAGTTTGCCAAAAGGCACCTAAACAAGATTCTCTGGTTTGATGAAACCAAGATTGAACTCTTTGGCCTGAATGCCAACATCACATCTGGAGGAAACCAGGCACTGCTCATCACCTGGCCAATACCATACCTACGGTGAAGCATGGTGGTGGCAGCATCGTGATGTGGGGATGTTTGCGGCAGGAACTGGGAGACTAGTCAGGATCGAGGGAAAGATGAATGGAGCAAAGTACAGAGAGATCCTTGATGAAAACCTGCTCCAGAGCGTTCAAGACCTTAGACTGGGGCAGAGGTTCACCTTCCAACAGGACAACGACCCTAAGCACACAGCCAAGACAATGCAGGAGTGGCTTTGTGACAAGTCTGTGAATGTCCTTGAGTGGCCCAGCCAGAGCCCGGACTTGAACCCGATCGGACATCTCTGGAGGGACCTGAAAATAGTTGTGCATCGACGCTCCCCATCCAACCTGACAGAGCTTGAGAGGATCTGCAGAGAAGAATGGGAGAAATTTCCCAAATACAGGTATGCCAAGCTTGTAGTGTCATACCCAAGAAGACTTGAGGCTGTAATCGCTGCCAGAGGTGCCTCAACAAAGTACTGAATAAAGGCTCTGAATATTTATGTCAATGTGATATTTCAGTTATTTATTTTTAATTACAATAGACAATAGACAATAGGTGTAATAGTAGGCCATTCGGCCCTTCGAGCCAGCACCGCCATTCAATGTGATCATGGCTGATCATCCCCAATCAGTACCTCGTTCCTGCCTTCTCCCCATATCCCCTGACTCCGCTATCTTTAAGAGCCCTATCTAGCTCTCTCTTGAAAGTATCCAGAGAACCAGTCTCCACTGCCCTCTGAGACTCATAGAAACATAGAAACATAGAAAATAGGTGCAGGAGTAGGCCATTCGGCCCTTCGAGCCTGCACCGCCATTCAATGTGATCATGGCTGATCATCCAACTCAGTATCCCGTACCTGCCTTCTCTCCATACCCCCTGATCCCTTTAGCCACAAGTGCCACATCTAACGCCCTCTTAAATATAGCCAATGAACTGGCCTCAACTACCTTCTGTGGCAGAGAATTCCAGAGACTCACCACTCTCTGTGTAAAGAATGTTTTCCTCATTTCAGTCCTAAAGGAATTCCCCCTTATCCTTAGACTGTGACCCCTTGTTCTGGACTCCCCCAACATCGGGAACAATCTTCCAGCATCTAGCTTGTCCAACCCCTTAAGAATTTTGTAAGTTTCTATAAGATCCCCCCCTCAATCTTCTAAATTTCAGCGAGTACAAGCTGGAGTACACTCAGAACTCTCTGTGAGAAAAAGTGTTTCCTCGTCTCAGTTCTAAATGGCTTAGCCCTTATTCTTTAACTGGGCCCCTGGTTCTGGACTTCCTCAACATCGGGAACACATTTCCTGCCTCTAGCGTGTCCAAACCCTTAACAATCTTATATGGGAAGATATGGGATGGGAAGGGAATGGAGGGGTATGGTCTGAGTGCAGGTAGATGGGACTAGGGGAAAATAAATGGTCGGCACGGACTGGAAGGGCCGAGAAGGCCTGTTTCCATGCTGTAATTGTTATATGGTTATGTTTCAATAAGATTCCCCCTCATCCTTCTAAAATACTTTGCAAAAATGTTGAAACACCTGTTTTCGTTTTTTTAATATGGGGTATTGTGTGTAGATTGATGATTAAAAAAAAATGAATGTAATCCGTTTTAGAATAAGGCTGTAACGCAGCAAAATGTGGAGAAAGTGAAGGGGTCTGCTTACTTTCTGTATGCATTTCAGATACATGATAAGGGAATAACGTTTAGTGCAAGGCTCATCAAGGAGGTAGATAGTAGTTCAGCACTGCTCTCTGGCTCTGGTAGGATGATTCGTTTGCCTGATAGTGCTAGTGTACGGGGACGGCCGACCCGGTGCGCCGACGGGCCCATTTCTGCACCGCATCACGAGAACTCAAGCTGAACTAAAAAGCAAAATGTAAATTGACTCTACCTTGATTTCCATCGGATTGTAGAGCTCGTTCTTGTTCGCCTGAGTGCTGCCCTTGTAGTTGAGGTGGTTGGGAGTGCTGGGGTGAATGACTGTCGACTCCTGAGATTGCCTGTAGCATCGCTGGTAGTACACGTAGATGAGCAGGGTGAGGAGACTGGTGCCCAGGAAGGTGGACACGCCTGTGGCAACCAGGTGGTAGATGCTGAAACCTGGGTGGGCAAATGGTAGTCGTTGAGAGAAGCTGGCGCCATCCATCATGAAGCCTTCAAACCAACAGACGGAGGGCGGGAGCGTGAGTTTAGATTAGTTGGAGAGATACTGTGTGGTAAACAGGCCCTTCGGCCCGTCGAGTCCGCACCCACCAGTAATCCCCTGCACACACCTAGTACAATTTTACAATTATACCAAGCCAAATTACCTGTACGTCTTTGAAGTGTGGGAGGAAACCAAAGATCTCTGAGAAAACCCATGCAGGTCGCAGGGAGAATGTACAAACTCAATATAGACAGCCCCCCGTAGTCGGGACGGAACCCGGGTCTCTGGGGCTGTAAGCGTTGTAAGGCAGCAACTCTACCACTACCTTATCTATCAATAACAATAGATAATAAGTGCATAGGTAGGCCTCTCGGCCCTTCGAGCCAGCACCGCCATTCACTGTGATCATGGCTGATCATCCACAATCAGTACCCCGTTCCTGCCTTCTCCCCATAGACCTTGACTTCGCTATCTTTAAGAGCTCTAACTCTCTCTTGAAAGCATCCAGAGAATTGGCCTCCACTGCCCTCTCAGGCAGAGAATTCCACAGATTCATAACTCTCGAGATGAAGAAGTGTTTCCTCACCTCCGTTCTAAATGGCTTGCCCCTTATTCTTAAACTGTGGCAACTGTTTCTGGACTCCCCCAACATTGGGAACATGTTTCCTGCCTCTAGCGTGTCCAATCCCTTAATAATCTTATTTGTTTTAATAAGGTCCCCTCTCATCCTTCTAAATGCCAGAGTATACAAGCCCAGTCGCTCCATTCTATCAACATATGACAGTCCCGCCATCCGGGGAATTAACCTTGTGAACCTCGCTAGAATTTAGAAGATCGAGGGGGGAATCTTATAGAAACTTACAAAATTCTTAAGCGATTGGGCAGGCTAGATGCAGGAAGATTGTTCCCGATGTTGGGGAGGTCCAGAACAAGGGGTCACAGTTTAAGGATAAGGGGGAATTCCTTTAGGACCGAGATGAGGAAAACATTTTTTACAGAGAGTGGTGACTCTCTGAAATTCTCTGCCACAGAAGGTAGTTGAGGCCAGGATACACAAAAGGATGGAGAAACTCAGCGGGTGCAGCAGCACCTAAGATGCTGCTGCACCCACTGAGTTTCTCCAGCCTTTTGTGTACCCTCGATTCTCCAGCATCTGCGGTTCCTTCTTTAACAGGTAGTTGAGGCCGGTTCATTGGCTATATTTAAGAGGGAGTTAGATGTGGCCCTTGTGGCTAAATGGATCAGGGGGTATGGAGAGAAGGCAGGTACAAGATACTGAGTTGGATGATCAGCCATGATCATATTGAATGGCGGTGCAGGCTCGAAGGGCCGACTCCTGCACCTATTTTCTATGTTTCTAACCTACACTGCACTCCCTCAATAGCAAGAATGTCCTTCCTCAAATTTGGAGACCAGAACTGCACACGATTCTTCAGGTGTGGCCTCGCTGTGGTCTGTGAAGAGCTCCGCCCGCCGGCTTGCAGCCTGTAATATTCTTGAAGCCACGGGCTCGGGTAGGAAAGTGCTGATTCGGGACCTGCAAGCCGCGGAGTTTGTTCCACCGCCTGTACATCTGGCCGTCTGTAACGGCGACTACGGAGGGTTCATGGCCCTGACCACGGGTGAACAAAGGAGGAGGACTGGCTGAACTTTGCTGCCTTCCACCACAGTGAAGAATGCTGTGGTGGATGTTTGTGTTAATTTTTATATTGTGTATTGTGTATTGTTCTTTTTAAGTGTATCACTGCTGGCAAATTCATTTCACTGCATATGATGTGCACGTGATTAATAAAATTAACTCTGACTTGGACTCACTAGGGCGCTGTACAACTGCAGAACTGACACAAAGCATTGGAGTTTCACGGCAGGGTGGCGCAACGGTAGAGCTGCCGCCTTACTGCGCCAACGAGAGACCCGGGTTTGACTCTGAGCTTGGAATGAGAGGGCGATGCATGCAGGAGTGGGTTTAAGTGATACACTCGGGGTGGGAGGATAGTACAAAGCTGGGAATGATAAATAGTTAAAACCATAGACACAAAAATGCTGGAGTAACACAGCAGGTCAGGCAGCATGTGGAGGAAGGAACTGCAGATGATAGTCTAAACTGAAGATAGACACAACATTCTGGAGTAACACAGCGGGACAGGCAGCATGCATTGGAAGGCACTGCAGATGCTAGTCTAAACTGAAGATAGACACAAAATGCTGGAGTAACTCAGCGGGACAGGCAGCATCTCTGGAGAGGCGTGTCGGTCGAGACCCTTCTTCAGACAGCATCTCCGGAGGATATGGATAGGTGACGTTTCAGGTCAAAACCTGAAGAATGGTCATGACATAAAATGTCACCTATCCATGTTTCCCAGGGACATTGAGCTATTCCAGCTCTTTGTGTCTGTTGTGAGGTAAATGAAACTTTCACTACTTGTAATTTACTTCACTTTATTTAAGCTTTAAGCAACTTATTTCTTTAATACATCACTCAGAAACGTCTAGCAAACATGGCTGATTCCGCAGGCCTTTCCCGCCTGAAATACTTTGCACATGCGCACACTCCGGGAATGTCCTGTGCATGCGTACACTGTAGAAGAGCCCCGAACATGCGCCCACTTCAGTGTCTTTCCCGGGTAAACCAGCATTTGGAGTTCCTTATTTCAACTCTAAAATCATTAGGAATTGGGTTCCAGTGTTAGACCTGGGAATAATAAACTCACTTTACTTGGCATCAATATTGTCCCTTGTATAACTTAACTTGATATTGATAAGAGGCTAAGAGAGTCCAGAGAGTCGAGAATGTAAAGTGTCATATGCAGCACCGTAAAGGGCCTGTCCCACTGTACGAGCTCATTCAAGAGCTCTCCCGAGTTTAAAAAAAAATCAAACTTGTGGTAAGTGCGTAGAATGTACATAGCGGGTACGTCGGAGCTCGGGGACGACTCTTAGCTGCTCGTAATGCTAATGGCGGGTACTCGGGAAACGCGGCAAGCTCGTGAAGACTCGTGAAGATTTTTCAACATGTTGAAAAATGCCCACGAGAGCCCCGAGTACCTACGAGCGGCCATTACCGTAATTCTCCGAGTTCGAATCAGGGGAAACTCGGGAGAACTCTTGAACTAGCTCGTACAGTGGGACAGGGCCTTTGAATGGAATAATGAAATTCTTCCTTCCAGCAGCATAACAGGTAGGTGCAGTATGGTGGTGCAGCGGTAGAGTTGCTGCCTTATAGCGCCAGGGTCCCGGGTTTGATCCTGATTGTGGGTGCTGACTGTACGGTGTTTTTACATTTTCTCCCGTAACCTCCGTGGGTTTCCTCCGGCTGCTCCGGTTTCCTCCTGATTGAATGGCGGAGTAGAATTGGGCCATTCGGCCCTTCACGTCTACTCCGCCATTCATCTACGGCTGATCTATCTCTCCCTCCTAACCCCATTCTCCTGCTTTCTCCCTATAACCTTTAACACCCATACTAATCAAAAATATATCGACCTCTGCCTTAAAAATATCCATTGACTTGGCCTCCACAGCCTTCTGTGGCAATGAATTCCACAGATTCACCACCTTCTGACTAAAGAAATTCCTCCTCATCTCCTTCCTAAAGGAACATTGAATGTTTAACCTTTAAGAGACATTTGAACAGGTACATGGATAGGACAGGTTCAGAGGGATATGGGCCAAACGCAGGCAGGTGGGATAAGTGAAGTTGGAACATGTTGGCTGATGTGGGCGAGTTGGGCTGAGGGGCCCGTTTCCACACTGTATCACTCTCTGACTCCATTAACTCTTGATTCTAGAGGCTGCTCTGCGAGACAGCAATAAACTTGTGGGGTGCGTTATAGGGAGAGCTCGTAACATTTAGTTTTAAACTCCCCAAAGCTCCCAGCAGAGTCTTCCTCACAAAAGATCACTAACCTACCTGATCTCCCAGGTGCTCAACACTTCAACTCCCCCTCCCATTCCCACACAGATCTTTCTGTCCTGGGCCTCCTCCATTGTCAGAGTGGGGCCCAACGCAAATTGGAGGAACAGCGCCTCATATTTCACTTGGGCAGCTTACACCCCAGCGGTATGAACATTGACTTAGTCATAGAGTCATACAGTGTGGAAACAGGCCCTTCGGCCCAACTTGCCCACGTCGGCCAACATGTTCCAGCTACACTAGTCCCACCTGCCTGCGTTTGGTCCACCCACACCATCCTGGCCACACACTCATCTCCCCGCTACCTTCAGGTAGAGGGTAGAGGAACCTAAAGACTGCAACTTCCAGGTTCAGGAATAGCTGCTTCCCCACAGCCATCAGGCTATTAAACACGGCTCGGACAAGAGGTCTCGACCCGAAACGTCGCCTATCTCCTTCGCTCCTTAGATGCTGCTGCACCCACTGAGTTTCTCCAGCTTTTTGTGTAACCCTCGGACAAAACTCTGAACATTAATAGCCCATTATCTCTTTATTTGCACTTTATCAGTTTATTTATTTATTCATGTGTGTATATACTTATACAATGGTATATGGACACACTGATCTGTTCTGTAGTCAATGCCTACTATGTTCTGTTGTGCTGAAGCAAAGCAAGATTGTCATTGTCCTATCAGGGACACATGACAATAAACTCTCTTGATATGCCTCCTATCCATACTTCTCTAACTTCAAGTAACACTTGAACTTCAAGTCTGAAGAAGGGTCTCGACCCGAAACGTCGCCCATCTCCTTCGCTCCTTAGATGCTGCTGCACCCGCTGAGTGTCTCCAGCCTTTTGTGCACCCTCAAGTAACACTTGCTTTCCCTCTCTCTCCACCCCTCCCCCTTCCCAGTTCTCCGACCAGTCTGACTGTCCCTGATTACATTTTATCTCTCCTTACTTTGTTGTTACCTTCTCCTAGCTGGCAATGATCTATTCTACACTTTCCTTGATCTCCACCTCCCCTTTGATGTCTCGCTCTCACACCTCACACTTCCTTATCTCTGTATCGCCCCTCCCCCTGACCCTCAGTCTGAAGAAGGGTCTCGACCCGAAAGGTCACCCCTTCCTTCTCTCCAGAGGTGCTGCTGCCTGTCCCGCTGAGTTACTCCAGCATTTTTGTGCCTGTCCACAGAGCCACTGTCATGACTTACGGCCACAGCTGGAGTCACCCCCGATCGCTGGTTGGATCACTGTGGGATGGAAACAGAGGTCTACCATTAGCAGAATTGCAAGTCAAATCACACAATTGCTGCTCCAAAGAATGATTCCCACGAGGAATGTCCAATAATTAAAAAATCAATTAAAAACACAATGATGTCAAAAGCTGGCAAGGCAGTGCAATTCTTGGATCAGCATGCAATCCCAACTGGGAGGTCACATTGATGAGGCCACATTTAAAGTATTCAGTCTAGTTTGAAGAAGGGTCTCGACCTGAAAAGTCACCCATTCCTTCTCTCCAGAGTTGCTGCCTCACCCGCTGAGTTACTCCAGCATTTTGTGTCTACCTTCAGGTTTAAACCTGTTCTTTCTTACACAGTTTAGTTTATTGTCACGTGTACCGAGGTACAGTGAAAAGCTTTTGTCGCGTGCTAACCAGTCAGCGGAAAGACAATACATGATTACAATCGACCCATTCACAGTCTATAGATACATGATGAGGGAATAACGTTTGGTGCAAGGTAGGCAATAGACAATAGGTGCAGGAGTAGGCCATTCGGCCCTTCGAGCCAGCACCGCCATTCACTGTGATCGTGGCTGATCGTCCCCAATCAGTACCCCGTTTTTGCCTTCTCCCCATATCCCCTGTCTCCGTTATCTAGCTCTCTCTTGAAAGCATCCAGAGAACCTGCCTCCACCGCCCTCTGAGAGCAGGTAAAGCCAGCAGAGTCCGATCAAAGATAGACCAAAGGTCACCAATGAGGTAGATACAAGTTCAAGACTGCTCTATTGGAGAGAAGGAATGGGTGACGTTTCGGGTCGAAGCCCTTTCATCAATACTTTGGATGCGTAGGAAGGAACTGCAGATGCTGGTTTACACCGAAGATACACACAAACTGCTGGAGTAACTCAGCGGGACAGGCACCATCTCTTGAGAGAAGGAATGGGTGATGTTTCCGGTGGAGATCCTCCTTCGACACGAAACATCACCCATTCCTTCTCTCCAGAGACGCTGCCTGACCCACTGGGTTACTCCAGCTTTTTGTGTCTCGCTTCGGTTTAAACCGGCATCTGCAGTTCCTTCCGACACAACAGGGAGTGAGACCTGGATTGATGCGCGTGGGGCTAGACGTTGCCCGATCCTAACGCTCCAACAGGTCACCGCCCTCTTACCAGGGATTTCGTTGTAGAGGCAGTGCCGACGCTGGGTGCTGTTGCCGACACACTGGATCGCCCCGGGGTTGGAAACCTCGCAACGGCGGCTGCGGAACTGGGCGTTCTCCTCATCGCACACGCTCCACTCCGTCCACACTGACCAGCCACCTTCCAAAACACAAGAGGACAATTGTTAATGGAGACACGAGAGAATGCAGGAACTTCCAGTAAAAAAAAACCTCAAAGTGCTGCACGAACTTGCGGCGACTCGGTGGCGCAGCGGTAGGGTTGCTGCCTTACAACGCCGGAGTCTAGGGTTCGATCCTGACCATGGGTGCTGTCTGTAAGGAGTTTGCACGTTCTCCCCGTGACCTGCTTGGGTTTTCTCCAGGTGCTCCGGTTTCCTCCAATACTCCAAAGACATACAGGTTTGAAGGTCTGAAGAAGAGCTTAGGCCCGAAACGTAGCCTATTTCCTTCGCTCCATAGATGCTGCCTCACCCGCTGAGTTTCTCCAGCACTTTTGTCTACCTTCGATTATCCAGCACGTGCAGTTCCTTCTTAAACAGGTTACATGGTTAATTGGCTTCAGTAAAAATTGTAAATTGTCCCTAGTGTGTGTAGAATAGTGTTGGTGTGCAGGGAACACTGGTCGGCGCGGACTCGATGGGCCGAAGGGCCTGTTTCAACGCCGTATCTCTTAACTCAATAAACTAAACTCAGTGAGTCAGGCAGCATCTGTGGAGGTAAATGGACAGACAATATTTTGTGTTGGGAATCTGAAGAAAGGTCCCAACTCGAAACAGCCACAGTCCACAGGATGTCCTGGGCCTCCTCCATGGCCAGAGTGAGCACCATCGGAAATTGGAGGAGCAGCACCTCATATTCCGTTTGGGCAGCCTGCACCCTAGCGGCATAAACATTGACTTCTCCAATTTCCGGTAGCCCTTGCTGTCTCCTCCCCTTCTCCGCTCTCCCTCAGCCCTCTGGATCCTCATCTTCCTTTCTCCCTTCTTCTCCCCGCCGCCCCCACCCTACATTAGTCTGAAGAAGGGTTTCGGCCCGAAACGTTGCCTATTTCCTTCGCTCCACAGATGCTGCTGCACCCACTGAGTTTCTCCAGCAATTTTTGTCTACCTTCGATTTTCCAGCATTTGCAGTTCCTTTTCTGGCCTGTCAATTCCCTCCAACAGTTTATTTTTCACTCAATAAATATTTTTTCTTTCTTAGTTTAGTTTTAAAGATACAGCTTTGAAACAGGCCGAGCAGCGATCACCCACACACTAGTTGTACCCGACACACTAGGGACAATTTTATAGATGCCAATTAACCTACAAACCTGCAGGTCTTTTGGAGTGTGGGAGGAAACCGGAGCACCAGGAGAAAGCCCACGCGGTCACGGGGAGAACGTACAAACTCTGTGCAGACAGCACCCGTAGTCAGGATCGAACCCGGGCGCTGTAAGGCAGCAACTCTAGCGCTGCACCACCGTGCCGCCCCATATCTTTAATGTTTACTGCAATTGAATATTTCCCTTAATAACAACACTATGTTTTTCTTAACATGCATAGGAAGGGTTTAGTATGGATAGGAGGAGTTTAGAATGAATCGAAGGGGTTTGGAATGATGTGTTGGTTTATAATAAAAAGACACAAGCAGATGGAGTCACTCCATGGGCCAGGCTGCAGCTCTGGAGAACATGGATGATGTTTCAGGTCCCGATCCAGAATATCATCTATCCATGTTCTCCTGAGATGCTGCATGACCCGCTGAGTTATTCCAGCACTTTGTGTCTTTTTTTAAGATTGAAAAGGTAGGATTTAGACAATGAATAATAGACAATAGGTGCAGTAGGAGGCCAATCGGCCCTTCGAGCCAGCACCGTCATTCGCTGTGATCATGGCTGATCATCCACAATCAGTACCCCGTTCCTGCCTTCTCCCCATATGCCTTGACTCCGCTATCTTTAAGAGTTTTATCTCATGGATAGAATGGATTAGAATGGATAAGAAGAGTTTAAAATGGATTTGGAATGGTTTAGAATGGATAGGAAGTCATTTAGAATCAATTGGAAAGGTTTTGAATGGATTGGAAGAGCTTTGAATGGATAAGAAAGGTTTTGAGGACTATGGGCCAAATGCTGGCAAATGGGACTAGCCTAGCATGGGCAAGGTGGGCCGAAGGGCCTGTTTCTTGCTGTACAGCTCAATGACTATGACATTAGTGTCACTGGGCATCAGGAGGCTTGAAAGTGCTTCAAGTAGAATGAATTTCTGGAAGCTAATGCGATTATGTCAGAGTTTAGAGGTACAGCATGGAAACAGGCCCTTCGGACCACCGAGTCCGCACCGACCAGCGTTCCCCACACATTAACACTATCCTACACTAGGGATGATTTTTATACCAAGCCAATTAACCTACAAACCTGTACGTCTTTGGAGTGCGGGGAGGAATCCAAAGTTTGCGGAGAAAACCCACGCAGGTCACGGGGAGAGTGTACAAACTCCGTACAGACAGGATCGTAACCAGGTCTCTGGCAGTGTAAGCGCTGTAAGGCAGCAACTCTACCGCTGCGCCACCGAGAAGGAATGAAGAACTGGTGAGGGGAAACAATAACTGAACAAGGGGAAGGTGCTTTGGGTGTCGGGAGAAGGTTTAGAGTGGTTCGTGATGGGCCTCCCCAGGGTGAGTGAGACAAAACAGCCACAAAGAAACTCATGGATCTGTGACCCTGCAGGGAGTCAAACTGAATGTGGAAAACGCAGAGGAGAACAAAAGAACCTCGAGATACAAAGACAGAGAAAGGACTGCCATCCGATAGATAGAACAGAATAGAATAGAATGCCTTTTATGGTCATTCAAACAGACAAGGTTTGAACTAAATTTCATTCCTACAGGCATGACATTACAAAAGAAAAACCAAGACACACACTTTTACACAATTTACACAAACATCCAACACCTCCTCGCTGCGATGGAAGGCAAAAGTTGTATCTCTCCCCTTTGTCCTTCTGAACCCCACGGTGTTCTGCGCACATTCAAACAATAATAGGCAAATCAAAAGGATCATTTTGCAGGAAGAACAAGACAAGGAGCAAGGGCGAGGGACAGAAGTGAGAAAACGCACACCTCCAGATTCAGGGACAGTTTCTTCCCAGCTGTTATCAGGCGACTGAACCATCCTACCACCAACCAGAGAGCGGCGCTGAACTACTATCTACCTCTTTGGTGACCCTTGGACTATCCTTGATCGGACTTTAGAGGCTCAACCTTGCACTAAACGTTATTCCCTTATCATGTATCTGTACACTGTAAACGGCTCGATTTCAATCACGTATTGTCTTTCCGCTGACTGGTTAGCATGCAACAGAAGCCTTTCACTGCACCTCATTACACGTGACAATAAACTAAATATATATAGTATATATATATAATACATATGTATATGTTATGCACATCTCTATATGTATGTATATGTATATATGTGTGTTGTATGTACATTTTTAATATATATTTTATATATATATATAAAATAAAACAATAATAGTGCAAAGACGAAAACATTCCCCCGGTCTAAGTAGTTTGGAGCCAATATGGATTTGCAGTGTTTAATAGCCCGATGGCTGTAGGGAAGAAGCTGTTCCTGAACCTGGACGTTACAGTTTTCAGGCTCCTGTACCTTCTTCCTGATGGCTGGAGTGAAATATGTGCGTGGCTAGGGTGGTGTGGGCCTCCGATGATGCTGGCTACCTTCTTGAGGCAGCGACTCCCAACGATCTTATAGCGAGCAAGATAAATCATTCGACGAAAAAGTCGGATTACGGTCATGGGCAGATTCACGGGTAATTTTCGGCTTCCGTCTCCGCACCAAAGATCCCGTAGGATAATAGTACGGAGAAGGAAGCCAGTTACGGAAACATCCTCGTAAAAATCAAAGTTCTTTGCTAAAAATGTTCTCCTCATTTTCAGAATTATAATTTATTAACACAAACTGTTTCCCCGCAACGCTGATTACACTGCGAATCGGGTCGGGTCGGGTCGGGTTACGGAAATGGATGAAAAAAAGGCCCACGTTCCGCTCCGTTGCGTACTACACGTCAGCCCATTGCATTCTGAAGAAGGGTCTCGACCCGAAACGTCGCCTATCTCCTTCACTCCTTAGATGCTGCTGCACCCGCTGAGTTTCTCCAGCCTTTTGTGTAACCCCCAGCCCATTGCAATTAGCAGGAGTGGTCTATCTTGCTCCGCTATAGGATCTTTGGTGACTTCTGCAGATCCCTTCGATGGTGGGGAGGTCATTGCCGGCGGTGGACTGGGCAGTGTTCACCACTATTTGCAGTCTTCTTAATTCCCGGGTGTTCAAGATGCCGAACCAGGCCATACTGTCCATGACAAACATGATGCACAGGTCGAACTAATCTCCTCCGTGTCCATGTACATTCATGCAGCCTCATTCACGGCATGTCTACGTGCCGATCTGAAAGCCTCATATACGCCACTGTCGTATCCAATGACACTTTATATCTGTTGTCACCAGAGCGGTTGGGACTGCCAGCATAGCAGGAGAAAAAGACAGTCGGACAGGAATAATATAAGGCTGTCAGTTCCCAAACCAGTTTTAGTTTATTGTCATGTGTACCGAGGTGGTTTAGTTTAATTTAGTTCAGAGATACAGCGCGGAAACAGGCCCTTCGGCCCACCGAGTCCACACCGACCAGCGAGCCCCGCACATTAACACCACCCTACACACACTAGGGACAAGTTCACACTGATACCAAACCAATTAGCCGACAAACCTGCACGTCTGTGGAGTGTGGGAGGAAACTGGAGATCTCGCAGAAAGCCTACGCAGTCACGGGGAGAAGGTACAAACTAAGGTACAGTGAAAGGCTTTTGTTGCTCGGTGAACTAAACCAGACTATACTTTTGCCTCTAAAACCTTCCAATCCATGTACATCCTTATTATATACATAGAAGAGGGTGGTCACGGTGGCGCAGCGGTAGAGTTGCTGCCTTACAGCGCTTGCAGCGTCGGAGACCCGGGTTCCATCCCGACTACGGGCGCTGTCTGTATGGAGTTTGTCCGTTCTCCCCGTGGCCTGTGAGGATTTTTCTCCGAGATCTTCAGTTTCCTCCCACACTCCCAAGATGTAGAAGTTTGTAGGTTAATTGGCTTGGTAAATGTAAAAATTGTCCCTAGTGTGTGTCGGATAGTGTTAGTGTGCGGAGATCGCTGGTCGGCACAGACCCGGTGGGCCGAAGGGCCTGTTTCCATTCTGTACCTCGAAACTAAACTAAATTAAACAACAGTACTGCACAGGAACAAGCCCTTTGTCTCACATGATGCCAAGTTTACTTTAGTCTAGTTTTTAGTTTAGTGTCGAGGTCGAGTGTGGCAACAAGCCCTCAGCCGACTGAGTCCGTGCCGACCAGCGATCCCCGTACACCAACGCTGTCCTGGGCACGCAGGCAGCAAATTTACAATTTTACCAAGTCCAATTAGCCCACAATCCTGTAGGTCTTTGGAATGTCGAAGAAAACCGGAGCACCCGGAAAAAACCCACGCAGGTCACAGGCAGAACGTACAAATTCTGTACAGACAGCACCTGTAGTCAGAATCAAACCCAGGTCTCTGGCGCTGTAAGTCAGCAACCCTACCACCGTGCCGACCTATCCATGTAGAGCCATATTACATAGATAGAACAGGGAACAATAGACAATAGACAATAGGTGCAGGAGTAGGCCATTCGGCCCTTCGAGCCAGCACCGCCATTCACTGTGATCATGGCTGATCATCCCCAATCAGTACCCCGTTCCTGCCTTCTCTCCATACCCCCTGACTCCGCTATCTTTAAGAGCCCTATCTAGCTCTCTCTTGAAAGCATCCAGAGAACCGGCCTCCACCGCCCTCTGAGGCAGAGAATTCCACAGACTCACCACTCTCTGTGAGAAAAAGTGTTTCCTCGTCTCCGTTCTAAATGGCTTACCCCTTATTCTTAAACTGTGGCCCCTGGTTTAAGAATAAGGGGGAACAACAGCACAGGCCCTTCGGCCCACAACGTCCATGCAGGCACATGATGTCAAGTTACTGCCTTCAGTTGCTGCCTTACAGTCAGGGTCGATGGTGACTCACATGTGGGGTCAGACTGGGTCAGACAATGATCCATTCTAAATTGCCCTTGATCTTCACCAGAGACCCGGGTTGAATCCTGACTACGGGTGCTGTCTGCGTGGAGTTAGTACGTTCTACCTGTGGCCACATGGGTTTTCTCCGGGTGCTCCAGTTTCCCCCCACACTCCAGAGACAAAAAGCTGGAGTAACTCAGCTGGACAGGCAACATCTCTGGAGAGAGGGAACGGGTGGCCGAGACCCTTCTTCAGACTGACGTCATTCTGCATTTTCCTTGATCTCCATCCCCTTTGATCTCTTGTCCGTCTCCTTTCCATATCTCTAATCTCCCTCTCCCCTGACTCTAAGTCTGAAGAAGGGTCTCGACCCGAAATGTCACCCATTCCTCCTCTCCAGAGATGCAGCCTGACTTGCTCAGTTACTCCAGCATTTTGTGTCTATCTTCGAGAGTTCAGAGGAACAGCACACTGTTGGACACATGGTGAGATGAGTGTGCAGATATCCAGAGAATAATCATTCAGAGGCCTGACGCCACAGGAGGACACAGCCTGGAGACAGAGTGGGACAAATATAGAGAGAGCAAGCGGTAGTGGAAGCCCCAGAGAACGCAGGAGAAGACCAGAAACAAACAGAGAAAGAATACCGCTGAGATATTGATAGAGATAGTGGGTGACTTCAGTAGAGAGCGATAGAAAGTGAGAGAGAGAAAGAGAGAGAGAGAGAGAGAGAGAGAGAGAGAGAGAGAGAGAGAGAGAGAGAGAGAGAGAGAGAGAGAGAGAGAGAGAGAGAGAGAGAGAGAAAGAGAGAGAGAGAGAGAGACAGAGGGAGAGGGAGAGAGGGAGGGAGCGAGAGAGGGAGAGAGGGAGAGAGGGAGAGAGAGAGAAAGAGAGAAGAAGGGGAGAGAGAGAGGGGGAGAGAGAAAGAGAGGGAAAGAGAACGAGGGGGAGAAAGAGAGGGAGAAAGTGAGAGGTAGAGAGAGAAGAGAGAGGGAGAGAGAGAGCCCTGGGGAGAAGTCACGAGAGAGGGTTAGAGAGAGAGAGTGAGCCAGAGAGGATCAATAAGAAAAGTAAAACGGACAAGCAAAGAATAACCAGCGGATGAAATATTCCACCAACCAGACAGCAGCTCCTGGGCAAACCAGGGAAACAAATGGGGAGAATGAAAGACCAGCCACTCACTGCCTTCAATCTTTTGCCCGTTGTGTACAGGGCCGAGAAAAAAGACAAATTTTTTCCGGCCTAACTTCACCCCCTGTCACCGTTCTGCTCCAGGTTCACAGAAAGACTCCGGAATCATCTCCAGCTTGGGTGAGAAACAGCCGAGTCAGGAGCGCGGTGGCACTGAAGTTAATCAGAACTGATTCTTGGCAGTCGTCCCGCTGGCTGGATTATGTTTTAAGAACAGAAAGAATGTGCAGGAAGATATCCATTTATCCAATTACGGGCCTTTCACAGCAGGTATAAGAGGGGAGTTACTCGTACATAAATCTTAATTAGCTGGGGTAATTTGGAAGAGCATCTCATTATTTTTAATGACATACTTTGACTTGGGAGCGTTGCAGCTGTGAACGCACAGTGTTTCAAGTCTCTGGTGAAGTTAGTCCCTGTAGTGCTGGGGTTCAGTTTAGGGCCACTGACTCTCAAGACCCGACATTGCCCTTTCTTAACCTTAGCACAGTAGCCGGCACGGTGGCGCAGCGGTAGAGTCGCTGCCTCAGAGCGCTTTCAGAGATCCGGGTTCGATCCCGGGTTAGAATAAAAGGGAGGTCATTTAAGAATGAGGTGAGCAAAAAACTTTTTCACCCAGAGAGTTGTGAATTTGTGGAATTCCCTGCCACAGAGGGCAGTGGAGGCCAAGTCACTGGATGGATTTAAGAGAGAGTCGGATAGAGCTCTAGGGGCTGGTGGAGTCAAGGGATATGGGGAGAAGGCAGGCACGGGTTATTGATAGCGGACGATCAGCCATGATCACAATGAATGGCGGTGCAGGCTCGAAGGGCCGAATGGCCTCCTCCTGCACCTATTATTGATGTTTCTGTGTGTCTATGCGAGTGCTGCCTGTACGGAGTCTGTACTTTCTCCCTGTGACCTGTGTGGGTTTTCACCGAGATCTTGGGTTTCCTCCCACACTCCAAAGGCGCACAGGCTTGTAGGTTAATTGGCTTTGTATAAATGTAAATTGACCCCAGGATAATGTTAATATGCGGGGACCGCACGGACTCAGTGGGTGAAGGCCCTGTTTCAATAGACAATAGACAATAGGTGCAGGAGTAGGCCATTCGGCCCTTCGAGCCAGCAATGTGATCATGGCTGATCATCCCCAATCAGTACTCCGTTCCTGCTTTCGCCCCATATATCCTGACTCCGCTATCTTTAAGAGCCCTATCTGCGCTGTAGCTCTAAACTAAACAAAAGTGCTTAGAGTCAACCTTCACTGCACGATCAAAATGGCCCTCACTCATCCATTAACTTGTCAAGACCAACCGTGATCTTGTGGGATGAAAGAGCAGGGCTGAGTGACCTGCTCCTGCTCTCAGACGTGTCCAAGGGTGGAACCTAGAACATACAACAAGACTGCAAGAAATTGCAGAGAATTGTGGACGTAGCCCAGACCATCACACCCGCCAACACGACCATCACACGCAAACCAACCTCCCTTCCATTGACTCCATCTGCACCTCACGCTGCCTCGGCAAGGCCAGCAGCATCATCACGGACCAGTCTCAACCCGGCCACTCCCTCTTCTCCCCTCTCCCATCAGGCAAGTGGTACAGAAGTGTGAAAACTGCACGTCACCAGTATCAGGCAACTGAACCATCCTATCAACAACTCCTGACAATAGGTGCAGGATTAGGCTATTCGGCCCTTCGAGCCAGCACCGCCATTCAATATGATCATGGCTGATCATCCCCAATCAGTACCCCATTCCTGCCTTCTCCCCATATCCCCTGACTCTGCTATTTTTAAGAGCCCTATCTAGCTCTCTCTTGAAAGCATCCAGAGAACCAGCCTCCACCCCCCTCTGAGGCAGAGAATTCCACAGAATCACCACTCTCTGTGAGAAAAAGTGTTTCCTCATCTCCGTTCTAAATGGCTTACTCCTTATTCTTAAACTGTGGTCCCTGGTTCTGGACTCCCCCAACATCGGGAACATGTTTCCTGCCTCTAGCGTGTCCAAACCCTTAACAATCTTATATGTTTCAATGAGATGCCCTCTCATCCTTCTAAACTCCAGAGTGTACAAGCCCAGCTGCTCCATTCTCTCAGCATATGACAGTCCCGCCATCCCGGGAATTAACCTTGTACCTACCATCTACCTCATTGGAGACCCTCGGACTATCTTTAATCAGACTTTTAAACATTTTTCCCTTTATCGTGTAACTGTACACTGTGGATAGCTCGATTGTAATCATGTATTGTCTTTCCATTGACTGGATAGCGCGCAACAAAAAGCTTTTCACTGTACCCCGGTACACGTGACAATAAACTAAACTAAACTAATACCCTATAATCAAGGCAGCATCCTGGCGATCCTGCAGATGAGTCTTGGAGCAGAAGCCCAGTCAGGTTGTGTAGAAAGGAACTGCAGACGCTGGTTTAAACCGAAAATAAACGCAATGTGCTGGAGTAACTAAGGCAACGTCTGAAGAAGGGACTCGACCCGAAACCTCACTCATTCCTTCTCTCCAGAGAAGCTGCCTGCCCCGCTGAGTAAAGGGCCCGTCACACTTGAGCGTCATTTACGCGGGATTTACGCCTCACGACGCATGATGCGAGCGCATGGTCCGTGGTGACGTGGTCGCATGATGCGCAAATGGCGCCCACGTGAGACAGGCCCTTAACTCCAGCATTTTGTGTTCAATCACAGTCATTTGTTGCCCTGACAGCGTAGGAGGTCAAGGAGCAATAGAAGAAATTGAAGATAGAAGAAACTTGGGTGGCAGTCGGTAGGGCTACTGCCACCTAAATCCAGCGCCGGAGACCCGGGGTTCAACCCCGACAACGGGCGCTTGTCTCTACGGAGTTTGCACGTTCTCTCCCCGTGACCCGCGTAGGTTTTCTCCGAGATCCTCGGTTTCCTCCCAAAGATGTGCAGGTTTGTAGGTTCATTGGTTTGGTACCAATGTAAATTGTCCCGGTTGTACGCTGGATAGTGTTGGTGTGCGGGGATCGCTGGTCGGTGCGGACTCGGTGGGCGAATGGCCTGTTTCCGCGCGGTATCTCCAAATTAATCAAAACTAAAATGGTGGTGGAAGCAGGGCCTTTCAATAGCATTAAGGCAGAGGTGGAAAGATTCTCGGTCATCAAAGGGGAGAAGGGTTGACCTGATTAAATGAGAATGCGGCGTTGCAGATAGTCAGATCAACCATGATCTTATTAAATGCCAGTGAAGGCTTCAGGGCACAACTAGCCTATTCCTGCTTGTAATTGACTCGTAAGACTTTAAATGCCAAGTGATGAACGGCTGGGTGACAAAGAATTTTCAATAAATCTTCCTGCAGTTAAATAGCTCCAGCCGAGGGTCTGGACATTGCCCAGCCCAAAGGGTGAAAGGCCTTTACCTGTCATTTACTGCAGTTCTATC
Organism: Raja brachyura; assembly: GCA_963514005.1. Next base: position 6,755,755 of record OY740787.1, on the reverse strand, counting down.
TGGGTGGACGGCACGGTGGCGCAGCGGTAGAGTTTCTGTCTTGCAGCGCTTACAGCGCCGGAGGCCTGGGTTCGATCCTGTCTACGGGTGCTGTCTGTACGGAGTTTGTACGTTCTCCCCGTGACCCGTGTGGGTTTTCTCCGAGATCTTCGGTTTTCGGTTTGTACTCGATGGAATTTAGAAGACTGAGGGGGGATCTTATAGAAACCTACAAAATTCTTAAGGGGTTGGACAAGCTAGATGGTGGAAGATTGTTCCCGATGTTGGGGGAGTCCAGAACAAGGGGTCACAGTCTAAGGATAAGGGGGAATTCCTTTAGGACCGAAATGAGGAAAACATTCTTTACACAGAGAGTGGTGAGTCTCTGGAATTCTCTGCCACAGAAGGTAGTTGAGGCCAGTTCATTGGCTATATTTAAGAGGGCGTTAGATGTGGCCCTTGTGGCTAAGGGGATCAGGGGGTATGGAGAGAAGGCAGGTACGGGATACTGAGTTGGATGATCAGCCATGATCATATTGAATGGCGGTGCAGGCTCGAAGGGCCGAATGGCCTACTCCTGCACCTATTTTCTATGTTTCTATGTTTCTATGTTTCTCCCACACAATCCAAAGACGTGCAGGTTTGTAGGTTAATTGGCTCGGTATAAGTGTAAGTTGTCCCTAGTGTGTGTAGGGTGGTGCTAGTGTGCGGGGATCGCGGGTCGGGTGGGCCGAAGGGTCTGTTTCCGCGCTGTATCTCGAAACTAAACCAAAACTCAACTAATCTTGGGACATTTATTCCCACTTCCGGCTAGGGATTGAAACTACCTCTTAGATTTCAACATGGGAAAGATCCTCAAGTTTCGGCAGGTGGGAACTGGAAATATTAACACAGACAAAAAGGAACGTAATGAGCGGGTTAATGTACGATGACTGTTTGTCGGCACTGGGCCTGCACTCGCTGGCGTTTAGAAGAATGAGGTGGGGACCTCATTGAAACGTACCGAATAGTCAAAGGCTTGGATAGAGTGGATGTGGAGAGGATGTTTCCACTAGTGGGAGAGTCTAGGACCAGAGGTCACACCCTCAGAATTAAAGGACGTTCCTTTCGGAAGGAGATGAGGAGAAATATCTTTATTCAGAGGCTGGTGAATCTGTGGAATTCATTGCCACAGAAGGCTGTGGAGACCTAGTCCAGGGATATTTTTAAGGCAGAGATAGATAGATTCTTGATTAGTACGGGTGTCAGGGGTAACGGGGAAACATAGAAACATAGAAACATAGAAAATAGGTGCAGGAGTAGGCCATTCGGCCCTTCGAGCCTGCACCGCCATTCAATGTGATCATGGCTGATCATCCAACTCAGTATCCCGTACCTGCCTTCTCTCCATACCCCCTGATCCCTTTAGCCACAAGTGCCACATCTAACGCCCTCTTAAATATAGCCAATGAACTGGCCTCAACTACCTTCTGTGGCAGAGAATTCCAGAGACTCACGACTCTCTGTGTAAAGAATGTTTTCCTCATTTCGGTCCTAAAGGAATTCCCCCTTATCCTTAGACTGTGACCCCTTGTTCTGAAAAGGCAGGAGATTTTGGGGGGAGGGGGGAGAGATAGACCAGCCATGTTTGAGTGGCGGAGTAGACTTGAAGGGCCGAATGGCCTAATTCTGCTCCTATCACTTAATGAACAAAATAAAAAGTTGGCATTATATTCTCTATTCGCTAATATTCATTGAGAACAGCACCGCCTACCGCACATAGATCGCTTACAACGAACGGTAGACGCGTTGAATTTTCCAACTACAAGTACAGACACTGCGGTGCTGGTTTATACCAGAGATAGATGCAAAGTGCTGGAGTAACTCGGCAGGTCAAGCAGCATCTCTGGAGAAAAATGACGTGCGACCCGATTTCAGACCAAAAAATCTAAAATTGCATTTGTTCCCCATCCAAGTTTACCTTCATTTTGTTTAGGTAAGAGATACGGTGCGGAAACAGGCCCCGAGTCCGCGTTGACCATCGACCTCCGCACCTTAACACCACCGTGCACACCAGGGATACCTGATACCAAGCCAGTTAGTCTGAAAAAGGTCTTGACCCGAAACGTTACCCATTCCTTCCGTCCAGGGATGCTGCTCGTTACTCCAGCATTTTGTGTCCTTCTCTAGTGTAAACCAGCATCTGCGGTTCCTTCATACACAACTTACGAACCTGTACGTCTTTGGAGTGCGGGAGGAAACCGCAGATCTCGGGGGGGGGGACCCGTGGTTGGGATCGAACCCGGGTCTCTGGCGCTATGAGGCGTTACGTGACGTCCACCATTACATCACCGTGCCGTCCTTCTCCATCAGAGCCCAGCAGAGGACAGATAGACAATAGACAACAGGTGCAGGAGTAGGCCATTTGGCCCTTCGAGCCAGCAGCGCCATTCAATGAGATCATGGCTGATCAGATGAGAAGACACAGATGAGGGTTAATAGTGGCCAGGGTTCGGGACCCTTGTTAGCAGGAGATGGTGGAGGAGTGAAGGCGAGGAGATAATGAGCTGGTAGTGATGGCAGTCTTGAGAAAGTGTTGTTCCAGAAGTCAGGTCACAAAAAATCGGCAATCGCACCCCTCGAGAGGTGTTTAATTTTGTTCCAGAGGTGTTTCATTTCATTTCATCCTCAGATTAAACTTCAATAGCACAACTAGCACAGAGGGTTAGTCAGTGGATATCTTTAAGGCAGAGACAGACAGATTCTTGATTAGTATGGGTGTCAGGGGTCATGGGGAGAAGGCTGGAGAATGGGGTTAGTAGGGAGAGATAGATCAGCCGTGATTGAATGGTGGAGTAGACTTGATAGGCCGAATGGCCTAATTCCACTCCTATCCCTGATGACCTTACCTTCACAAGGCTGGGTGTTGCAGAGAGCCTCCTCCAAGTGTAGACCGATGCAGATGTCGCCGGTGTTGGCCGGCACCGGGTTGGTGCAGGTCCGCGTTCGCTGGTAGTGCCCACCGCCACACGTGGCAGAGCAGAGCGACCAAGGTGACCAACAGGACCAAGCTCCCTTCACTGACGTCACATTGGAGAGAGAAAATATAGAGAGAGTCACAGAGTGATACAGTGTGGAAACAGGCCCTTCGGCCCAACTCGCCCACACCGCCCAACAATGTCCCAGCTACACTTTTTGTTTTACAAATACTTCTATTCAAAAAACAAAACCCAACATACAGAGTATTGACACAATCAAAGGCTGCCTATATTGGCAGTTTACAAACAAACAGTCGTCAAATGAATACATCGCCAACTTTATCAATAATACACTCGACCAGCGTTCACGGAAGGCCTCCAGAGTCCCCGTGGACACCGCGGGACACGCGGGCAGGAACGTAGGCAAAGAAAAGGGGCAGTCCCACTTGCCTGCACTTGGTCCATATCCCTCCAAACCTGTCCTACCCATGAACCTGCTCAAGAGTTAAAGGTAGACAAAAATGCTGGGGAAACTCAGTGGGTGAGGCAGCATCTATGGATCGAAGGAATTGGTGACGTTTTGGGTCGAGAGTCAAGAGTGTTTTACTGTTACATGTCCCAAACAGAACAATAAGATTCTTAGATAGACACCAATTTTGTTACTTCATCAAAGATATACACAAAATGCTGGAGCAACTCAGCGGGACAGGCAGCATCTCTGGAGACAAGGAATTCACCACAAGAGGCCATGTCTTCTGCTGCTCAGACTCAACCTCTGGCATTCACATCCTTCACCCTTCTACCCCGTGCTTTCCCGCCAATTAGTTCAGTTTATGTGTGGGAAGGAACTGCAGAGGCTGGTTTACACCAAACATAGGCACAAAATGGTGGTGTAACTCAGCAGGTCAGGCAGCATCTCTGGAGAAAAGGGATAGGTGACGCTTCGGGTCGAGACCCTTCTTCAGACTAAGAGTCACAGGAGAGGGAAACGAGAGGTGTGGATAGAAACATCATACGGCCCTTCAAGCCAGCACCGCCAATCAATATGATCATGCCTGATCATCCAAAGTCAGTACCCTGTTCCTGCTTTCTCCCCATAATCCTTGATTCCTTTAGCCCAAAGAGCCATATCTAACTCTCCCTTGAATACATCCAGTGAATTGGCCTCCACTGCCTTCTGTGGCAGAGAATTCCACAGATTCACAAACCTCTGGCTGAAAATGTTTTTCCTCATCTCAATCCAAAATGGCAGGCCCCTTATTGTTAAACTGTGACCCCTGATTGTGGACTCACCCCCCCAACTTGGGGAACATTTTTCCTGCAAATGTCGACATGGAAACACCGAACAAATGAATGAAAGACATGCAAATAAGTAACGATGATTAACGATGACCTACTGAGTGACTCCAGCTTTTTGTGTCTAGCTTTGGTGTAAACCAGCATCTGCAGTTCCTTCCTACACATTTAATAATAATAATAATAATAATATATTTTATTGTCATTGCACATAAGTGCAACGAGATTTGGGTATACAGCTTCCATCTGAAGTCATAACTTAAATCACTAATAGATTTAGATTTAGACAGCACCCGTGGTCAGGATCGAACCGGGGACCCTGGTGCTGTGAGGCTGCAACTCTACCAGCTGCGCCACTGTGTTCTTGGCCTGAGCTGCCCTTACCTGGACAAAGTTGCTGATTGCAGTTCTCGTATTCAAGGGGGGATCCCAGGCAGGGCAGCCCGCCGTTCGTCGGCTCCGGGTTGGAGCAGCTTCTCTTCCTGGAGTGGAAGCCGGTCTCGCACTCACGGGAGCAGGAGGACCAGGGCGTCCATGCCGACCAGCCACCACCGACCCTCCGGGGGACTTGGTGGTTGAACTTCACCAGGTCATCCACCAGATCTGCAGGGGAAAGAGAGGGCAGGGGAGAGAGAGAGAGAGAGAGAGAGAGAGAGGTCACGTCACAGCAGATAGGGCAGGCTAAGACATCAGGACCAGAGACCCTCCATGTAAATGGCCTGTCCCACTGTACCAGCTAATGCAAGAGTTCTCCTGAGTTTCCCCTGATTCTAACTCGGTGAATTACGGTAATAGCCGCTCGTAGGTACTCGGGGCTCTTGTGGACATTTTTCAACGTTAAAATTTTTCACGAGCTTACTGCATTTCCTGAGTACCTGCCGTTAGCGTTACGAGCCGCTAAGAGACGTCCCATTCCCCGACGTAGCCGCTACGTACATTCTACGTACCTCACACGAGTTTGATTTTGTTTTAAACTCGGGAGAGCTCTTGAATTACCTCATACAGTGGGACAGGGCCGTTAGACAGAGGTTCATGTGCATCTCTTTCAACCTCATCTACTGTATCAAGCGTTCCTGATCTTGCCTCCTGTACATTGGCAAGACTCCACAACTTGCGTTCGGTCTGCCAAGGCCTACCGGATCTCCCAGTTTTGATTAGTTTAGTTTAGTTTGGTTTAGTTTAGTATAGAGATACAGCGTGGAAACAGGCCCTTCGACACACCAAGTCCGCACCCGACCAACGATCACCCGTTCAGGAAAAACATGTTCCCGATGTTGGGTGAGTCCAGAACCAGAAGCCACAGTTTCAGAATAAGGGGTAAGCCGTTTAGAACGGAGATGAGGAAACACTTTTTCACACAGAGGGTGGTGAATCTGTGGAATTCTCTGCCTCAGAAGGCCGTGGGGGCAAATTCTCTGGATGCTTTCAAGAGAGAGTTAGATAGGGCTCTTTAAGATAACGGAGTCAGGGGATATGGGGAGAAGGCAGGAACAGGGTACTGATTGGGGATGATCAGCCATGATCATATTGAATGGCGGAGCTGGCTCAATGGGCCAAATGGCCTACTACTGCAGCTATTATTGTCATATGTTTTCAGAGCAGGATTAGGCCATTCGGCCCACCACGTCTACTCCGCCAATTCAATACAATTCAATGCAGCAGGCGTGGAGATCCACTTACGGTCAGTGGTGCAGGCCGAGCTTCCGTCGGCGGGGCAGTAGCGGCTGTCCACCCTCTTCTTGCCCATCTGGAGGTCGTGTGGGTCGGCGAGAGGCGCCCGGCAGGTGAAGCGGAAGCGCTGCTCGTGCCGCGCTCCGTTCTGGCTGACGTTCACCGGCATCCACGGCGTCCATGGCGTGTTCCTGCGCACCTCCTGGCACGGCTCCACGTTGCAGGCCCGGTGCTCCTGCCGAGAGAGAGGGAGAGAGAGAGAGTGAGCGGAGCAGAGCGGCCCGTGAGTGTCATAGAGGCAGAGAGCGCGCAAACAGACCATTCTGTGGATTACTGCGCTCCGTAATGTATAGTTTAGTTTAGAGATACAGGACGGAAACAGGCCCTTCGGTCCACCGGGTCCGCGCCGACCAGCGATCCCCCGCACATTAACACTATCCTACACTCACTACGGACAATTTTTACATTTACACCAAGCCAATTAACCTACAAACCTGTACGCCTTTTGGAGTGTGGGAAGAAACCGAAGATCTCGGAGAAAACCCGCGCAGGTGAACGTACAAAATCCATCCATACAGCGCCCTCAGTCGGGATCGAACCCGGGTCTCCGGCGCTGCATTCGCTGCAAGCCAGCAACTCTACCGCTGCGCCACCATGACCAAGAGACAGGGCTATTAGATGTGAATTCATGACCCATTATGATTGTTGGGGAGTTTAAATTCAAGTCATTAAGTTAATACAATGTTTTGAAAAAAAAACTGTAGTAAAAATCCATCTGATTTACTAATGCTTTTTAAGAGGAATTTGTCACACTACATATGTGACAATCGATCCATCAATACAGAAGACTTAAGAAGCACTTAAAAAGCTTCTGTAGAGCACTTGCATCGTGAAGCATAGTAGACTACAGACCAAGTGCAGTAAAGTAGAATACTTTGAAATAAACACTCGATGGCCAGTATAGACACGGTAGATTGAAGTGTTTAAGAAAGAACCGCAGATGCTGCTGGAAAAATGCTGGAGAAACTCAGCGGGTGAGTCAGCATCTATGGAGAGAAGGAATTGTCGACGTTTCGGGTCGAGACCTTTCTTCATGATGTCGGGGGTGGGGGGGGGGGGGGGGCGGGAAAAAGAAAGGATTGCTCGGTCCGCAATAACCAACCCGACCTCCCGGTGGCTCAGCACTTCAACTCCCCCTCCCACTCCGTATCCGACCTCTCGGTCCTGGGCCTCCTCCATGGCCAGAGTGAACAACACCGCAAGTTTGAGGAACAACATCTCATATTCCGCTTGGGGAGTCTGCATCCTCTGGGCTTAAACATTGAATTTTCTCAATTCTGTTAACCCAGACTGCTCCTTTCCCCCCCCCCCCCCCCCCCCCACCTCTCCCTCAGCCCTCGGGCCCTGACATTCCTTCTCCATCTCCCCCCCCCCCCCCCCCAAGTCGCACTAGCTTCTCATTTTCACACCAGAAACAGCTTACAATGGCCTGCTTTCCTTATCACCAATACTTTTTTGCATATCTTTCACTCATTGTTCTTGCTTTATCTCTCCACATCACTGTTTATATCTCTCGTTTCCCTGATCCCTGACCAGTCTGAAGAAGGGTCTCGACCCGAAACGTCGCCTATCTCCTTCACTCCTTAGATGCTGCTGCACCCGCTGAGTTTCTCCAGCTTTTTGTGTAACCCTCGATTCTCCAGCATCTGCAGTTCCTTCTTTAACACAGAGGTTAGAGGTTTATTTGGTGCCTTGCAACGCCAGAGACCCGGGTTCAATCCAGACTGCGAGTGCCGTCTGTACGGAGGTTGTACGTTCCCCTCCTCAGGTTTTCTCCGAGATCTTCAGTTTCCTCCCACACTCCGAAACGTACAGGTTTGGAGGGTTAGTTTACTTGGTATTTTTTTTAATATATTTTTTTTCATGTAAAATTGTCGCTGGTGTGTGTAGGGTAGTGTTAGTGTGCGGGGATCACTGGTCGGTGCGGGGCATTGGGGCATGAACAATAAATCCCATAGCTGAATAAAATAATTAAGATTCAGTATAGCCCTGTCTCCATAGCTCTGAAATGTTTTCACACGTATGGTGTCCAGAAATGAACATATTAGTGTTTGTCTAATCAGTAGTTACGCAACAGATAAATCATTGGAAGAAGGACTAAGCCCCTCAAGCCTGTTCCACCTTCGGCACCGCGATGCAGATGGTAGTGCTACTGCCTCACAGCGCCAGAAACCCTGGTTCGATCCTGACCTCGGGTGCTGTCTGTGTGGAGTTTGCACGTTCAGCAGATGTTGGTTTAAACTGAAGGTAGACACAAAAAGCTAACCCGCAACTCCTGACTCTCAGCTTGAAGAAGGGTCTCGACCCAAAACGTCACCTATTCCTTCTCTCCAGAGATGCTGCCCGGCCCGCTGAGTTACTCAAGCATACTCAAGCGTCTATCTTTGCTATTTTTGAAAGGTCCCAATTTTGTGTGGAGATTATTCCCACTATGTAACACAAGTAACTGAGGCAGGAACGGGTCGATGGGTCAGATTTACGGGGATGTTGCCGGGACCCGAGGGGGTCTGAGCTATCGGGAGAGGTTGAGCAGGCTAGGACTCTATTCCTTGGAGCACAGGAGGATGTGGGGTGATCTTATAGAGGCGTACAAAATCATGAGAGGAATAGATCGGGTAAATGCACATTCTGCCCAGAGTAGGGGAATCGGAGGACACAGGTTTAAGGTGAAGGGAGAAAGATTTAATGGGAACCGGATGGGCTACCTTTACATATAAATAGTTGGCATGGTCTCGGTGGGCTGAAGGGCTTGTTTAGAGGCACAGAGCAGAAACAGGCACTTCAGCCCATCGAGTCCGCACCGACCAGTGATCCCCGCACACTAACACTATCCTACACACACTGGGGACAATTTACACATACGCCAAGCCAATTAACCTACACACCTGTACGCTTTTGGAGTGTGGGAGGAAACCGAAGATCTCGGAGAAAACTCGCGTACAGTACAGCACCGGCAGTCGGGATGGAACCCGGGTCTCTGGCGCTGTAAGGCAGTGCCTCCACCACGGAACTAAACTATACTACTTCCGCCTGGATATTGGGATCTCTCTCTGGATGTACGCTAACATAATTCTGAACCATATAACCATATAACAATTACAGCACGGAAACAGGCCTTCTCGGCCCTTCCAGTCCGTGCCGACCATTTATTTTCCCCTAGTCCCATCTACCTGCACTCAGACCATACCCCTCAATTCCCTTTGCATCCATATACCTATCCACTTTACATTTAAATGTTACAATCGATCCTGCCTCCACCACTTCCGCTGGAAGCTCATTCCACACAGCCACCACTCTCTGAGTAACGAAGTTCCCCCTCATGTTACCCCTAATGTTACCCCTAAACCTCTGTCCCTTAATTCTCATGTCATGCCCTCTTGTTTGAATCTTCCCTACCCTCAATGGGAAAAGCTTATCCACGTCAACTCTGTCTATCCCTTTCATCATTTTAAAGACCTCAATCAAGTCCCCCCTTAACCTTCTGCGCTCCAAAGAATAAAGACCCAACTTGTTCAACCTTTCTCTGTAACTTAGTTGCTGGAACCCAGGCAACATTCTAGTAAATCTCCTCTGTACTCTCTCAATTTTGTTGACATCCTTCCTATAATTAAATTGTACCAAAATTGTACACCATGCTCCAGAATTGGTCTCACCAATGCCTTGTACAATTTTAACCAGTGCATGTAGTGGATGGGAACGGTTCCCCTTCAATGCAGAAGCCAGCTGTTGGCAGCTTTTATGCACCAGAGGTTGACAGCCACGCTGGAAAAAAAAAATGCCTCCAGATCCGGGCCTGCGGAATTTGATGGACTATTGATTGAGTTCTTGGCTCATCCTCTCTCATTAACTTTTAATGGGGTTTTCGCACTGGCTCATGCCAGAAGAAGCGGACACGTTAATGAAAGAAGAAAGCTGCAATTATTTGCACATCAAGCCTCATATGTTCTCGCTGCTGCACGGCCACAGCCCCTGTAAACCCGCCAAAGGGACAAGGCTCGAGACGCTTGGATCTTGGACGCCATCGTACTCTGCTTCAAGCTCTGAACGTCCACTTACATGTTTAAAAGCCTTCGCAAGTCTCCTACAACTAGTGGTATTTTGTCACCACATCCCAAAGGGGATTTTAATAGGAATCTGAGGGGTGACTTCTTCCACGCCGAGGGCAGTGGATGCACGGAATGAGCTGCCACAGGAGGTGGTTGAGGCAGGCACAATCGACAATAGGTGCAGGAGTAGGCCATTCGGCCCTTCGAGCCAGGACCGCCATTCAATGTGATCATGGCTGATCATCCCCAATCAGTACCCCGCTCCTGCCTTCTCCCCATATCCCCTGACTCCGCTATCTTTAAGAGCCCTATCTAGCTCTGCTTGAAAGCATCCAGAGAACCAACCTCCACCGCCCTCTGAGGCAGAGAATTATCCCGACATTTAAGAAACAGTTAAGACAGGTACGTGGATAGGACAGGTTTAGAGGGATATGGGCCAAATGGGGGCAGGTGGGACTAGTGTACCTGGGACATGTTGGCCGGTGTGGGCAAGTCAGGCCGAAGGGCCTGTTTCCACCCTGGATCACTCTATGACTCTATGATATGCGGAGTTTGTAGGTTCATAAGTTCATACGTTCAAGGAGCAGAATTAGGCCATTCGGCCCATCATGTCTACTCCGCCATTCAATCATGACTGATCTATCATTCTCTCTCAACCTCATTCTCCTGCCTTCTCCCCATAACCCCAGACACCCGCACTAATGAAGAATCTGTCAATCTCCACCTTAAAAATATCCATTCGGATATTTGGCCTCCACAGCCGTCTGTTGCAATGAATTCCACAGATTCACCACCCATTGACTAAGGAAGTCCTTCCTCATCTCCTTTCTAATAGTACATCCTTTTATTCTGAGGCTGTGGCCTCTGGTCCTAGACTCTCCCACTAGTGGAAACATCCTCTCCACATTCATTCACTCCAGCCAGACCTTTCACTATTCGGTAAGGTTCAATGAGATCCCCCCCCCCCCCCCCTCATCCCTCAGGTTAATTGCCTCAGTAAAATTGCCCTTAATGTGCAGAGTGTGGATGAGAAAGTGGGATAACATAGAACTGGTATAAAACGGGTGATCGATGGTCAACGTGGACATGGTGGGCTGAAGGGCCTGTTTACATATTGTTTCTCTCAATGGAATTAAACTAAACTTATTCTGCCGGGCATCACAAAACCAAACTGGCACCTCTAACATAACACGTATGTTTATTTATTTAATAGACGTACAGTGCTGGAGTAACTCAGTGGGTCAGGCTGCATCTCTGGAGAGCTAAGTCGGGACCCTTCTTCAGCCACGAAACATCACCTATGCAAGTTCTCCAGAGATACCGTCTGATCCACCGGGTCACTCCGACATTTTTTTTTCGTAAACCCACATCTGCAGTTCCTTTTATCTACATATGTTTATTAATCGTGCTTAGCAAATGGATATCGTAAGTAAATGAATTAGAACATTCAAGGTAGACACAAAATGCTGGAGTAACTCAGCGGGACAGGCAGCGGGAAGGAATGTGCGACGTTTCGGGTCGAGACCCTTCTTCAGACCTGTCTCGACCCAAAACGTCGCCCATCCCTTCTCTCCAGAGATGCTGCCTGTCCCGTTGAGTTACTCCACCATTTTGAGCCTGCATTCGATTTAAACCAGCATCTGCTGTTCTCTCTTACTGAATTAGAACATTGATTAGTTTAGCGTTCAGCTATTACATTACAAGTAAAGGGACCCTCCAACCTTTTCACACAAAGGGTGGTGGGTGTCTGGAATGAGCTGCCAGAGGAGGTAGCAGAGGCAGGGACTATATTAACATTTATGAAGCAATTAGGCAGATGCATGGATAGGACCGGTTCAGAGGGGTACGGGCCAAATGCAGGCAGGTGGGACTAGTGTAGTTGGGACATTGTTGGCCGGTGTGGACAAGTGGTGCCGAGGGGCCTGTTTCAACGATGTATAACTCTATGACTATAACAATGGGAATATTGATGGAAAAAATTGTCAATAAATGTAGGTTAATTTTTAATTGATATGCGAACAAGCACCATTTAGTCTACATATAAAACACTGCCTGTACCCACTGCATTCTGAACCTGCAGCTTTTACAGTCATACAACACGGACTTAGGCCCTTTGGCCCAACTTGCCCACAGCAACCAAGATACTCCACCAAGATAGTCCCACATTCCTGTGTGTGGCCCATATCTCCCGAAACCTTTCATATTCATGTATCATGTTCCCTTCTCTTTGGGGAATTGCAGGATTCTCGAGGGACAAGAGTAGGCGAGTGTCAGGGACTAGTTTTAATGGAATTCACCTACAACACCTGGCGAGAACCTACGTCAACCTACAACAGCAAAAATTGTCGCCACTGTCGCCGAATATTTTTCAACATTATGAAAATTCTGCAGCAGTCGCCTGTAGTCGTCCAAAAAATTGCCTGAGTGGGAGAGGCCCTTAAGAAATCAAGAAGGTCTTGATAATGGCAAATTGAGTCTATCTGCACAACTATGGCCCTTTTGACACAGTCAGATTTTATTTTAGTTTAGTTAGTTTAGTTTAGAGATACAGAATGAAAAGAAGCACTTCGGCCTAACGATTCCGCGCTGACCAGCAATCCCCACACACTAACACTATCCTACACACACTAGGGACAATTTACAATTTTACCAAAACCATTTAACCTACAAACCTGGACGTCTTTGGAGTGTGGGAGGAAACCGGAGCACCCGGAGAAAGCCCAGGCAGGTGTCGGGGAGAACGTACAAACTCCGTAGAGACAAGCACCCGCACCCAGGTCGGGGTTGTACCTGGGTCGCTGGCGCTGTAAGGCGGCAATTCTACCGCTGCGCCACCGTTCCGCCCTTTGTTGAATATTCCTCAGCTAGCTGGACTGGATACTCAACGGAGACCATGTTGCTCTGGTCAATATTGTTCTATTGAAATGGTTGTTTATTAAGAGCAAGGATGTTTTCATTCAGTTGAGTTTAGTTTAGAGAAATAGCATGGGAACAGGGCCTTAAGCCCACCAAGTCCACGCTGACCATCGATCACCATTTCACACTCAATCTATGTTAATTCCACTTTCTCATCCACTCTCTGCACATTATGGACAATTTTATTGAAGCCAATTAACATAGAAACATAGAAAATAGGTGCAGGAGTAGGCCATTCGGCCCTTCGAGCCTGCACCGCCATTCAATATGATCATGGCTGATCATCCAACTCAGTATCATTTACCTGCCTTTTCTCCATACCCCCTGATATCTTTAGCCACAAGGGCCACATCTAACTCCCTCTTAAATATAGCCAATGAACTGGCCTCAACTACCTCTGGAGAGAATTCCAGAGATTCACCACTCTGTGTGAAAAATGTTTTTGTCATCTCGGTTAACCTGCAAACCTGCACGTCTCTGGGATGTGGGAGGAAACCAGAGCATCACCGGGAGAATGTGCAAACTCCACACACACACACACAGCACCCGAGGTCAGGATCGAACCTGGGTCTCTGGGCCCTGTGGCAGCAGAGTCTCCATTTTCCCAGTCTTCCCTCCCCTACACGTAAAAACAAACCATCGTACCAAATCATCATTCGCTTCCAATAACGTTTTCAAAAGACACGAGGATTTAATCATAATCCAGTCACATTAGAATATTCATTGTAATTATTATAATTTTTAAACCCACGTTGAATAATTAAAAGTCCCTAATTCCTCTGGATGTGAAATAAGTGAAAATGTAAATTTGATGAGATCTTTTCAGTGGCAGTCAGTGTTATTTATAGAGATTTACGCAGGCAGATGAGAAATGTCGCAGCAAAATAAATCAAGACATTAATGCAAAACACACTAAAAATCAAAAACAAGTCCATGGTGGTGCAAGAGGTGGTGCAGGTTAATTTAAGAACTTTACTTTAATTTAGTTTAGTTAAGAGATACAGCGTGGAATCAGGCCCTTCGGCCCACCGACCAGCGATCCCCGCACACTAACCCTATCCTGCACACACTAGGGCCAACTTACAATTTTCCCAAGCCAATTCTTTCGAGCTTGGGAGGAAACGGAGCGCCCGGAGAAAACCCACGTGGGTCACGGGGAGAACGTACAAACTCCGTACAGACAGACAGCACCCGTACTTAAGAGGCTTTTAGATAGGTGCATAAACATTCAGAGAATATAAAGATATGGATCATGGGCAGCTGAGGAGATCAGTTTAACTTGGCATCATGTTCAGCATGAAGATCATGATCCCACGCTGCACACACCTATGAACGGAATGGCCTCCTTCTGTTCAATAGCCAGACGGAGTATGATCGACAGAAATTAAGCATGGACGGCACGGTGGCGCAGCGGTAGAGTTGCTGCCTCACAGCGCCAGAGACCCGGGTTCGATCCCAACTACGGGTGCTGTCTGTACGGAGTTTGTACGTTCTCCCCGTGACCTGCGTGGGCTTTCTCCATGATCTACGGTTTCCTCCAGCACTCCACAGACATACACTTTGGTTGCTTAATTGGCTTGGTATAAATGCAAATTGTCCCTAGTGTGTGTAGGGCAGTGCAAGTGTGCGGGGATCGCTGGTCGGCGCGGACCCGGTGGGCCGAAGGGCCTGTTTCCACGCTGTATCTAGAAACATAAAAAATAGGTCCAGGAGGAGGCCATTCGGCCCTTCGAGCCAGCACCACCATTCATTGTGATCATGGCTGATCGTCTGCTATCAATAACCTGTGCCTGCCTTCTCCCCATATCCAGCGGGTGCAGCAGCATCTAAGGAGCGAAGGAGATAGGCAACATTTCGGGTCGAGACCCTTCTGGAGAAGGGTCTCGACCCGAAACGTCGCCTATCTCCTTCGCTCCTTAGATGCTGCTGCACCCGCTGAGTTTCTCCAGCCTTTTGTGTACCCTCGATTCTCCAGCATCTGCAGTTCCTTCTTTAACACTTCTCCCCATATCCCTTGACTCCACTAGCCCCGAGAGCTCTATCCAACTCTCTCTTAAATCCATCCAGTGACTTGGCCTCCACTGCCCTCTGTGGCAGGGAATTCCGTAAATTCACAACTCTGTGGGTGAAAAAGTATTTTCTCACCTCAGTCTTAAATGACCTCCCCTCTATTCTACGACTGTGGCCCCAGGTTCTGGACTCGCCCAACATTGGGAACATTTT
This sequence comes from Raja brachyura, assembly GCA_963514005.1. The sequence continues at coordinate 6,740,607 of OY740787.1, read as the reverse complement.
TCCTGCATCTAACTAAACTAAAGCTAAATCTGAATTGAAGACTCAAATCTAAGCGTAGACTTTCTGGGGTTGCTAATTGCTGCAATTAAACATGCCAATGAAGGCACGAAAACATCCAAAAGGGAAATTCAGCGGATATATGCATTCATGTTGTTCCAAAATAAGTCATCTTTATAATTTGGTTAATGCTTTATTTGGAACATTTGACATTTCAATTACTGAAGAAAAATGGCTGATGAAAAACTATCAGAAAGCAATTTGCAACATATGTGACCGGAATGGAAATAGTGGCGAGTTAAGAGGACAAATCCTATTGTAAACGTGGACATTGGAATTGGTGGTGGAAAATTATCATTCCAGCAATATTACCTCCCTACTCAGAATTCAGAAATATTAGATAATCAGCAATTTCGGCTGTCTTTCCTGTCATTTTGGACATCCATTTTTTTTTCCCCTGCCGGCAATTAGCAAATGATGAAAAAAGTACCGGGCGGCAAGGTGGTGCAGCGGTAGAGTCGCTGCCTCACAGCGCCAGAGACTCGGGTTCGATCCCGACTACGGGCGCTGTTTGTGTGGAGTTTGTACATTCTCCCAGTGACCTGCGTGGGTTTTAGAAACATAGAAAATAGGTGCATGAGGAGGCCATTCGGCCCTACGAGCCAGCACTGCCATTCATTGCGATCATGGCTGTTTGTCCCCAATCAATAACCCGTGCCTGCCTTCTCCCCATATCCCCTGATTCCACTAGCCCCTAGAGTTCTATCTAACTCTCTCTTAAATCCATACAGTGATTTGGCCTCCACTGCCCTCTGTGGCAGGGGATTCCAAAAATTCACAACTCTCTGGGTGAAAAAGGTTTTTTCTCACCTCAGTCTTAAATGGCCTCCCCTTTATTCTAAACAAATTAACCTGCGAAACGAATTAATGAATGAATGATACTTTATGGTCACATGTGACAAGTCTTTGTTTTGCATACCCAAGGTATGCAAAGGGTTGCCATATAAAGGGCACCGACAGAGTCGATTCTAACTACAGGTGTATACAGGTATCTCCCCATGACTGCCTGGGTTTTCTCAGAGATCTCCAGTTTCCTCCCACACTCCAGCTTTGGAGGCTAACGGACATGGTATAAATATAAAATTGTGGCCCCTGGTTCTGGGCCCGTGGCCCCTGTTTTCTCCAGGTGCTCCGGTTTCCTCCCACACTCCAAAGACGTGCAGGTTTGTAGGTTAATTGGCTTCGGTAAACTGTCCCCGGTGTGTAGGATAGAATTAGTGTAGGGGTGAGCGTGGACTCGGTGGGCCGTAGGGCCTGTTTCCACGTTGTAGCTCGGAACTAAACTAAACTAAATAAACTTGTAAGCATATAATTCTTTTTAAATCAACTCCGTGCGTAAAGGCATTCAGCTCCCTTAAGGGGCAAAAGTCAAAACAAGTTTAACAAAGATCTTGGGAATAGCAATTCCAGGAATGATTGTATCAAGTTCTCTCCACCCGGAAAACATTGCTACACTTTGCTAACCGATGCAGCACATTTACAAGTGACATGTTCTTGGACCTCTGCCAGAACTTCCTTCAAAGATCCTTTCACTTTGGTTTCTAGGATTGAATAAATGTTTCCCAGAACGGATGCATGGTCTCAATATAGACAACCCCACACGATTATCCGCCTGATCTGTGCTTGGTTTAGTTTAGCTTAGAGATACAGCGCAGAAAACAGGCACTTTCGGCCCACCGAGTCCGCGCCGCCCAGCAATCCCCGCACACTAACACCACCCTGCGCACACTAGGGGACAATTTCACATTTATACCACGTCCGTTAGCCTCCAAAGCTGGAGTGTGGGAGGAAACTGGAGATCTCGGAGAAAACCCAGGCGGTCACGGGGAGATACCTGTATACACCTGTAGTTAGAATCGACTCTGTCGATGCCCTTTATATGGCAACCCTTTGCATACCTTGGGTATGCGAAACAAAGACTTGTCACATGTGACAATAAAGTATCTTTCATTCATTAATTCGTTTTGTAGGTTAATTTGTTTAGTATAGAGATACAGCGCGGAAACAGGCCCTTCAGCCCACCGAGTCTGCACCAACCAGCAATTCCCGCACATTAAGACTATCCTACGCACACACTTGGGACAATTTTACTCCTATACCAAGCCAATTAACCAACAAACCTGTACGTCCTTGCAAGAGCGGAACTCGCTATAAAAACATGGAGGGGACGGGGGACACAAGTTTTTGGCGGCCGCGCGCGCATGCACGAACTCACCCGCATCATGTCCCGCCCCCATTGCCTGCTGACCGACGTCTCTCTCGTCCAATCGCCGCCCTCGATCAGCAGTCCCACCTCCACTGTCTCGCGGAAAGCGGAGATTTTAAAATCCGGATGACAAAAACTTGGGGGGGATGTCCCCCACCTCTCAAAACATGGAGGGGACGTGTCCTCTTTGCCCCCCCCCCCCCTCCCCCCTGGTTTTCCGTCCTTGGAGTGTGGGAAAAAACTGGAGATCTCGGTTAAAAGCCCACGTAGGTCACGGGGAGAACGGACAGCACCCGAAGTCGGAATCAAACCCGGGTCTCGGGTGCTGCACGCGCTGTAAGGCAGCAACTCTACCGCTGCGCCACCGTGCGAAGTTGGCTTCAGTAAAATAGTAAATTGTCCCTAGTGTGCAGCATAAAAACGGATCAACTGGAATTTAGAAGGATGAGAGGGGATCTTATAGAAACATATAAAATTCTTAAGGGATTGGACAAGCTGGATGCAGGAAAAATATTCCCCATGTTGGGGGGGGGGGGGGGTCCAGAACCAGAGGTCAAAGTTTAAGAATAAGGGGTAGGCCATTCAGGACTGAGGTGAGGAAAAACCTTTTCAGCCAGTGAGTTGTGAATCTGTGGAATTCTCTGCCACGGAAAGCAGTGGAGGCCAATTCACTGGATGTTTTCAGGAGAGAGTCAGATTTAGCTCTTAGAGTTAACGGAATCATGGGATATTGGGAGAAAGCAGGAACGGGGTACTGATTCTGGAAGATTCTGGAAGATGATCATATTGAATGGCGGTGCTAGCTCGAAGGGCCAAATGGTCTACACCTGCACCTATTTTCTGTTTCCATGTTTCTATCTACAGCTCTCGTTTCCCGCTCCCCTGATCTTCAGTCTGAAGAAGGGTCTTGACCCGAAATGTCACCCACCCCTTTTGTCCGGAGAAGCTGCCTGACCCGCTGCGTTTCATAGTGCTAGTGTAGTGAATGGGCTCGTGAGGTTGCTACATACCGTCGTACAACCGGGGCACGTGTTCCCGTTCTGGCAGGTCCTTTGCCTCATGTGCATCCCTCCACTGCAGTCGGCACTGCACTTGGTCCACGGGCCCCAACTCGACCAGAATACCGGCGACGGACACGCCGTGTTCTCGTTGCAGAACCTGGAACGGAAAAGCGTCACCTTTAACAGAGCCCGCGTGAAAAAGACACAAAGTGCTGGAGTTAAGGGCCTGTCCTACTTGGGCCGACATTTGCGCCTCATTTTCGCGTCATATGTAAAATAGGTTGACGCGTCGTGATGCGCGACGTCGTGCGCAAATCACGTGTCAGCACAGCCGTCTGGTGCGCTTGACATCATTAGAATACCCTGCGGCGCGCGGTGGGACGTTGACACACGGTGACGTAACCATGCGTCACCATGCGATACACGAGAGATGTCGGGACACCAGCGTGCGACGCCAATGCGTCAGCATGTGTAGCTAATGCATCAGCGTGCATAGGCGATACATCACGCAGGTGGTGCACGAGGATCTCACTACAAAAATCCTGGAGCGCCACGCGGTACCGCGCATCACCGCCTGCGATTCCATGCCTTACCACGCGCAATGCGTGCATCACCCATGTGCACCCCACGCGTCGACCTATTTTACACATGAGGCGCAAATGACGGCTAAGTGGAACAGGCCCTTAACGCTGCGGGTCAGGCAACAAGGGTAGGTTGACGTTTCTGGTTGGGACCTTTCTTCAGACAGACACAAGGCGCTGGAGTAACTCGGAGGGTCGGGCAACACCTCTGGAGAAAAGGATTAGGTGACATTTCAGGTCAGTGCCCTTCTTCAGACTCAGACACTCCAGCACTTTATAGTTCACTTTAGCTTAATTTAAGTTAGGTTTGGTTCATTTAATTGAGTTGAGTTGAAGATAGACACAAAAGGTCACAAGGTCATAAGCAATGGGTGACATTTTGGGTCGAGACCCTTCTTCAGACTGAGTTGAGTTGAGTTTACTATTGTTTAGTTTAGGTTAGTTTAGGTTAGTTTAGTTTAGTTAATTTACTTTTGTCTAGTTTAGGTTAGCTTACAGATACAGCGTAGAAACACACTTCATTATCTATCAACTGCAGACGAGTTCGATGTTATCACTTTCGCATCCCTACACTCTTGGGGACAATTTACAGAACCCAATTAACCTGCAAATCTGTGAATCTTTGGAGCGTGGGAGGAAACCGGTGCACCCAGAGACAACCCACGCGGACGCAGGGAGAACGTGCAAACTCCGCACGGACAGCACCCGTGGCCAGGATCGATCCTGGGTCTCTGTGGCTGTGAGGCAGCAACTTTACCGCTGTGTCACCGTGCCGCTCCAATCGAGCAGAGAGGTGCATTGAAACAGCCAAGCCAAACCAGCCCAATGGCCACCCCTCTCCACTCTCCGCATCGCGACAGCTCTCCGACAAAAAAACACTCTCAGTTTTATTTAGACCAGGGACAGTGTGTAGTGTTTAGTGAAGAGTTTCATCTTATTGGGGTTACACAAAAGGCTGGAGAAACTCAGCGGGTGCAGCAGCATCTAAGGAGCGAAGGAGATAGGCGACGTTTCGGGTCGAGACCCTTCTTCAGACTGGTTAGGCATCAGGGAAACGAGAGATATAGACGGTGATGTGGAGAGATAAAGAACAATGAATGAAAGATATGCAAAAAAGTATCGATGATAAAGGAAACAGGCCATTGTAAGCTGTTTGTAACTCCAACTCTACGACTACAAACAGCTTACAATGGCCCGTTTCCTTTATCATCAATACTTTTTTGCATATCTTTCATTCATTGTTCTTTATCTCTCCACATCACTGTCTATATCTCTCGTTTCCCTGATCCCTGACCAGTCTGAAGAAGAGTCTCGACCCGAAACGTCGCCTATCTCCTTCGCTCCTTAGATGCTGCTGCACCCGCTGAGTTTCTCCAGCCTTTTGTGTAACCCTCGATTCTCCAGCATCTGCAGTTCCTTCTTTAACAGTTTCATCTTATTTACTGGTTTGTGATCCATCACTTGAATGAACGGTGCAGAACAAGAACAGGCCCCTCGAATGGATACTATTTAAGATGCAACTGGGGGGGGGGGGGAACGTGCAAACTCCGCACAGACAGCACCCCGTGGTCAGGATGGAACCCGGGTCTCTGGCGCTCTTTGATCAGGCAGATCTTAGCTCTCACCTGCTGATCATAACTTATCGGGTTCTGCACAATCGCTCAATTAACTGGGTGAAGTCCATGGGCAACATTCCACAGCAAGACACTGATGTGAATAATAAGCAGTGCATTAGTCAGCGGTGAACAAGAACTGCCGAAGGAACGATTAATGCCATTGATTGATTGATTCTCTTTATTCCTTCCTCTTTCTTGACTCAATCCTCCCCTTCCCCTTCCTGCCTTTATCTTATCCTATTCTCTCTTTCTCTCTGATTTCTCTTTTTATTCCACCCTTCCCTCTCTCCACGCCACCCCAGCCCACTCATCTCTCCCTCACTGCCATACCTTTTTATTCCTCCCTTCCCTCACGCCCTCTCTTCCCTCCCAATTTCCCTCACCTCTTCCTCCGTCTCCCTCTCTCTCTCTCTCTCTCTCTCTCTCTCATCCCTGCCTCTCCCCCCACTCTTTCTTTCCTTCTTGTCTTCCACCCTTTCTTGGCGCCACCTCTCCCATCGTCTCCTCTGCCTGTCTGTCTCTCTCATTTATATTATGACTGCAGAAAGGTAATTTCGTTTGAACTTATGTTCAAGTGACAATAAACAATTCTGATTCTTTTTAAAGCGTGGAAGCAGGCCCTTCAGCCTAGACAAAATTGAACGCAGGTCTCCGGCGATGTAAAGCAGCAAATCTATCGCTGTGCCACTGCGCTGCTATCCCTGATAGGAACCGCTTAGTCAGCTTTCAACCCAGTGGTATGACTTTTGATTTCTCTAACGTCATGTTACCCATGCACTCCCTCTCTCTCCATCCATCCCCCACCCAAGGCGCACCAACTTCTCGTTCTCACCTAGCAAACAGCTAATAATGGCCCGCTTCCTTTATCATCGTTACATTTTTGCAATATCTTACATCCATTTGTTCTATATCTATCTACGTCACAGTCTACATCTCTTGTCTCACTTTCATAGAAACATAGAAATTAGGTGCAGGAGTAGGCCATTCGGCCCTTCGAGCCTGCACCGCCATTCAATATGATCATGGCTGATCATCCAACTCAGTATCCCGTACCTGCCTTCTCTCCATACCCGCTGATCCCCTTAGCCACAAGGGCCACATCTAACTCCCTCTTAAATATAGCCAATGAACTGGCCTCAACTACCCTCTGTGGCAGAGAGTTCCAGAGACCCACCACTCTCTGTGTGAAAAACGTCCTTCTCATCTCGGTCCTAAAGGATTTCCCCCTTATCCTTAAGCTGTGACCCCTTGTCCTGGACCTCCCCAACATCGGGAACAATCTTCCTGCATCTAGCCTGTCCAACCCCTTAAGAATTTTGTAAGTTTCTATAAGATCCCCTCTCAATCTCCTAAATTCTAGAGAATATGACTTTCCCCTGACTCTAGTCTGAAGAAGGGCTTTGACCCCGAAAAGTCGCCTATTCCTTCTCTCCAGAGATGCTGCCTGACCCGTTGAGTTACCCCAGCATTTTGTATATATTTAGTTTAGTTTAGTTTAGAGATAGTTCAGAGATAAGGCGTGGAAACTGGCCCTTCAGCCCACCGAGTCCGCACCGACCTCGATCACCCAAACGCTTGTTCTTTCCTGCACACTAGGGACGATTCACCTGCAAACCTGCACGTCCTTGAAGCCTGGGAGGAAACCAGAGCACCCGGAGAAAACCCACGCAGGTCACGGGGAGAACGTACAGGCTCCATACAGACGGCATCCGTGGTCAGGATCGAACCCGGGTCTCTGGCGCTGTGAGGCAGCAACTCTACCGCTGTGCCCCCTCATTCTTTTAATCCCCACAATCAGAAACAGGGTAGAAATCAGATATTAACATTAATAAAGTGAATGATTAAAATAAACACTTGTCCAGCAAGCTTTCTAGGGAACGTGATCCAGGTTTGATCATTTCGATCGACTCTAGTTACACGAGATGTTTCCACTAGTGGGAGAGTCTAGGACCAGAGGTCATAGTCTCAGAATGAAAGAACGTTCTTTTTGGAAGGAGATGAGAAGGAATTTCTTTAGTCAGAGGGTGGTGAATCTGTGGAATTCTTTGCCACAGAAGGCTGTGGAGGCCAAGTCAGTGGATATTTTTAAGGCAGAGATGGATAGATTGTTGATCAGTACGGGTGTCAAAGGTTATGGGGAGAAGGCAGAAGAATGGGTTGACAAGGGAGAGATAGATCAGCCATGATTAAATGGCGGAGTAGACTTGATGGGCCGAATGGCCTAATTCTACTCGTATTCCTTATGACCTTATGATTCTTTTAATCTCCAGATCGGAAACAGAGGGTAGAAATAAGATATCAATGTTAATCAAGTAAATGATTAAAATAAACACTTGTCCAGCAAGCCTTCCAGGAACATGATGCAGGTTTAATTTGATTTAATTTGACTTTAATTACACAAGGGCTGGGAGTGTGTGATCCTTACCGCTCCTCCCTGCTCTGTCCGACACACACTCTCCCTCCGTAGCGGGGAGTGGGATTGCTGCAGGAACGCTGGCGAACCTGGAACCCAATCCCACACGTGGTGCTGCACGGAGCCCAGGAAGCCCAGAAAGTCCAGCCGCCGTTCCTGAATGTGGAGCACAGCACAGGAGAAGGGTCAGTGTATGTGGGGTGGGGAATAACAGCGAACATCTGACAGTACACACACACACACACGCACACGCACACACACACACACACGTACACACACACACGCACGCACACACACGTGCACACACACACACACACACACACACACACGCACACACACACACACGCACACACACACACGTACACACACACACGCACGCACACGTGCACACACACACACACACACATGTGCGCACACACACATACACACACGTGCACACACACATACACACGTGCACACACACATACACACGCACACACACACGTGCACACACACATACACACGCACACACATGCACACACACACGCACACATACACGTGCGCACACACACACACATGCACGCACACACATGTGCACACACCCACACACTCACATACACACACTCACATGTACACGCGCGCACACACACTCACAGACACTCGCACACACACACAGACAAAACATGCACACACATGCACAACCACACACACACACACACACACACACACACATGCACACTCACACATGCACTCACACACTAATCATGTATTGTCTTTCCGCTGACTGGTTAGCGCGCAACACATGACAATAAACTAAACTCAAACACATGCGCACACACGCATACAAAACCCGTCGCACACATACACGCACATACACACACACAACAAAATGCACACACATGCAAACACACAATCACAGGCACAAACAAAAACACACACACGTCAAAAACATACACACACGCAAACAAAAACACACAAATAACGCACACACGTTAATATACACGCACAAACACACACGCACAAAAGCTTACATACACATAAACACACACACACTCACGCACGTGCCCATACACATGAACACAACAAGCACATCTACAAAAATACACACATCACACATGCACGCACACAAACCACCAATTGAGTTGTCATATGAACGAGTACGGTGAAAATCTTCGCCTCACATGGACTCAGACACCAGACAAAATACATAGATTATGCGTAAATTCTGCAAGACATTAAAAGGAGTGCGCAAAATGGCATAAAAATAACATATCAGTGCAAATATCATATTTTATTTCACATTTTCTCACCGCAGAGGAGGCCATTCAGCCCATCAAGCTCAAGCCAGCTCCTGCGGCCATCATAGAGGGTGATAGTAGGAGCTTAGTTGAAGGTGCAACAAGGGGAGAGAGAGGGAGGGGGACAGAAAGTGCTGGAGTCACTCAAGCAGCTCAAGCAGCGTCTCTGGGGGATGGGAGAGCTACTGAACACGAGAGAAAGACGGAGGAAGCAGGACTGCATTCGGGTGAGGGAGTTCGATCACAGTAGGCCAACAGACAACGTAAAGAGCAGCGTAGTGGCGTGGCGCAGCGGTAGAGAGTTGCTGCCTTACAGCGCCAGAGACCCGGGTTGGATCCTGACTACGGGGGCTGTCTGCACGGAGTTTGCACGTTCTCCCCGTGACTGCATGGGGTTTTTTCCGGGTTTTCCTGATTTCCTCCCAAGTTCCAAAAACATACAGATTTGTAGGTTAATTGGCTTCGGTAAAACGGTAACATTGTCCCCAGAGTGTGTAGGATAGTGCAAGTGAACAGGGATCGCTGGTCGGCGTGGACTGGGTGGGCTGTTTCCGCGCTGTATCTCTAGTCTAAACTAGTGTACACGGAACGCTGGGGGGCAGGGACTGGGTGGGCCGAAGGGGCTGTTTCTGCGCTGTATCTCTATAGTCTATAGTCTAATCTAGTGTGCAGGGGATCACTGGTCGGCACAGACTGGTTGGGCCGAAGGGCCTGTTACCGCGCTGTCTCTATAAAATATAAAGCCTAAATTAGTGTGCAGGGATCGCTGGTCGGCGCGGACTGGGTGGGCCGAGCAGCCTGTTTCTGCATTGTAACACTAGTCTAAACTAGTGTGCAGGCATCGCTGGTTGGCGAGGACTGGGTGGGCCGAAGGGCCTGTTTCCGTGCTGTCCCTCTAAGGTCTAAAGTCTAAACTAGTGTACAGGGATCGCTGGTCAGCGCGGACTGGTTGGGCCGAGGGGCCTGTTTCCGTGTGGTGTCTCCAAACAAAACTAAACCAAACTTTTTTTAAATGGAACGAACAACCATTGCTGGGCCTTGAACTATTTCGAAAAATAGGGTGTGGGTAACAAAAGAAAAGTCATGGCAATGCCCTCCCCACCTTAAGGATTGCGGAATCAAAAGCAGTCCCGGAGACAGATGGAATGAATTAGCCCATTCAAAGACCTCAGAGCAGAAAGGACACAGTTAGAGCTCAACGCTGTAGGTAACCTGACTCCACCTCAGGGATAGAAAGGCTTGGTGTACAGAGAGGGTAAGGTCACCCTGGGGAATGGAGTTAAGGCATCGTGGAGGAAACTTTATCACCGCTCTGGCTGGCAGCCAACGACACGTCCGAGTTAGGCTCCCGATGCCAATAGGCTTCGGAAATATTCCCCCGACTCCCCCAGTCCGCCCCCCCCCCCGCCCCCCCCCCCACCAAATAACTAGAGTCAGGCATGGAAATCGCTATCAAAATATGGAGGGGACAGGGGGGGACACATTGTTTGACAGTCGTGCGCGCATGCGCACACTCACACACACGCGCGAGGCTTCGGAGGCTCAATCCAGCGCTAAATGCAGCACAACTCTGCCTGTCTCGCCAGGTTAACCTACAGCCCAGCCTGGACTGACGGGACACCAGCACTGCTTCTCCGCGCTGGCTGTAAACCTGGGCCATATTTCCCGCAAGCCCAAGCAGGGCTGCAGGTTAACCTGGCGGGACAGGCAGAGTTGAGCTGGGTTTAGCGCTGCTTCTCTGCGCTGGCTTTGGGCCGGGGGGGTACAGCTCCCGTCTGACTCCCGACGTCTCTGCCGTGGGGGTGGGGGGGGGGGCACTCGGGTGTGGATGGGACAGCGCCGGAGAGCCGGGATCGATCCTGGCTGTGGATGAGAGTGTTCTCGCTCCTCCAATCACCGCACCCCATCCTCAGTCACACCCGCCCTCCCACTCCTCCCTCCTCCAATGATCTCGCTGAATCATCTAGCCCTGCCCCCATTGCCTGCTGACAGACGTCTCTCTCATCCAATCGGCGAACTCGAACAGCAGTCCCAACCCCACTGTCTCGCGGAAAGCGGGGATTTCACCAGGTTTTAAAATCCGGATTACGAAAACTTGGGGGCCATGTGCCCCACCTCTCAAAACAGAGAGGGGACGTGTCCCCCCTGCCCCCCCCCCCCCCCCGGAATTTCCGCCCCTGACTAGAGTACGAGCAATGGGCCTAATGGACTATCATGCTGAGAAGGAGGATGTCCATTAAGCACATGGACTCATGGGCTCCTGGAGTCTTAGTGTGGAAACTGGCCCTTCGGCCCAACTTGCCCACACCGACCCACATGTCCCATCTGCACCAGTCCCACCTGCTCACGTTTGGCCCATATCTCCCTCTAAACCTATCATAAGTTCATAGGTTCATAGGTGATAGAGAGCAGAATTAGGACATTCGGCCCATCGAGTCTACTCCGCCATTCAATCACGGCTGATCTATCTTTCGCTCTCAACCCCATTCTCCTGCCTTCTCCCCAGAACCCAACGCCTAACCATTCTCCTGCCCAAATATCGAAACCTGCCTCAACTACCTCTTCTATATACCCAACACCCTTTGTGTAAAAATGTTACCTCTCAGGTTCCTATTAAATCTTCCCCCCCCCCCCCCCCCCCTCACCTTAAACCAATGTCATCTGGTCCACGTTTTACCTACTCTGGGCAAGAGACTCTGTGTGTCTACCAGATCTGTTCCTCTCATGATCTTGTACACCCGTATAACATCACCCCTCATCCTCCTGCATTCCATGGAATAAAGTCCGAGCCTGCTCAACCTCTCCCTGTAGCTCAGGCCCTCGAGTCTTGGCAATATCCTCATAAATCTTCTCTGTTCCACTTTCCAGCTTTTGCAACATCAACAACTACCTATAACATCCTAGTAATTACTGGGGCATTCCTACAACACCAAGGTTTCCGACAGGTTTAGAGTTTAGAGTGTAGAGATACAGTGCGGAAACAGGCCCTTCAGCCCATTGCGCCCACACACTAACACTATCCTACACACACTAGGGACAATTTACAATGTTTTACCGAAGCTGTACATGATTGGAGTGTGGGAGAAAACTGGAGCACTCGTGTAGGTCACGGGGAGAACGTGCAAACCCCCTAAAGGCAGCAACCGACACAAAGCTGGGTGGCAGTGTGAACTGTGAGGAGGATGCTATGAGGATGCAGGGTGACTTGGACAGGTTGGGGGAGTGGGCAGATGCATGGCAGATGCAGTTTAATGCGGATAAATGTGAGGTTATCCACTTTGGTAGCAAAAACAGGAAGGCAGATAACTATCTAAATGGCGACAAGTTGGGAAAAGGGGAAGTACAACGGGATCTGGGGGTCCTTGTTCATCAGTCTATGAAAGTAAGCATGCAGGTACAGCAGGCAGTGAAGAAAGCAAATGGCATGTTGGCCTTTATAACAAGAGGAGTCGAGTATAGGAGCAAAGAGGACCTTCTACAGTTGTACAGAGCCCTAGTGAGATCACATCTGGAGTATTGTGTGCAGTTTTGGTCCCCTAATTTGAGGAAGGACATTCTTGCTATTGAGGGAGTGCAGCGTAGGTTTACAAGGGATGGCGGGACTGTCATATGCTGAGAGAATGGAGCAGCTGGGCTTGTACACTCTAGAGTTTAGAAGGATGAGAGGGGATCTTATTGAAACATATAAGATTGTTAAGGGTTTGGACACACTGGAGGCAGGAAACATGTTCCCGATGTTGGGGGAGTCCAGAACCAGGGGCCACAGTTTAAGAATAAGGGGTAAGCCATTTAAAACGGAGGCGAGGAAACACTTTTTCTCACAGAGAGTGGTGAGTCTGTGGAATTCTCCGCCTCAGAGGGCGGTGGAGGCAGGTTCTCTGGATGCTTCCAAGAGAGAGCTGGATAGGGCTCTTAAAGATAGCGGAGTCAGGGGATATGGGGAAAAGGCAGGAACGGGATACTGATTAGGGATGATCAGCCGTGATCACGTTGAATGGCGGTGCTGGCTCGAAGGGCCGAATGGTCACTCCTGCACCTATTGTCTATTGTCTATTGTAGGCAGGATCGAACCCGGGACTCTGGCTTTGTAAGGCAGCAACTCTACCGCTGCGCAACCCGTTGGTCTCGGACCGAAACCTCACCCATTCCTTCCCTCTAGATTTGCTGCCTGTCCCGCTGAGTTACTCCAGCATTTTGCGCCTAATAGTTGATGGGGTGAACCTGCAGGTGGCGGTCCTCAAGCAATTACTGTAATTACAGTATCCAAACACTTACTATCATTCCAAATTGCTTAATTGGCCGTGAAGCATCCCTGGATGTCCCGTGGTTGGGAAGGGGGAGCGGTTTCTTTCATTCGATCGAGGACACTGGGCTCACTAATTGGGCTCAGCTCCCCTCCGCTGCTGGAACCTGCCTCCACACGTCAAGCAGAAGAGTGAAGATAACCATCCCTATCAAACCATGCCAGAGCAGCCCACGCAAAAAAAAACCCTTTGATGTTCGGCACACCTGACAGATTATCAATCACCATCCAGAGAATAGAGGCACTCACTCAGCGCACACCTGACAGGATTGCTGAAGGAGGGGAGGGGAGGGGGGAGGGTGGGTGAGAGATCCAACAACAAGATTCCTCTCCCAGCCACGACAAGACTCTGCTCTGCCTTCCCTGGGCTTTATGCTCAGCTGATAGACACAAAGTGCTGGAGTAACTCAGTGGGACAGGCAGCATCTCTGGAGAGAAGGAATGGGTATTGTTTTGGGTCGAGAACCTTCTTCAGATCTTCTCTCCAGAGATGCTGTCTGGCCCGCTGAGTTACTCCAGTATTTTGTGTCTTTCTTAATAAGTATCATAGGTGATGGGAGCAGAATTAGCAGGATTTAATAGGAGCCCTATCTAGCTCTCTCTTGAAAGTATCCAGCAAATCGGCCTCCACCGCCCTCTGAGACAGAGAATTCCACAGGTTGACATGAATCACTGCACTATTGCACTTGGTGCTTTATCGTCATAGGGTCGTACAGCATGGAAACAGGCCCTTTGGCCCAACTTGAGCAAGCCGACCAACATGCCCCATCCACACTAGTCCTACCTTGAGAAAGATTTAGTTGTATTTTAGTTTAGAGCCGCCCAGCGATCACCCCGTACACTAGCACTATCCCACACACCAGGGACAATTTACAATTTTTTTTAACCAAAGCCAATTAACCAGGTAACCTAACACAGTTTGTTAGGAACCTACAGCAGAGTTACACCTAACTCATAAGTCATATGGTCATAAGGAATAGGAGCAGAATTAGGCCATTCGGCCCAACAAGTCTACTCCGCCATTCAATCATGGCTGATCTATCTCTCCCTCCTAACCCGTTTCGGGAGGGGGGCGAGACCCTTCTTCAGACTGAGAGTCAGGGGAGAGGGAAACTAGAGATATGGAAGGGCAGGGCGTGAAAGTGACAGATCAAAGTGGACGATGTTCAAGGAAATGTAGGATGGTTCGCTGTTGGCTGAGGGGAGGGTGACAACGACGCATACAAACAGTCAAATTAATCAGGAGGACGTTGAAACTAGTCGGAGAACAAGGGTGGGGTAGGGATGGAGAGAGAGGGAAAGCAAGGGTTACTTGAAGTTAGAGAAGTCAATGTTCATACCACTGGGGTGTAAGCTGCCCAAGTGAAATATGAGGTGCTGTTCCTCCAATTTGCGCTGGGCCTCACTCTGACAATCGAGGAGGCCCAGGATAGAAAGGTCAGTATGGGAATGGGAGAGGGAGTTGAAGTGTTTAGAAACAGTTTAGTTTAGAGATTTTATTTGATTTAATTTATTGTCATTGTCTTCAGTGAAGAGACGATTAAATTATTTTTCCCTTACAGTCGTACAAACGATACAACGCAGAAACAGGCCTTTCAGCCCCGGCCAGCGATCCCCACACACGACCGCTATCCTACAACTAGGGATTTTACCAAAGCCAATTAGCCTTCAAACCTGTACGTCTTTGGAATGTGGGAGGAAAACGGATATCCCAAAGAAAACAGGTCAACGCAGGGGTCACAGGGTGAACGTACAAACTCGGTACAGACAGCACCCGTAGTCAGGATCGAACCTGTGTCTCTGGCGCTGCGAGGCAGCAACTCTACCTCTGCGCCACCGTGCCACCCAATGCCACGGAGAGGCAGGGCTCAGCAGCTGAAGGCCTTGTTCATGCCAAACGCAGCTGGCTGTCGACGGGAAAACGCACACCTCCAGATTCAGGGACAGTTTCTTCCCAGCTGTTATCAGGCAGCTGAACCATCCTACCACAACCAGAGAGCAGTCCTAGACTACCATCTACCTCATTGGTGACCCTCGGACCACCCTTGATCGGACTTTGCTGGCTTTACCTTGCACTAAACGTTATTCCCTTCATCACGGATCTATTCACTGCAAATGGCTCGATTGCAACCATGTGTGGCCTTACCGCTGACTGGATAGCACGCAACAAAAAGCCTTTCACTGTACCTCAGTACACGTGACAATACACTAAACTGAAAATGAAATTGAAACTGGGAAGACCACAGTGCAAATAAATCCACCGTTTGTTGGCTTAGCGTGAAACAGCCCGCAGAAGACATGAGAAGATGTTGTTGGCCGTTCCAGCAATTATCTTCTTTCTAAAAAAGCCCCTTAACATATTTTGGTTACCGCTGATATATTGTAACCTGATTCACACCAGCCATAATCATCAACAGATGCAGAGCGCAAACATAATTGAAGGTGTCCGTTGAGTTTGGCACAGACAGAAACCATTTCAATTCGGAATGAAAAACATCTGGTATTTATTTTTCTTTCCTCTTCCACTGAAGCCCCGGCGATCAATAATGAGGATATTCTACACCCTGGTCTTGTTCTGGTCTGTCCTCTGTTGACCAGCCTCATCTCCTCTTAGTTTTTAAGTTCCGTTTGGAGATGCGGCATGGAGACAGGCCCTTCGGCCCACCGAGCCCATGCCGACCATTGATCGGGAACGTACCTTTCGAAAGCAGACGAGGAGGAAGTTCTTACCGACTACTGAAGGGCCTGGGTGGAGTGGATGTGGACAGGATGTTTCCACTAGTGGGAGAGTCTAGGACCAGAGGTCGGAGCCTCAGAATAAAAGGACGTGCCTTCAGAAAGGAGAGGAGGAGGAATTTCTTTAGTCACAGGGTGGCGAATCTGTGGAATTCATTGCTACAGACGGCTGTGGAGGCCATTGGATATTTTTAAGGTGGAGATCGACAGATTCGTGATTAGTATGGGGGTCAAGGATTATGGGGTGAAGGGGGTTGAGAGGGAAAGAAAAATGATTAAATGGCGGAGTAGACTTAATGGGCCGAATGGACTAATTCTGCTCCTTATGAACTTAGATATTAGATATTAACCCACGTGGGGAGGACGTACAAACTCCGTACAGACAGCACCCGTAGTCAGGATCAAACCCAGGTCTCTGGCAGCAACTCTACTGCTGCGCCACCGTACCACCAAGTTGTAGAGTCAGAGAGTGATACAGTGTGTAAAGAGGCC
This sequence comes from Raja brachyura, assembly GCA_963514005.1. The sequence continues at coordinate 6,723,925 of OY740787.1, read as the reverse complement.
CTTGGGCCCAACTTGCCCAGACCAATTCTTGCCCAACTTGCCCAACAATGTCTCAGCTACACTAGTCCCACCTGCTCGCATTTGGTCCATGTCCCTCTAACTGTTTCTTAAACGTTGGGATTGTCCCTGCCTCAACTACCTCCTCGGGCAGCTTGTTCTACACACCCACCGCCCTTTGTGTAAAAAAAGTTGCCCCTCAGGTTCCTATTAAATCTTTTCCCCTTCAACTTGAACCTATGTCCTCGGGTCCTCGATTCCCCTACTTACCCCTTCTAAACCTTTCACACTATGATTTTCATCATAGTTGTCCCATGTTGTCCAAGTGGTTTCACTTCATTCGACTGATTCAAACCAGTCTCAGAGCTCGAGTGCCTTTCCCCACCTTTGTGTTCTACTCGTGCTGTATCAACCCTTCCCTTCCTTAAATTCCATCATCATCTCTCTCGCTAATTAATTTTCGGCGCGCTTAAATTGCTTCCACCTTGCTGCGCATTATCATTGATGAGACTTCGGAAACGGCCGATTAACGGAGTAGATAGGGTAAGGATTTAGCATCAGGCCAGACTCGGGGTCATTCCCTAAATCAACAAAGAGGTCGCAGTTCAACACAGGGAACTTCATGCAAATGGACTTTTGGCAGAGGAATGAATATTGATTTCTCTAACTTCAAGAAACCTCTTGCATTCCTCTCTCTACCACTCTAACACCCAAATCGTACTAGCTTCAATGTGAGACAGAAATGCTGGAGAAACTCAGCGGAAGAGGCAGCATCGAAGGAGAGACGGAATTGGCGACGTTTCTGGTCGAGATCTTAAAACGAAACCCGCTGAGTTTCTCCAGCATTTTTTGGCTACCTTCGATTTTTCCAGCATCTGCAGTTCTTTCTTAAACGTTCTAGCTTCAAAGTCATCTTATAGATAATAGACAATAGACAATAGGTGCAGAAGTAGGCCATTCTGCCCTTAGAGCCAGCACCGCCATTCAATGTGATCATGGCTGATCATCCCCAATCAGTACCCCGTTCCTGCCTTCTCCCCATATCCCCTGACTCCGCTATCTTTAAGAGCCCTATCTAACTCTCTCTTGAAAGTATCCAGAGAACCGGCCTCCACCAGCCTCTGAGGCAGAGAATTCCATAGACTCACAACTCTCTGTGAGAAAAAGTGTTTCCTCATCTCCGTTCTAAATGGCTTACCCCTTATTATCAAACTGTGGCCCCTGGTTCTGGACACCCCCAACATCGGGAACATGTTTCCTGCCTCTAGCGTGTCCAAACACTTAACAATCTTATATGTTTCAATAAGATCCCCTCTTATCCTTCTAAACTCCAGAGTGTACAAGCCCAGCCGCTCCATTCTCTCAGCATATGACAGTCCCGCCATCCCTGGAATTAACCTTGTAAACCTACGCTGTACTCCCTCAATAGCAAGAATGTCCTTCCTCAAATTAGGGGACCAAAACTGCACACAATACTCCAGGTGTGGTCTCACTAGGGCCCTGTACAACTGCAGAAGGACCTCTTTTCTCCTATACTCAACTCCTCTTGTTATAAAGGCCAACATGCCATTCGCTTTCTTCACTGCCTGCTGTACCTGCACGACTTGTTGAGTTTCATTGTCCCTAACTCTTTTCCAGGCAACATCTCTGCAGAACAAAGTGCTGGAGTCAGTCAGCGGGTCAGACAGCATCTCTGGAGAAAATGGATGGGTGGCCTTTCGGGTCGGGACCCTTCTTCAGCCAAATGCTGCCTGACCTGCTGAGTTACTGCGGCACAGTGTCGCCTGGTTCAGACAAACAAGAGTGAACGGAAAATGATCTATTATTGCATGTTGAAGATGGTGCAGTGGTAGAGTTGCTACCTTACATCGCTTTAGGCGCCGGAGACCCGAGTTCGATCCCGACTACAGGTGCTGTCTGTACGGAGTTTGTACGTTCTCCCTGTGACCACGTGGGTTTTCTCCGAGATCTTCGTTTTCCTCCCACACTTCACAAGGCATACAGCTTTGTCATTTAAATGGTTTGGTATAAGCGTAAATTGTCCCTAGTGTGTGTCGGATCGTGTTAGTGTGCGGGGATTTCCGGTCAGTCTGGACTCGGTGGGCCGAATGACACGTTTCCGCGCTACATCTTCAAACTAAACTAAAGATACAGTATGTAAGCAGGCTCTTCGGCCCACCAAGACCGTGCCATCCCTTTATATAAACCTATGTCCTCTAGTTCTCGATTCCCCAACTCTGGGCAAGAGACCTTGTGCGTCTATCCAATCTATTCCCCTCATGATTTTGTACACCTCTATAAGATCCTGCGCTCCAAGGAATAGAGTAACCAGCCTGCTCAACCTCTCCCTATAGCTCAGATCCTCAAGTCCTGGTAACATCCTTGAAAATCTTCTCTGTACTCTTTCCAAATTGACAACATCTTTCCTAGAACATGGTGCCCCGAACTGAACATTATATTAAATTGCACATCTTATTGCCACTGCGACATGACCTCCCAACTTCAATATTCAATATAAGATAGACACTAAATACTGGAGGTAACTGGCGGTAACTCAGCGGGTAACAGCATCTCAGGGTGACGTTTTGGGTCAGGACCCTTCTTCAGACTGAGAGTCAGGGGAGAGGGAGAAACAGAGATATGCAAGGGTAAGGTGTGAAAACGAGAGATCAAAGGGGACAAATCTCCAGGAAAATGTAGAATAGATCCTCGTTGGCTCGGGGAAGTTGGCTAGGCACACAAAGATAAATGTTTAATCAGGAGGACAGTCAGACTGGTCGGATAACTCGGATGGAGGGGGGGGGGGGGGGGTGGAGAGAGAGGGAAAGCAAGAGTTACTTGAAGTTGGAACAAGAACACTTCGTTGTTACATGTGACGAGGCACAGTGAGATTCTTTGCTTGCATACCCAATGCACACAAATAGCTCCAGGTGTTTCCTTTATCATCGACACTTTTTTGCATATCTTTCATTCATTGTTCTTTATCTCTCCACATCACCGTCTGTATCTCTCGTTTCCCTGATCCCTGACCAGTCTGAAGAAGGGTCTCGACCCGAAACGTCGCCTATCTCCTTCGCTCCTTAGATGCTGCTGCACCCGCTGAGTTTCTCCAGCCTTTTGTGTAACCCTCGATTCTCCAGCATCTGCAGTTCCTTCTTTAGTACACAAATAGCTGCCACCTACGGCGCTGACAAGGTTACAAAGCACGCCGGCTCCTCCCTTTGTTTCTCCCTCTCCTCCCCCCATCAGCGGTTCCCCCTCGCAGGGCCCACAATAATTGGAGATCTCAATATGACTTCCCTAACTTCAAGTAGCTCTTACTTTCCCTCTCCCTCCATCCCCTCCCCCTTCCCAGTTCTCCGACCAGTCCTACTGTCTCCAACTACATTTTATCTCTGTACCGCCCACTCCCTTGCCATCAGTCTGAAGAAGGGTCTCGACCCGAAGCATCACCCATTTCTTCTCTCCAGAGATGCTGCCCGAGCCGCTGAGTTACTCCAGCATTTTTTATATGTTGAAAGAATGGAGCGACTGGGTTTGTATACTCTGGAACTTAGAAGGATGAGAGGGGATCTTATTGAAACGTATAAGATTATTAAGAGATTGGACACGCTAGAGGCAGGAAACGTTCCCGATGTTGGGGCAGTCCAGAGCCAGCGGCCACAGTTTAAGAATAAGGGGTAGGCCATTTAGAACAGAGATGAGGAAAAACGTTTTTACCCACACAGTTGTGAATCTGTGGAATTCTCTGCCTTAGAAGGCAGTGGAGGTCAATTCTCTGGATGCATTCAAGAGAGAGTAAAGGGCCTGTCCCACTGTATGAGGTAATTCAAGAGTTCTCCCTCTTAAATATAGCCAATGAACTGGCCTCAACTACCTTCTGTGGCAGAGAATTCCAGAGACTCACCACTCTCTGTGTGAAAAATGTTTTCCTCATCTCGGTCCTAAAGGAATTCCCCCTTATCTTTAAACTGTGACCCCTTGTTCTGGACCAGGATAGTGTTAATGTGCGGGGATCGCTGGTCGGCGCGGACCCGGTGGGCCGAAAGGGCGTGTTTCCGTGCTGTATCTCTAAATTAAACAAACTAAATATTTTTGAAGTTACCCTTGCTTTCCCTCTCACTCTAGCCCTCCCCATCTTAGTTCTCCGACCAGTCTGACTGTCCTCCTGACACTGTATGCTTATCGTTGTCACAGATTTATGTTCTTAATGATTGTTGCACCTTTAGCTGTGTTTAGCTTTAGTTGTGTTTAAGGCCCTATGCAAAATCTGCAGCAGGTAGGAATTGCATTGTTCCGTTGCCAGTCCACGTGACCACGAAACACTCACTTGATTCCTGGCAACATTTCAGAGCGAATGTTTTTAAATAGCTCGGCACATGGTGTGTGTCTGGAGTCACATAAAAGTCAACTCGGCAAAGGATGGCTGGCTAATCTCCTCCGTTTACGAGCCAGAAAACGTTTTTACAACCTTCCAGCAGCCTTCATAGTAAGTATCACTATCTCCCTAACAACAAAGGGGGCCTTTCAGCCCATGAAGTCCTCGCTACCTCTTCTGTTTTTTAGTTAGAAAATGCAATTTTTTTAATAACTCGCTAGAATTTAGAAGATTGAGTGGGGACCTTAGAGAAACTTACAAAAATTTACGGGGTTGGACAGGCTAGATGCAGGAAGATTGTTCCCGATGTTGGGGAAGTCCAGAACAAGGGTTCACAGTTTAAGGATAAGGGGGAAATCTTTTAGGACCGAGATGAGAAAAACATTTTTCACACAGAGAGTGGTGAATCTGTGGAATTCTCTGCCACAGAGGGTAGTTGAGGTCACTTCATTGGCTATATTTAAAAGGGAGTTAGATGTGGCCCTTGTGGCTAAAGGGATCAGGGGGTATGGAGAGAAGATGATATTGAATGGCGGTGCAGGCTCGAAGGGCCAAATGGCCTACTCCTGCACCTATTTTCTATGTTTCTATGTTCAAACCAAGCAGTTTGAATGACAATAAGAGGCATTCTATTCTATTGTCACGTGTACCGAGGTACAGTGAAAAGCTTTTGTTGCGTGCTATCCAGTCAGCGGAAAGACAATACATGATTACAATCGAGCCATTTGCAGTGTATACGGTAGATTCATGATAAGGGAATAACGTTTCGTGGACGGTAAAGCCGGTAAAGTCCGATCAAAGATAGTCCGAGGGTCACCAATGAGGTAGATAGTATTTCCCGACTGCTCTGAGAGAGTGGGATGAGACAGAGTTTCTTCCCTCAGGCAATCAGGATTGTAAACTCTGATCTCACCAGGGCGTAAATACTGTTCTTTTTTTAATGTAAATACTGATTCTGTTCTGTTCTGTTTTGCACAATCCCGCAAGCATAGAAACATAGAAAATAGGTGCAGGAGTAGGCCATTCGGCCCTTCGAGCCTGCACCGCCATTCAATATAATCATGGCTGATCATCCAACTCAGTATCCTGTGCCTGCCTTCTCTCCATACCCCCTGATCCCCTTAGCCACAAGGGCCACATCTAACTCCCTCTTAAATATAGCCAATGAACTGGCCTCAACTACCTTCTGTGGCAGAGAATTCCACAGACTCACCACTCTCCGTGTGAAAAATGTTTTTCTCATCTCGGTCCGAAAAGATTTCCCCCTTATCCTTAAACTGTGACTCCTTGTCCTGGACCTCCCCAACATCGGGAACAATCTTCCTGCATCTAGCCTGTCCAACCCCTTAAGAATTTTGTAAGTTTCTATAAGATCCCCCCTCAATCTTCTAAATTCTAGCGAGTACAAGCCGAGTCTATCCAGTCTTTCTTCATATGAAAGTCCTGACATCCCAGGAATCAGTCTGGTGAACCTTCTCTGAACTCCGTCTATGGCAAGAATGTCTTTCCTCAGATTAGGAGACCAAAACTGTACGCAATACTCCAGGTGTGGTCTCACCAAGACCTTGTACAACTGCAGTACAACTTCCCTGTTCCTATACTCAAATCCTTTCACTATGCCAAATAAAGTTGACTTGGCTCTCTGGTTGTGGTAGGATGGTTCAGTTGCTTGATAACAGTTGGGAAGAAACTGTCCCTGAATCTGGAGGTGTGCGTTTTCACACTTCTGTACCTCCTGTCTGATGGTAGAGGGGAGAACAGGGAGTGGCCAGGGTGAGACTGGTCCTTGATTATGCTGCTGGCCTTGCCGAGGTAGTGTGAGGTGTAGATGGAGTCAATGGAAGGGAGGTAGGTTTGTGTGATGGTCTCAGAGCAAACCCCCTCACCTTTCTCCCAGTAGCCTACTGTCCCATGCATACTCACTAACAGGGTGGTGAGTGCCTGGAACGCACTGCCTGGGGTGGTGGTGGATGCAGAATTTAAGGGACTTTTAGACAGGCCCGTGGATAGGCAGGGAATGGAGGGATGTGTAGTTTAGTTTTGTACCTTTCGAAAGGAGATGAGGAAGAAATTCTTTAGTCAGAGGGTGGTGAATCTGTGGAATTCTTTGTCATAGACGGCTGTGGAGGCCAGGTTAATGGATATTTTTAAGGTGGAGATTCACCCACTCTGGGCAAGGGACTCTGCCCGATCTAATCCTCTCATGATGTTATACACCTCTATAAGATCGCCCCTCATCCTCCTGCGCTCCAAGGAATAGAGTCCCAGCCTGCTCAACCTCTCCCGAACGTATCAGACCCTCGAGTCCTGGCAACACCCCCGTAAACACATTGTGTTGAACTTGTCCCCATGACCGGTATTTGCTTTGTGGGCTTGTTCCTGTGCTGCACCGTTCTAAGTTCTACGTTCTAAGGCGGCCGGCCCTTCATTCTCCCACCAGCCACCCACGCATGGAGCATTTTACAACGGCCCACTTAACCTGACAACCAGCACCTCTTTGGGACGTGGGAGAAAATGGGGGGGGGGGGGGGGGAGAAACCCCTCGGAGGGAGAGACACACAGTCAAATTCCACACAGACAGCAGTGAGCCGCCGTGAGCTTGTGCAAATGTCAAGGTGGGGGGGGGGTGGGGGCAACTAATTAACACCAGATACCGTAGAACACAACGCAAGCCCCATGCTGTTTAAATCAGCAGCAACCCTTGTTGGCAGCTAGACTGCCCCAGGTGAATGCTATTCATTTCACCCATTATTACCCCGTGTATAATATCTGAGACGGAGCAGAACTATTACCAGATGTAGCATCGCAGGCAGGAAACAAGAGCGGGAGAGATTCCTTGGCGAGATAGAGTTCTGTTGCAATCCTCCACTTCTGGGCGGATGGTACATGGATCAGACAGGTTTAGATGGGATATGGACCAAACGCAGGCAGGTGGGACAAGTGCAGATGGGACATGTTGGTCGGTGTGGGCAAGTTGGGCTGAAGGGCCTGTTTGCATGCAACGTGACCGTATTAAACAAAGGGAATAGAAAGGGAGTCCTTTACCCAGAGTGCGGAGATCAAGAACCAGAGGACTTTGGTTTAAGGTGAGGGGCAAAAGATTTAATAGGAATCTGAGGGGCAATTATTTTACACAAAGGGGTGGTAAGTGCACAGAGTGAGGTGCCAGAGGAGGTGGTTCAGGCAGGTACTATCACAATGTTTAAAAAATAGGATCAGTTTAGAGGAATATGGGCCAAAAGGAAGCAAATGGGACAAGTGTAGATGGGACATGTTGGTCGGCATTGGCAAGTTGGGCTGAAGGGCCTATTTCTACGCTGTGTGACCATGCCTCCACGAGTCTATCCCTCCTATCCATGTACCTGGCTAAACCTTTATTAAAAGTTGCGATAGTGCCCGCCTCAACTACCTCCTCTGGCAGCTTGGCACTAAAAGCTGGAGTAACTCAGCGGGTCAGACAACATCGCTGGAGAAACAAAATAGGTGACGTTTCGGGTTGAGACCCTTCTTCAGCTCTGGCAGCTCATTTCATACACACACCACTCTCTCTGTGGAGAAAGTTGCCCCTCTATATAAATTGCATAGAACGTGAGCATTGAAACAAACGGAATAGAAAGTGTAGATGCACGGAGTCTTTTACCCAGAGTACAGAAAGGGGGACATAGGTTTAAGGTGGGGGGGGGGGGAATTTAATAGGGACCTGAGAGGCAATTATTTTACACAAAGGGTGGTGGGTATATGGAACGAGGAGGTATTTGAGGCAGGAACTATCACAATGTTTAAAAAACTATTTCGACAGGTACATGGATAGGACAGGTTTAGAGGGATACGGGCCAAATACAAGCAGGTGGAACTAGTGTAGATGGAACATGTTGATTGGTGTGGGCGAGTTGGGCCGAAGGGCCTGTATCTACGCTGCACGACTATATTAATATGACTATGACTATATTAATTGCATACAACGTGAACATATTCAACAGCTTCCAATACAGCTACAAATCCACTCTATCCAAGCCTTTCGCTATTCGGTAAGTTTCATGAGGTCCCCCCCCCCCACCCTTATCCTTATAAACTCCAGCGAGTACAGGCCCAATGCCGTCAAACGCTCATCATACGTTAACCCACTCATTTCTGGGATCATTCTTGTGAAACTTCCCCTGGACCCTTCCGAGCCAGCACATCCTTCCTCAGATACGGGGCCCAAAACTGATCACAATACTCAAAATGCGGTCTGACCAGTGCCTTACAGAGCCTCAGGGGGTTACACAAAAAGCTGGAGAAACTCAGCGGGTGCAGCAGCATCTAAGGAGCGAAGGAGATAGGCGACGTTTCGGGTCGAGACCCTTCTTCAGACTGGTCAGGGATCAGGGAAACGAGAGATATAGACGGTGATGTGGAGAGATAAAGAACAATGAATGAAAGATATGCAAAAAAGTATCGATGATAAAGGAAACAGGCCATTGTAAGCTGTTTGTAGTGTGAAAATGAGAAGCTAGTGCGACTTGGGTGGGAAGAGATAGAGAGAGAAGGAATGCCAGGGCCCGAGGGCTGAGGGAGAGGTGGGATGGGGAGGAGGCAGCCAGGGTTAACAGAATTAAGAACATTCAATGTTTAAGCCCAGAGGATGCAGACTCCCCAAGCGGAATATGAGGTGCTGTTCCTCCAACTTGCGGTGTTGCTCACTCTGGCCGTGGAGGAGGCCCAGGACCGAGAGGTCGGATACGGAATGGGAGGGGGAGTTGAAGTGCTGAGCCACCGGGAGGTCGGGTTGCTTATTGCGGACCGAGCGGAGGTGTTCGGCGAAACGATCGCCCAGCCTCCGCTTGGTCTCACCGATATACCTCAGTTCAGTCCAGTTTGTGTACCCAGGTACAGTGAAAATCTTTTGTTGCGTGCTACCCAGTCAGCAGAAGGACAATACCTGATTACAATCGAGCCATTTACAGTGTACAGATACAAAGGGAATAACATTTAGTGCAAGGTAAAGCCAGCAAAGTCCGATCAAGGATAGTCCGAGGGTCACCAATGAGGTAGATAGTAGTTCAGGACTGCTCTCTGGTTGTGGTAGGATGGTTCAGTTGCCTGATAACAGCTGGGAAGAAACTGTCTGTGAATAGAAACATAGAAACATAGAAAATAGGTGCAGGGGTAGGCCATTCGGCCCTTCGAGCCTGCACCACCATTCAATATGATCATGGCTGATCATCCAACTCAGTATCCCGTACCTGCCCTCTCTCCATACCCCCTGATCCCCTTAGCCACAAGGGCCACATCTAACTCACTCTTAAATATAGCCAGTGAATCTGGAGGTATGCGTTTCACACGTCCATACCTTTTGCCCAATGGGAGAGGGGAGAAGAGGGAGTGGCCGGGGGTGAGACTGGTCCTTGATGATGCTGCTGGCCTTGCCGAGGCAGCATGAGGTGTAAATGGAGTCAATGGAAGGGAGGTTGGTTTGTGTGATGGTTTAGGCTGCGTCCACAATTCGCATCTTAAAAGTCATTTACCAAACTGGCTGGCAGCGGTGGAGAGGTGGGGGGGGGAACTAATTTTGTTTCTTGAAAGGCCATCATCCCTGCCCACACCGTGTGTTAGTGATGGAGTTCTTGTACCTTGAGCAGTTTGCCACTTCGATCCTTGACCCCTCACACTCATGACCTCCGCACTCCGGGGCAGGACTGTCACATGACCTGGAGCGGCACACGCACGACCTCGTGGACTCCTCGCACAGTTGCCATGGAGACCAAGACCCAAACTCACCGTCCACCGTGAGGTTTCGTATCTACATCGAGGAAACAAAGACCATGTATTAGACCGGCCCAACGTCGCTCAACATACATGCAATGTGTACATCTGTTCTTGGACACGCAGAAATGTAACAACAGACTGGAAGAATATTCGACAAATTGAATTTGTGTCAATAGAAAATAGACAATAGACAATAGGTGCAGGAGGCCATTTGGCGCATCGAGCCAGCTCCGCCATTCACTGTGATCATGGCTGATCATCCCCAATCAGTACCTCGTTCCTGCCTTCTCCCCATATCCCCTGACCACTATCTTTAAGGGCCCTATCTAACTCTCTCTTGAAAGCATCCAGAGAATTGGCCTCCACTGCCTTCTGAGGCAGAGAATTCCACAGATTCACAACTCTCTGGGTAAAAAGGTTTTTCCTCATCCCCATTCTAAATGTCCTACCCCTTAAACAAAACAAGAGGGCATGACATGAGAATTAAGGGACAGAAGTTTAGGGGTAACATGAGGGGGAACTTCTTTACTCAGAGAGTGGTGGCTGTGTGGAATGATCTTCCTGCAGAAGTGGTGGAGGCAGGATCGATTTTAACATTTAAAAGTAAAGTGGATAGGTATATGGACGGGAAGGGAATGGAGGGGAATGGTCTGAGTGCAGGTAGATGGGACTAGGGGAAAATAAATGGTCGGCACGGACTGGAAGGGCCGAGAAGGCCTGTTTCCGTGCTGTAATTGTTATATGGTTATATGGTTTATATGGTTATATGGTTATTCTTAAACTGTGACCCCTGGTTCTGGACTCCCCCAACATGGGGAACATGTTTCCTGCCTCTAGAGTGTCCAAACCCTTAATAACCATATATGTTTCGATAAGATCCCCTCACATCCTTCTAAATTCCAGAGTGTACAAGCCCAGCCGCTCCATTCTATCAACATATGACAGTCCCCGCCATCCTGGGAATTAACGTCGTGAACCTACGCTGCACTCCCTCAATAGCAAGAATGTCCTTCCTCAAATTTGGGGACCAAAACTGTCTGTTTGGTTTAGTGTAGTTTAGAGATACGGCGTTGAAACAGGTCCTTGGTCCATTCCTTCGTACACTCATTCTATCCTACACACACTAGGAACAATTTACAGAACCCAATGAACCCACAAACCTAAACGTAGGGTGGCTCAGTGGTGCAGCGGTAGAGTTGCTGCCTTACAGCGCCAGAGACACGGGTTCAGTCCAGACTACAGGTGCTGTGTGTGTGGAGTTTGTCTGTTCTCTCTGTGACCACGTGGGTTTTCTCCAGGTTTTCTGGTTTCTTCCCACACTCTAAAGAAGTACAGGTTTGTAGACTAATTGGCTTCATTAAAATTATACCTTTTCCCCAGTGATTAGGATAATGCTAGTGTGCGGGACGCAGCGCGGATTCGGTGGGCCGAAGGGTCTGTTTCCACGCTGTGTCTCTGAAGCAAAAAGTCTAATGTGTTTGGAATGTGGGAGGCAACCAGAGTGCCCGGAGCACCCAACTCCCGCCCGTGTCGCGGGGTTGGAACGACCCGGAGCACCCAACTCCCGCCCGTGTCGCGGGGTTGGAACGACCCGGAGCACCCAACTCCCGCCCGTGTCGCGGGGTTAGAACGGCCCGGAGCACCCAACTCCTGCCCGTGTCGCGGGGTTAGAACGGCCCGGAACACCCAACTCCTGCCCGTGTCGCGGGGTTAGAACGGCCCAGAGCGGGGCCGTACATCGCCCGGTGCGGCTTTAATGGCCGCGGGACATTCCAGCGCCCGCCGGGGGTTCCAACTTGTGACTGTTGAGCCTGGAGCGGGGCCGTACATCGCCCGGCGCGGCCCTAACGGCCCTGGGACTTAACATCGCCCGCTTGGGGCTTCAACATCGGGAGAGAAATGGTGCAGGGGAGAGAGAAGACTTTGCCTTCCATCACAGCGAGGAGGAGATTCACTGTGATGGATGTTTTCTGTAAATTGAATTGTTTGTGTGTCGTGTAGGAATTGTTTTGTTTGTATGGCTGTGGAAACGGAGTTTCGTTTGAGCCTCTCTGAGGTTCGAATGACAAGTAATAAAATTGAATCTAAAAACCCACGTGGTCACAGGGAGAACATACAAACTTCGTACAGACAGCACCCATAGTCAGGATCGAACCCAGGTCTCTGGCACTGTGAGGCAGCAACTCTACCGCTGCACCACCGTGCCGGCCCGCACCTAGGTTTGCCAACTGTCCCGTATTAGCCGGGACATCCCGGTTTTTTTAGCTCAATTGGTTTGTACCAAACAGGACCGCCTTTGTCCCATATTTGACTGCTACTACTCGGGTCGAGGGGACTGTCGGGTCGGAGCGCCGGGTCCGGCCCCGCCTCGCCCGTCCCGACGTAGTGCAGCCCATGGAGTGCAGCAGCAGCAGCAGCGCCTCGCACGTGGCCCCGTCGGTCGGCAGCCCGACCTGCTGTCCGACCTTCGGACCTTCGCTTACTTCCGACACCACCACCACCCCCCTCCTTCTCGTGGCCGATCATCGGTTCATGAGTTGGATGGGGCCCGGGCCAAAACTCCTCAGCTGCCCCGCCGGTTGGGTTTTGTGTGCAGTCCAGCACCCGGGCCAACTCATCATTCACCCAGCCACGGCCGAGTCGGTCAACGAATTGCCGTTGGGAATTTGTCCTGTATTTTGACCTTTTGTCCCTTATTTGGGAGTGAGAAAGTTGGCAACCCCACACACACCCGACAATCTATCTTTAGTCGGACTTTATCAGACTTTATGTTGCAGTAAATGATGTCCACTTTATCCTGTATCTGTAAACTGTGTACAGCTCGATTGTAATCATGCCTTTTTATTGACTGGACAATCGCGACAAAAACCCTTTTACTGTACACATGACTATAAAAACATACAAAACCAAACTAAACTAAATTAAATCAAACTAAACTAAACTAAACAATATTGAACTAATCCAAACCAAACTAACCTGAACTAAACTAACCTATAAAAAAATAATCTAAATTAAACTAAATTTGCTGAAGAAGGGTCTCGATCCGAAATTTCAACAATTCCTTCTATCCAGAGATGCTGCCTGTCCCGCTGAGTTACTCCAGCAACTTGTGTCTACCTTCATTTTAAATCCGCATCTGCAGTTCCTTCCTACACATAAAATAGATGCATTACTGATCACTCACTCAACATGCCCCGTCTCTCTCAAAGATTTGCGCTCACTTCCACCCAGGGACTGTTGTTCCAGCACGCCCTTCAGAGCTGTGGTGTTTACACCAAGTAGCAGACTTCTGTCGTACCTTGCTTGTGAAATGTGATTCCGTGTACTCTATCAGTGTTGCACATCTAGGTTATGCAGCAGCCAAAGCCCAGAGGACTGATTTTTCTTCCCCCAGGCATAGAGATGGGACTACCATGGCTGCAGCTGCAAAAAGCACCAACCAGGTTTCACCCTTACTCTCAGGGTGGGAATAGCAAATACTCACAGGCACAGCCTTCATGTGAGAGGGGCAATGTTTAAAGGAGATGAGTAGGGCGTTTGTTTTGTTTTTTGGCGCCTCATAAGTTCGCAAGTCATAAGGTCACAAGAAATAGGAGCAGAATTAGGCCATTCGGCCCATCATGTCTACTCCGCCATTCAATCATGGCTGATCAGTATCCCCATTCTCCTCCCTTCTCCCCGTAATCCCCGACACCCGTACTAATCAACAATCTATCTAGCGCTGCCTTTTAAAAATATCCACTGACTTCCACAGATTCACCACTCTCTGACTGAGTAATAGGGGCAAAATTCAACCTGGACCATCAAGTCTCCTCCGTCATTCGATCATCTTTCCTTCTTAACCCCATTCTCCCGCCTTCTCCCCATAACCCCCGGCGCTCTGACGGTGGCTGCCTGCGACACACTGCTGGGGACGGTGGTGGGAGCAGATACAAAATTGGCATTCAAGAGACTTTTAGATAGGCATGTGGATATGCAGGGAATGGGGGGAACTGAATCATCTGCAGGCAGATAAGAGTTGGTCTTGGCATCATGTTTGGCACGGACATTGTATGCCAGTGGGCTTTTTCTTGCTCGATGTTTTTAAGGCTCTTTGTAGGTTTTAGAGATAAAGTGTTGTGTCAGGCCCTTGGGCACACCAAGTCCGCGCCGACCGTCGATCACCCCCGAACACTAGCACTAGCCTACACACCCTAGGGATAATTTTACCGAAGCCAATTAACCTACAAACCTGCACGCCTTTGGAGTGTGGGAGGAAACCGGAGCACCCAGAGAAAACCCACGCGGGTCAAGGGGGGGAACGTACAATCTCCGTACAGACAGCACCTGCAGTCAGGATTGAACCCGGGTCTCCAGTGACTGAAAGGCAGCTCCGGTTTCCTCACACACTCCAAAGACGTAAAGGTTTTGTAGGTTGGTGTAAGAAGAGTGGATAAGTCTCCAGGTCCTGACAGGATATTCCCAAGGACATTGAGGGAAGTTAGTGTAGAAATTAGGGCTATGACAGAAATGTTTCAAATGTCATTAGAAACGGGAATAGTCCCCGAGGATTGGCGTACTGCGCATGTTGTTCCATTGTTTAAAAAGGGTTCTAAAAGTAAACCTAGCAATTATAGACCGGTTAGTTTGACTTCAGTGGTGGGCAAATTAATGGAAAAGATACTTAGAGATAATATATATAAGTATCTGGATAAAGAGGGTCTAATTAGGAACAGTCAACATGGATTTATGCCTGGAAGGTCATGTTTGACTAATCTTCTTGAATTTTTTGAAGAGGTTACTAGGGAAATTGACGAGGGTAAAGCAGTGGATGTTGTCTATATGGACTTCAGTAAGGCCTTTGACAAGGTTCCTCATGGAAGGTTGGTTAAGAAGGTTCAACTGTTGGGTATAAATGCAGGAATAGCAAGATGGATTCAACAGTGGCTGAATGGGAGAAGCCAGAGGGTAATGGTGGATGGCTGTTTGTCGGGTTGGAGGCAGGTGACTAGTGGGGTGCCTCAGGGATCTGTGTTGGGTCCTTTGTTGTTTGTCATGTACATCAATGATCTGGATGAAGGGGTGGTAAATTGGATTAGTAAGTATGCAGATGATACCAAGATAGGGGGTGTTGTGGATAATGAAGAGGATTTCCAAAGTCTACAGAGTGATTTAGGCCAGTTGGGAAAATGGGCTGAAAGATGGCAGATGGAGTTTAATGCTGATAAATGTGAGGTGCTACACCTTGGCAGGACAAATCAAAATAGGATGTACATGGTAAACGGTAGGGAATTGAAGAATACAGTTGAACAGAGGGATCTGGGAATAACCGTGCATAGTTCCATGAAGGTGGAATCTCATATAGATAGGGTGGTAAAGAAAGCTTTTGGTATGCTAGCCTTTATAAATCAGAGCATTGAGTATAGAAGCTGGGATGTAATGTTAAAATTGTACAAGGCATTGGTGAGACCAAATCTGGAGTATGGTGTACAATTTTGGTCGCCCAATTATAAGAAGGATGTCAACAATATAGAGAGGGTACAGAGGAGATTTACTAGAATGTTGCCTGGGTTTCAACAGCTAAGTTACAGAGATAGGCTGAATAAGTTAGGTCTTTATTCTCTGGAGCACAGAAGGTTAAGGGGGGACTTGATAGAGGTCTTTAAAATGATGAGAGGGATAGACAGAGTTGATGTGGACAAGCTTTTCCCTTTGAGAATAGGGAAGATTCAAACAAGAGGACATGACTTTAGAATTAAGGGACAGAAGTTTAGGGGTAACATGAGGGGGAACTTCTTTACTCAGAGAGTGGTAGCGGTGTGGAATGAGCTTCCAGTGGAAGTGGTGGCAGCAAGTTCGTTGGTATCATTTAAAAATAAATTGGATAGGCATATGGATGAGAAGGGTATGGAGGGTTATGGTATGAGTGCAGGCAGGTGGGACTAAGGGAAAAAAGTTGTTCGGCACGGACTTGAAGGGCCGAGATGGCCTGTTTCCGTGCTGTAATTGTTATATGGTTATATGGTTACATGGTTAAGGAACTGCAGTTGCTGGTTTATACCAAAGATAAACACAAAGTGCTGGAGGAACTCAACGGGTCGGGCAGAATCTCCATGCATGTGACGATCCCAGGAATGAGTAGATTAAATCCTCAAGTTTGGGGAGGTGGGAACTGGAAATGTTAACAAAGACAAAAAAACAGATATTAGTGGGTTAACGTACGATGAGCGTTTGTCGGCACTGGACCTGTCTGTACTCACTGGAGTTTAGAAGGGGGGACCTAATTGAAACTTACAGAATAGTGAAAGGCTTGGATAGAGTGGATGTGGAGAGGATGTTTCCACTAGTGGGAGAGTCTAGGACTAGAGGTCATAGCCTCAGAATTAAAGGACGTTAGAAACATAGAAACATAGAAAATAGGTACAGGAGGAGGCCATTCGGCCCTTCGCACCACCATCGCCATTCATTGTGATCATGGCTGATTGTCCCCAATCAATAACCCGTGCCTGCCTTCTCCCCATATCCCTTGAGTCCACTAGCCCCTAGAGCTCTATCTCACTCTCTCTTAAAACCATCCAGTGATTTGGTCTCCTCTGCCCTCTGTGGCAGGGAATTCCACAAATTCACAACTCTCTAGGTGAAAAAGTTTTTCTCACCTCAGTCTTAAATGGCCTCCCCTTTATTCTAAGACTGTGGCCCCTGGTATGTTCTTTTAGGAAGGAGATGAGGAGAAATGTCCTTAGTCAGAGGGTGGTGAAACTGTGGAATTCTCTGTCACAGAAGGCTGTGGAGGCCAAGTCAGTGAGTATTTTTAAGGATGGACAGATTCTTCAGGCGTCAGAGGTTATGGGGAGAAGGCAGGAGAATGCGGTTAGGAGGGAGAGACAGATGAGCCATGATTGAGTGGCAGAGTAGACTTGATGGGCCGAATGGCCTAATTCTACTCCTATTCCGTATGACTTATGAGTTAGGTGTAACTCTGCTGAGGTTCCTAGCAAACTGGGTTAGGTTACCTGGTTAATTGGCTTTGGTTAAAAAAAAATTGTAAATTGTCCCTGGTGTGTGGGATAGTGCTAGTGTACGGGGTGATCGCTGGGCGGCTCTAAACTAAATTACAACTAAATCTTTCTCTAGGTAGGACTAGTGTAGATCGGGCATGTTGGTCGGCTTGCTCAAGTTGGGCCAAAGGGCCTGTTTCCATGCTGTACGACCCTATGGCGATCAGGCACCAAGTGCAATAGTGCAGTGATTCATGTCAACCTGTGGAATTCCCTGTCTCAGAGGGCGGTGGAGGCCGATTCGCTGGATACTTTCAGGAGAGAGCTAGATAGGGCTCTTAAAGATGGCAGAGTCGGGGGATATGGGGAGAAGGCAGGAACGGAAATGCAGGGGATATGGGGAGAAGAGTGGTGAGTCTGTGGAATTCTCTGCCACAGAAGGTAGTTGAGGCCAGTTCATTGGCTATATTTAAGAGGGAGTTAGATGTGGCCCTTGTGGCTAAAGGGATCAGGGGGTCTGGAGAGAAGGCAGGTACAGGATACCGAGTTGAATGATCAGCCATGATCATATTGAATGACAGTGCAGGCTCGAAGGGCCGAATGGCCTGCTCTTGCACCTATTTTCTATGTTTCTATGTTTCTATGAATGGGGTACTGATTGGGGATGATCAGCCATGATCGCATTGAATGGCGGTGCCGGCTCGAAGGGCCGAATGGCCTACTCCTGCGCCTATTGTCTATTGTCCATTGTACTCAATTGCCAAGAGTGGGGGGGTTCGAACCATAACCTTCTGACCCAGAAGCAAAATGCAGCAAAAAGCAGCAACAGCTCGCGTGCAAAGCAACAGATAGTAATCTGTGAGCACCTTTGGTTTTCGGCGAGCATTTCTTGCCAGTTCTTGAAAGAACTCCGTCACATCTGAGTTACAGGCTGATTTTCGTTTTAATAACAAAATTGTTTTAATGCCACAAGCAAGTTTGACAATTGTTGCAGAAGGTTCGGCCACTCAATCATCCGTTCCAAAAGTCAAACCTTGGAATTTGCCAACAGGCTCCTAATAAATTTAACCGATGAACGGGTTATTAAAAATTCACGACATGCAAGCTCCTCAATAAACGTCCATAAATCTTCTCCGAGTATTAGACTGGGCAATTCCAGCAAGATGTATTATCAATAAAGAATCGCACTTCTCTTCAGAGAGGCAAAATAATTGAATGGTATATTCACACAAAACGCTGGAGTTAGATCATAAAATCATGTCAAAGGGGTAGAATTAGGCCATTCGGCCCATCAAGTCTACTCCACCGCCCACTCATGGCTGATCTATCTCTCCCTCCTAACCCCATTCTCCTGCCTTCTCCCCATAACCTCTGACACCCGTACTAATCAAGAATCTATCTATCTCTACCTTAAATAATGAATGAGTGATTGAATAAGTTTATTGGCCGAGTATTCACATACAAGGAATTTGCTTTGGTGCTCCGCCCGCAAGTGACAACAAGACATAAAGTGACAGTTAGGAATGATACATAAAACATTAAACATTAATAAAAAAATATATCCACTGACGTGGCCTCCACAGCCTTCTGTGGCAAAGAATTCCACAGATTCACCACCCTCGAACTAAAGATATTCCTCCTCATCTCCTTCCTAAAAGAACGTCCTTTAATTCTGAAGCTGCAGTATGAAGCAAGTTTAGACTTCAGAGACACAGCGCGGAAACAGGCCCTTCATCAGGACGAGTCAGCGCTGACCAGGGATCCCTCGTACACCAGCGCTATCCCGCGCACACTTGGGACAATTTACAATTTACAAGCCAACTTAACCTGCAAGCATGCACGTCTGTAGAGTGTGGGAGGAAACCGGAGCACCCGGAGAAAGCCCACACAAGGTCACAGTGAGTGCGTACAAGCTCCATACAGACAGCCCCGGAGGTCAGGATCGAAACCTGTCTCTGATACTGTGAGGCAGCAGCTCAATCAGCTGTGCCAGTGTGGGGAAAATATGAAGGAGATTTTGGATGATCGGCCATTGAATGGCGGTGCTGGCTCGAAGGGCCGGATGGCCGGCTCCTGCACCTATTGTCTATGTTTCTATGTCCTTGAGCACTTTCTCCCGATAGAAACAGTTTTAGCATGGAACTGACGAGTAAAGTTTGGCTTTATTCTTCTTGGAGAAAAAGGGCGGCACGGTGGCGCAGCGGTAGAGTTGCTGCTTTACAGCGCCAGAGACCCGGGTTCGATCCTGACCACGGGTGCTGTCTGTACAGAGTTTGTACGTTCTCCCCTCGACCTGCGTGGGTTTCCTCCGGCTGAGTATAATTCTCAATTGTCCCTGGTGTGTGTAGGAGAGTGTTAAGTGTGCGGGGATCGCTGGTCGGTGTGGATTTGGTGGGCCGCAGGGCCTGTTTCCCTATTTCTAAGCTAACCTAAACAGAGAGGGCACATGGAGATTTGGTGATGTTCCCAGAAGGAATGTAATAGTGTGGAATGAAGGCCTCTGGACTCAGTTATGCCCCTGTCCCACTTAGGAAACCTGAACGGAAACCTCTGGAGACTTTGCGCCCCACCCAAGGTTTCCGTGCAGTTCCCGGAGGTTTTTGTCAGTTTCTCTAATGGTCGAAAGTGGTTTCCGCTTCTTCTATGTTCCGGCGATTATTTCAAAAAATTGACAAAAACCTCCGGGAACCTGACAAAAACCTCCGGGAACCGCACGGAAACCTTGGGTGGGGCACAAAGTCTCCAGAGGTTTCTGTTCAGGTTTCCTAAGTGGGACAGGGGCATAAGGTTCTATATGAATACAAGTCAAAAAATCCACTCACCCAACTTCTCCCTGCAGTCCTGCAATTTTGTTCTCTTAAGATATTTATCCAACTTCCTTTTAAAAACTGTCGAGTCATAGCATGATACAGCGTGGAAACAGGCCCTCCGGCGCAACTTGCCCACACCGGCTAACATGTCCCATCTCCACTAGTCCCACCTGCCCATGTTTGGCCCATAACCCTCTAAGCCTATCCTATCCTATATGGGGGAGTCAAAACCAGGGGCCACAGTTTAAGAATAAGGAGTAAGCCATTTAGAACAGAGACGAGGAAACACTTTTTCTCACAGAGAGTGGTGAGTCTGTGGAATTCTCTGCCTCAGAGGGCGGTGGAGGCAGGCTCTCTGGATGCTTTCAAGAGAGAGCTAGATAGGGCTCTTAAAGATAGCGGAGTCATGGGATATGGGGAGAAGGCAGGAACGGGGTACTGATTGTGATGATCAGCCATGATCACGTTGAATAGCTGTGCTGGCTCGAAGGGCCGAATGGCCTACTCCTGCACCTATTGTCTATTGTCTATTATCTATTGCCTATCCATGTACCTGTTCAATTGTCTCTTAAACATAATGATAACACTACCTCCTCCGGCAGCTTGTTCCATACACCCACCACCCCTTCCATTTAAAAGTTATCCCTCAGGTTCCTATTCAATCTTTCTCCGCTCAGCTTAAATCTATGTCCTCTGGTTATTGATTCCCCTACTCTGGGCAAGGGACTCTGCGTCTACCCGATCAATTCCTCTCATGATTTATACACCTCTAGAAGATCACCCCTCATCAGTTCAGTTCAGTTCAATTCATAGACACTAAATGCTGGAGTAACTAGACGGGACAGGCAGCATCTCTGGATGGATGGAATGGGTGATGTTTCGGGGTCAAGACCCTTCTTCAGACTCTGAGGAAGGGTCTCAACCCGAAACATCACCCATTCCTCCTATCCAGAGACGCTGCCTGTCCCGCTGAGTTACTCTAGGAATTTGTGTCCATCTCGGGTGAAAACCAGCATCTGTAGTTCCTTCCTACTAAGTTCAGTTCAGTTCATTTCATTTACCCAATCTATTCCTCTCATGAGCGTGGGCCTCTGGAGGCCCTGCGGCAGCCTGGGGCACGGTTGTATCCCAGTCACCGACCCGGCTTGCCCGGAGTGGGAAGAGCATAAGGCCGTAATAGTGATAGGAGCAGAAGTGGGCCATTCGGCCCATCAAGTCCACTCTGCCATTCAATCATGACTGATCTATCTCCCCCTCCTAAACACATTCTCCTGCCTTCTCCCCGTAACCCCTGACGCCCCGTACTAATCAAGTTTTGTCAACCTTCCTTAGAGCACAGAATTATTATGTCACGTGAAGTGGACTTTAGGCACTCCATCCGACCCTATCCCTTGCTGTCGTCTTGAGGCTTTCCAATTTATTTTTCACATCCCCCCCACACAGTGCAGCCAACTGCAAACGCAGGACATCAGCAGCAACGAGAGGTCAGTCACGTACCGGGCAGGCGGTGATGTTCTGGCTCCAGAGGCTCATGTTGGAGCTATCTTCGATAGTGGTACATTTCTTCTGTCTCAGGTCCCAGCCGCAGTATGGATCTCTGGCCCCGAGACAAGATCTGCCGATAAATACACAGCCATGAATATTTCACCAAAATTAGACAAGCATGCTCTATTGCTCATAAGTAAAACAAATACTCTTACTGTCGGGTAGGGGTGAGAGTGGGGGGGGGGGGACCCAACTCTTAAGATGCAGCGAGCATGGCCTTAGTCCTGTGGTCTTCAGAACGGAGACGAGGAAACACTTTTTCTCACAGAGAGTGAGTGTGGAATTCTCTGCCTCTGAGGGTGGTGGAGGCAGGTTCTCTGGATGCTTTCAAGAGAGAGCTAGATAGGGCTCTGAAAAATAGCGGAGTCAGGGGATATGGGGAGAAGGCAGGAACGGGGTACTGATTGGGGATGATCACATTGAATGGCGGTGCTGGCTCGAAGGGCCGAATGGCCTACTCCAGCACTGCCATTCACTGCGATCATGGCTGATCATCCACAATCAGTACCGCGTTCCTGCCTTCTCCCCATATCCCCTGACTCCGCTATCTTTAAGAGCTCTATCTAACTCTCTCTTGAAAGCATCCAGAGAATCAGCCTCCGCCGTCCTCTGAGGCAGAGAATTCCACAGATCACAACTCTCTGGGTGAAAAAGTTTTTCCTCATCTCCATTCTAGATGGCCAACAGTTTCACCATCCTCTTGATTAATTTAACTGTTTGCATGCCTCGTTGTCACCTTCCCCTCAGCCAACAGCGAACCGTTCTACATTTCCTTGATCATCGCCTGCTTTGACCTGTCCTTTTAACACCTTACCCCTCCCTATCTCTGGACTCCCTCTCCCCTGACTCTCAGTCTGAAGAAGGGTCTCTGCCCGAAACGTCACCCATTCCTTCTCTCCAGAGATGCTGCCTTTCCCGCTGAGTTACTCCGGCATTTTACATAGAAACATAGAACATAGAAAAATAGGTGCAGGAGTAGGCCATTCGGCTCTTCGAGCCTGCACCGCCATTCAATGTGATCATGGCTAATCATCCAACTCAGTATCCCGTACCTGCCTTCTCTCCATACCCCCTAATCCCTTTAGCTACAAGGGCCACATACAACTCCCTCTTGAATATAGCCAATGAACTGGCCTCAACTACCTTCTGTGGCAGAGAATTCCAGAGACTCACCACTCTCTGTGTAAAGAATGTTTTCCTCATCTCGGTCCTAAAGGAATTCCCCCTTATCCTTAGACTGTGACCCCTTCCCCCTATCTTTGGACAGACCAGAGCATCGGTTAGAGGCGGAACAGAAACAGGGTGGGACAGGACCACATAACCTGAGGGCGGCACGGTGGCGCAGCGGTAGAGTTGCTGCCTCACAGCATCAGAGACCTGGGTTTGATCCTGACCACGGGTGGTGCCTGTACGGAGTTAGTACTTTTGGACAATAGGTGCAGGAGTAGGCCATTCGGCCCTTCGAGCCAGCACCACCATTCAATATGATCATGGCTGATCATCCCCAATCAGTACCCCGTTCCTGCCTTCTCCCCATATCCCCTGACTCCGCTATTTTTAAGAGCCCTATCTAGCTCTCTCTTGAAAGCATCCAGAGAACCTGCCTCCACCGCCCTCTGAGGCGGAGAATTCCACAGACTCACCACTCTCTGTGAGAAAAAGTGTTTCCTCGTCTCTGTACTAAATGGCTTACCCCTTATTCTTAAACTGCGGCCCCTGGTTCTGGATATGGGTTCTGGGTTTCCTCCCACACTCTGAAGTCCTGCAGGTTTGTAGGTTAATTGGCTTTGGTAAGAATTGTAAATTGCCTCTAGTCTCAGTGTGCGGGGATCGCTGGCCGGCGCAGGCTCGGTGGGCCGAAGGGCCTGTTTCCGCCCTGTATCGCTCAACTGAATGAAAGAACTAGAAAAAAACTGGGAAGGTGAACACTAAGGGCAATCAGGGAGAAAATGAAAAGGAACAAGTGAAAATCATTCCGACGTCTAAATAAATTCACAGGATGTGTTATTTAATTCTCCTTCATTGGCGCACTCGAAGGAACGGGTTGAAAATAAAGAGACTTGCTCCTATGTCACAGCACGTCATCACCCCGAGATGCGTCTCGAGGCATGCTGCATTGTATTGTGAAATTTGTAACAGGAGAGAGAATTTAAACTCAAGATGCCTCAGGAGCACTTGGAGGTCAAACAACCTCCAGAGTCCGTTTCGCCGCTCGATTACAGATGCTTCCGCTGGTGGGAGAGTCTAGGACACTCCAAAGACGTCCAGTACAGGTTTGCAGGTTAATTTGCTCAGTATAAATTTAAATTGCCCCTAGTGTGTGTAGGATAGTGTTAATGTGCGGGGATCGCTGGTCAGTGTGGAGTCGGTGGCCCAAAGGGACTTCTTCCATGCTGTGTCTCTAGTCTGTGAGGTCGCTGGTCGGTGTGGATGATCAGGGTGAAAAACATTTTTCACACAGAGAGTGGTGAGTCTGTGGAACTCTCTGGCACAGAAGGTAGTTGAGGCCAGTTCATTGGCTATATTTAAGAGGGAGTTAGATGTGGCCCTTGTGGCTAAAGGGATCAGGGGGTATGGAGAGAAGGCAGGTACAGGATACTGAGTTGGATGATCAGCCATGATCACATCGAACGGCGGTGCTGGCTCGAAGGGCTGAATGGTCTACTCCTGCACCTATTGTCTATTGTCTATAAAGTAAACTGCTGCCATGATATGCACTGCAAGATCGGCAAAACATTGAGGAAAATAACTACAGGACTACAATCCAATTCAATAACTTTCAGTGAGGGGTAAGCATTGGCCAGGGGCACAGAGAACCCAAAATAGTTCTTCATCAGCAACTGAATGCCAAGGCAGTAACTTGACACTGACTGAGAGTCACGCACAGAGTTCGTGCGCCAAGGATGTCTCAGGCAATGGAAGCACCTGTCTAACAACAGGGTGGGCAGGATGGCAGGAATGTGGCGCGAGGAGTGACGGATTGGGTTGATGGAACCTTGTCACTGCTCCAGTAAGTATCAAGCAACTGTACAAAGCAGCCTCACCCACCTCAACTCACATCTACCTCAGTGGAAACCCTCGGACTATCTCTGGACTTTATCTTGCACTAAACCTTACTCACGTCTTCCCTTCATCATGCATCTGTACACTGTGGACGGCTTGATTGTAATCATGTATTGTCTTTCCGGTGACTGGATAGCACGCAACAACAGCTTTTCACTGTACCTCGGTACACGTGACAATAAACTAAACTCAAACTAAACTCAGTTGCCGGGCAGAGTGAGGCGTTTCGCTAGCCTGTAGCTATCATATCATATACATATCACATACATATTAAAAAGTTATTTCATTTAGTTTTAGTTCAGTTTAGTTTAATTGAGTTTAGAGACGTCTACAGAAACAGGCCCTTCAGCCCATCGACTCTGCCCCGACCAGCGATCCCCGCACACTAACGCTATCCTACAATCGGGCCAATTTTTACATTTACTCCAAGCCAATTAACCGACAAACGTGTTCGTCTTTGTAGTGCAGGAGGAAACCAAAGTTCTTGGAGAAAACCTATGTAGGCCGTGCAGAGAACGTGCAAACTCCACACTGACAAGCACCCGTGGTCAGGATCGAACCGGGGTCTCTGGCGCTGCAAGGCCACAACTCTACCGCTGCGCCACCGTGCTGCCTCTCCACTGACTGGATAGCACGCAACAAAAGTAATTCACTGTACCTCGGTACTGGTGACAATAAGCTAAACTCAATCACCAGGACGGGAGAGCGTTTCGACAGCCTGCTGTTATCACACGCAGCAATCAAAAATTGATTTCACCGCGTGAAGGACACTCAAGACACGCTGGAACTGTCACAAATCAATGTGAAGTGTCTCCTCGAGCTTTGTCACCAGACAACAGACTGGGAAAGGACGGTTCTATTCAACCTGCCATGTTTTCATGTAATGCCAATGCATTCCTGCCTGCCTTCATAAGATCATAAGTGATCGGAGTAGAATTAGGCCATTCGGCCCATCAAGTCGACTCCGCCATTCAATCACTGCTGATCTATCTTTCCCTCTCAACCCCATTCTCCTGCCTTCTCCCCATAACCCCTGACACATGTACTAATCAAAGACGAAGACTTCTTCGATTCTTCACTCAGTCGCTCCCCCAATACATCTCCAATGAGTATTTGAAGGGAAAATAGACAGGGTGGCGCAGCGGTAGAGTTGCTGCCTCATAGCTCCAGGGACCCCGGTTTGATCCCGACCACGGGTGCTGTCTGTATGGAGTTTGTACGTTCTCCACGTGACCTGCGTGGGTTTTCTCAGAGATCTTCAGTTTCCCCCCACATTCCAAAGACGTACAAGTTTGTAGGCTAATTTTCTTGGTATCAATGTAAATTGTCCCTAGTGTGTGTAGGGTAGTGTTAGTGTGCGGGATTCGCTGATTAGCGCGGACCCGGGCGAGGTTAACTGTACCCTAGATGAGGATTGAAATATAGTTATTTAACATTTAATATTATGAACAATTGGTAAACATGGAACGTGGAAACATGCCCTTCAGCCCAATTTGCCCACATCAACCAACATGTCCCAGCTACACTAGTCCCACCTGCCCGCAGTTGGCCCATATCCCTCTAAACCTGTTCTATCCATCTACCTGTTTAATTGTTTCTTAAACATTGCAATAGTCCCAGCCTCAACTACCTCCTCTGAAAGCTCATTCCATACACCCACCACCCTTTGTGTGAAAAAAATAACCCTCAGATTCCTATTAAATCTTTTCCCCTTCACCGAAAACCGATGTCCCCTGGTCTTCGATTCCCCTACTCTGGGCAAGAGACTCTGTGCATCAACCTGATCTATTCCTCTCATGATTTTATCCACCTCGATGGGATCGCCCCTCAACCTCCTGCACCTCAAGGGGTGGAGTCCCAGCCTACTCAACCTCTTAATCGACAATAGACAATAGGTGCAGGAGTAGGCCATTTGTTAGACACAAAATGGCTGCCTCGCCAACAGTCTGTCTGTCCCTTTCTTCTCTGTAGTTTTATAGTATGTGATAAATATATGTTTTAGTGTTCTTTAGGTTGTTTTTTATGTGGGGCGCGGGGGGGGGGGGGGGTAGTTGGGGGAAACATACTTCAATCCCCTACCTCGACGGAGATGCGATTTTTCCATCATATCGTATCTCCGTCCGCACTGCGACCTAACATCGAGGAGCTGGTGGCCTCTGCTGGAGACTGACTTCAGGAGCTCCAACTGCGGGAGCCTGCAGACTTTAACATCGTGGAGCTCGCAGCCCCTCGTTAGAGAGCGACTTCGGGAGCTCCAAGCCGCAGGAGTTTCGACCGCCCGCTGCGGGAGCTTCGATCGCCCCGACTGTGGATGGTTCGACTGCCTTGACCGCGGAAGAATAAAGAGGAAGAAAGTTGAACTTTATTGTCTTCCATCACAGCGGGGAAGGTGGGGAATCTGCTGTGGTGGATGTTTATTTTAACTTTTATGTAGTTGTGTGTCTTGGTGCTTTTTTTTAGTATGGCTGTATGGTAAATCGAATATCACTGTGCCTCAATTGGTACATGTGTCAATAAACTGACCTTGAAACCATTGAACCTTTGAAAACGCTGGAATCAACTCAGCGGGACAGGCAAGGAGAGAAGGAATGGGTGACGCTTCGAGTTGAAGACCCTTCTTCAGAATTCCATCCTGCACACATTCCTTCTCTCAAGGAGATCTATCACAGTCGCTGCCTCAAAAAGGCTGGCAGCATCATCAAAGACCTACACCATCCTGGCCACTCACTCATCTCCCCACTACCTTTAGGTAGAAGGTACAGGAGCCTGAAGACTGCAACATCCAGGTTCAGGAATAGTTTCGTCCCCACAGCCATCAGGCTAGTGAACTCAACTGAAACAAATCTCTGAACATTAATAGCCCATTATCTGTTTATTTGCACTTTATCTGCTATCTATTAATAATAATAACTTTATTACGGACTTAAGGTCCAGACAAGGGGCAACATTACATTAAAAATGCATTGCATATCAAATATCATAAATAGATATAAAATCATGGTAAATCACATAAAAACATCATCATTTATACATTTAAAAAACCCACAAACTTAAGTTAAAAATCCAGAGTAAAAGATGATCAATGTCGTACAATGAGACAATGATACCAGTGTCTCCACAGCTGGGATTCACAGCGTGTAGTGCTACCCCTTATGTTTGTCAAGGCCACAATAAGCACATTTTTAGAGTCATTTATCCTGCAGATGAATTTATACATGTGGTGTTAGGATAGCTTCTAAAGTACTAACTCCTGCAGCCACAAACATATTACTGGCATTACACCATCTTGGTTGCCTTAGCAGTGTTCTCATGGCATCGTTATATGCCACCTTTAGTCTCTGCATACTTGTCTTTAAATAGTTCGACCACAGGTGCGCAGTGTAGAGGGGTGTGCAGTATGCTCTAAATAGCGACATCTTCACCACATCTGCACACGCACCATATCTACGCAAGAGGATAGTCGCCTGTATATGCAGCATGCGTCGCTGCCTATAAATATCCTCATCATCTGTCATTTGTTCTGTAATAATATGCCCTAGATATTTTATCTTATTACAGACACTAAGATTGTTGTCAGACAATTTAAAATCAGGATATTTTAGGCTTTTATCCTCTTTGGTTCTACAGACCATAACAGCACTCTTACTAGCATTATATTTAATGTCATGTTCCACACCATACACGGAACATGTAGTAAGGAGCTGCTGGAGACCAGCGCTAGATGGACTAAAGACCACAAGATCATCTGCATACATAATATGGTTCACTAAAATATTACCAATCATACACCCAGTGTTTCAGGCTTTCAATTGTTTAGACAGATCATCAATGTATAGATTAAAAAGGACTGGGGACAAAATTCCCCCTTGTCTAACACCATTGCAAACCCCAAATGGGGCTGAGGCCCTATTGCCACATTTTATTTGCATAGTCTGGTGGGCATACCAGTAGGCCAGAATTCTAACAATGTATTTAGGCACCCCTCTTTGACTCATTTTACCAAACAGCTCTCTATGATTAACACGGTCAAAGGCTTTGGAAGCATCAATAAAGCACATAAGGATTGAAGAGTTTTTGCCTCTATATTTGTTTACAATCTCCTTTAGGGCATATATACGTAAGTCAGTGCCATGTTTAGCTTTAAAGCCAAACTGGTTATCTGTGGAGTTAACAAACCCATTTATTCTATCCTATTGATGTGTCTATATATTTATATAATGGTATATGGACACACTGATCTGTTCTGTAGTCATGCCTACTATATGCTGTTGTGCTGAAGCAAGGCAAGAATTTCATTGTCCTATCTGGGACACATGACAATAAACACTCTTGACTTGACTCTTGACCATCCACAGATGCTGCATGTACCGCTGAGTTACTCCTATCTTGGGTTTAAACCCACATCTGCAGTTCCTTCCTTCATATTAAAGTGTGGTTCTGGTATAACATCCAATATTTTGTAAAGTCTGCTACTCCCTACACTATTGGAGTATCGGACACTCGAGAGGTTGGGGATGTGCCAGGGGTTACGGGGAGAAGGCAGAAGAACGGGGTTAGCAGGGAAGATATAGATCAGCCATGATTGGATGGCGGGGTAGACTTGATGGGCCGAATGGCCTAATTCTGCTCCGGTCACTTATGATACATATGAAGATTGACAGAAAATGCTGGAGTAACTCAGCGGGACAGGCAGCATCTCTGGAGAGAAGGAATGGGTGATGTTTCGGGTCAAGGCCCTTCTTCAGGCTTTCTATCCAGAGGTGCTGCCTGACCTGCTGAGTTACTCCAGCATTTTCTGTCAATCTTCATAAGTATCATAAGTGACCGGAGCAGAATTAGGCCATTCGGCCCATCGTCTACCCCGCCATTCAATCATGGCTTCCTTGAGTCTCCCTTGAGTACTTTATAGCGTGCTCAACCCAAGAGCTTATATAGCCAACATAGGACACCTTACTCAGCCTGAAGAAGGGTCTTGACCCGAAACATCACCCATTGCTTATGACCTTTTGACCTGATGACCTTATGACCTTATGGGCCGCTCAAGTGGACGTCATGTACAAGCTTACCCCACCTCTCCATCGTCACTGAATAGAACCTTGGGTCAGTAACGCTCCACCGGGTTCCACCTCCCCGCTCAATAGACAATAGATTATAGGTGCAGGAGCAGGCCATTCGGCCCTTCGAGCCAGCACCGCCATTCAATGTGATCATGGCTGATCATCCCCAATCAGTATCCCGTTCCTGCCTTCTCCCCATATCCCCTGACTCTGCTATCTTTAAGATCCCTATCTAACTCTCTCTTGAAAGTATCCAGAGAACCCGCCTCTGAGGCAAAGGATTCCACAGACTCACCACTCTCTGTGAGAAAATGTGTTTCCTCGCCTCCGTTCTAAACGGCTTACCCCTTATTCTTAAACTGTGGCCCCTGGTTCTGGACTTCCCCAACATCGGGGAGCATGTTTCCTGCCTCTAGCGTGTCCAAACCCTTAACAATCTTATATGTTTCAATAAGATCCCCTCTCATCCTTCTAAACTGCAGAGTGTACAAGCCCAGTCGCTCCATTCTCTCAGCATATGACAGTCCCGCCATCCCGGGAATTAACCTTGTAGAACCTTTGCTCATGGTTGCCAGAGCTACTGCACAAAGAGGCCCCGAGACGTTGTCTGGGTGACGAGACACCATTCACAAGATGGCCCCTCCTCAGGATGCCAAGCCTTGGGCAGAAGAAAGCATTTCCATGGACATCCTTGGCAATCTTCCCACGTAACATTCCTTTCGTGCCTATCTCCCTTCCATTGACTCCATCTGCACCTCACGCTGCCTCGGCAAGGCCAGCAGCATAATCAAGGACGAGTTGCACCCTGGCTACTCCCTCTTCACCCCTCTCCCATCGGGCAAGAGGTACAGAAGTGTGAAAACACACATCTCCAGATTCAGGGACAGTTTCTTCCCGGCTGTTATCAGGCAAATGAACCATCCTACCAACAACTAGAGAGCAGTGCTGAGCTACCATAAACCTCATTGGGGGCCCTCGGGCTATCTTTGATTGGAGTTTATCGTGCATTAAACATTGAATACGTAATTCCCTTTATCATGCATCTGTACACTGTGAACGGCTCGATTGTAATCATGTATTGTCTTTCCACTGACTGGTTAGCACGCAGCAAAAGCTTTTTACCGTACCCCGGTACACGTGACAATAAACTAAACGGTATAATCAAACTCTAAGCACAGGTGCGTTAGACACCCACCATTTTCTGCATAAAAAAACATGCCCCCCACATTTATTTTATACCTTCCCCCCCCCCCCCCTCGCCTTAAAGCTACACCCACCATTATTTGGCATTACCACCCTGGGCGAAACATTCTGACTGTCTATCCTATCGATGTCTCATAGCAATTTCTAACAAGTCTCCTCACGGCCTCTTTAAACATTGCCCCTCTCATCTTAAGGCAGGAGGTAGGGAGGATAACTATTGACTGGTGATTAGGGCTACCACATCTTGGAGTGCAGATCAACAGGTAACTTGACCTAATTACCAGCTGTGAGGCAGAGTCATCGAGTGGCGTAACGGTAGAGTTACTGCCTTACAGCGTTTACAGCGCCAGAGACCCAGGTTCGATCCTGGCCATGGTTCCTGTACATACGGAGTTTGTACGTTCCCTCCATGACTGCGTGGGTTTTCTCCGAGATCTTCGGTTTCCTCCCACACTCCAAAGACGTACAACTTTGTAGGTTAATTGCCTTGCTGTACGTGTAAATTGTCCCTAGTATGTGCAGGGTGGCGTTAGTGTGCGGGGATCGCTGGTCGGCGAGGACTTGGTGGGGCGAAGAGCCTGTTTCCACGCTGTATCTCTAAAACTATTTTTTTTTTTTTAAAAGCACAGCAAACAGGCCATTCGGCCCAACTCGTCCATGCCGACCAAAATGCCTCATCGATGCTAGTCCCATTTGTGTGTGTTTGGCCCATTTTCCTCGGAACCTTTCCTATCCACTCAAGTCATGTTTTCGTTTGGAGCCATAGTGATAAAACACAGAAAGGCCATTCGGCCCAACTCGTCCATGCTGACCAAGATGCCTCATCTAACCTGGTCCCAATTGCCACGTTTTTGCAGTTGAAGAGGCGATAGAATTGGAGACCAACTCCAATATTGTGAGTCTGGAGAAATATTTCAACAACAGATAAGACGGCATGGTGGCACAGCGGTAGAGTTGCTGCCCCACAGCACCAGAGACCTGGGTTCGATCCTGACCGCGGGTGCTGTCTGTATGGAGTTTGCACGTTCTGCCTGTCACATGCGTGGGTTTTCTCCGGGCGCTCCAGTTTCCTCCCACACGACAAAGACAAACATGGTAGGTTGGTCAATTAGCTTGGTAAAATTGTAAAATTGCCCTTTGCGTGTGTCGGATGGCGTTAGTGTGCGGGGTGATCGCAGGTCGGCGCGGACCCGGTGGGCCGAGGGGCCTGTTTCTGCGCTGTGTCTCTGAACTAAACTAAACCAAATGGAGGCTTATAATTGATGGGGTCATTGACTCAAAGAAAAACCGTGGGACGGGAAACAATAAACCTCTTCAATCTGACACCCACATGAGACAAAAAAACCCAATCAGGCCTCTTTTACAAATCAGAAATAGAAACTTAATCTGACCAGTCCAATCAAGACAAGGTATCAGACATTATAGACGATTTTGAAGCCTAAATATTATTTCACCCAGACCAGCAACAAGTGAAGTCTTAATTGCAACCAAGTACACTATTTAAGATGCGTCTTTGCGACGAAGGGATTGACTAACCCTGGGTTTGTTTTTAATTTAGTTTAGAGATAGTAGCAATGTTACAGAATTTTGAGATTTAAAAAATCAAGTCTGCAATTTATCCCATCAGATAAAGCATAAAAAGAAGTTTAATTTGACACCTAATTCACTTTCATATCTTTAGTATTAAAAAGGTTATGGCTATTTTCATACTCGGAAATTAGCATCTTGTTCCCCATTGCCTTTCCATTGACTTAACACAAAAGCTGTGATCTAGGACAGTCAAAAGCCCATAACTTTCTTAAAAATTAAGAGAACTCAATGACATTTTCAGTTATTATGTATTGAAGCATTCTGAAACAAATATGAAACATTCTTACATGGATGACCTGAAATTAAAGCATATAATTAGTTAGCTACCTAATTGTAGCCAATTACAAAATTCAATTACTGGACACACTAAACATCTATCCATTTCTTAAGAAAATATAAACATTTTTAAATTGCCTAAGTGGCCAAATAACATTCACACAATAATTCACATAACATGATTTTTAAATCTATTTTTTATTAATTTATAGGCCAAATGGAAGGAATTTAGTGTTTAATTCCTGTAAATTAATGGCCATTTAAATCAACTTGCGAGTGGGTTTTAGTGGAACGCGGTGGATTGGAACGTTGCAGTTTGCGGTGAATTTCACCCACAGTCGGCAGGAAAAATACTGCTGGTTCATATATTTTTTTTGTCCCCATTTCGCAACATGAAAATGTGATTAAAGGCTTCCTAAGAAGCACGTTGTTATGTAAAAATAAACTGTGTACTTTATTTTCTCCCCTACGTAAAATCCTTCCCGTTGTCGTCGCTCACGGCTTTAGAAGATGATTTTTTAATTACTCTAGCTAATAAATGATCTAGCGTAATTTAAAAATACCTTCGTAAATCAAATGTCGGAGCGATTTTTCTTCAGCAACAAAATCTTCCGACATGGATCAATTTGCCCTGCCTGTAGAAAAACGGCACTTTAAACGTGCCCCCCTCTGAAAGGCGCCAAAGTCATGCACATGGGGAGCGGCAGAACTGCAGCGCCGCTCAAGGTAAGTTTTGTAACATACCTAGAGATAGGCCCTTCGGCCCAACGAGTACATGCCGACCAGTGATACCTGCACATTAATGATATCCTACACACACTAGGGACAGGCAGCATCTCTGAAGAGAAGCAATGGGTGACGTTTCGGGGCAAGGCCCTGCTTCAGACTGAGCAAGGTGTCCTATGTTAGGCATTTTTCCCAGTATGTCAGCTCTTGGGTTGAACACGTTATAAAGTACTCAAGGGAGACTCGAAACGCTGGAGTAACTCAGCGGGACGGGCAGCATCTCTGGAGAGAAGGAATCGGTGACGTTTCGGGTCGAGAACCTTCTTCAGACCTTCTCTCCAGAGATGCTGTCTGTCCCGCTGAGTTACACTAGCATTTTGTGTCTATCTCCACAAGTATCATAGGTGATGGGAGCAGAATTAGGCCATTCGGCCCATCAAGTCTTCTCCGTCATTCAATCATGGCTGATCTATCTCTCCCTCCTAACCCCATTCACCCCATAACCTCCGACATCTGTACTAATCAAGTATCCATCTAACTCCCCCTTAAAAATATCCATTGACTTGGCCTCCACAGCCTTCTGTGGCAATGAATTCCACAGATCCACCACATTCATTCATAAGGTCTCCTGCAAAACCTCTGATACACATACTAATCACCCGTACTAATGCCCCTGTCCCACTTAGGAAACCTGAACGGAAACCTCTGGAGACTTTGCACGCCACCCAAGGTTTCCGTGTGGTTCCCGGAGGTTTTCGTCAGGTTCCTGGAAGTTTTTGTCACGTTCCCGGAGGTTTTGGTCAGGTCCCCGGAGGTTTTGGTCAGGTTCCCGGAGGTTTTGGTCAGGTCCCCGGAGGTTTTTGTCAGGTCCCCGGAGGTTTTGGTCAGGTCCCCGGAGGTTTTGGTCAGGTCCCCGGAGGTTTTGGTCAGGTCCCCGGAGGTTTTGGTCAGGTCCCCGGAGGTTTTGGTCAGGTCCCCGGAGGTTTTTTTAATTTTTTGCAAAATAATCGCCGGAAGATAAAAGAAGCAGAAACCACTTTCGACCATTAGGGAGACCGACAAAAACCTCCGGGAGCCGCACGGAAACCTTGGGTGGGGCGCAAAGTCTCCAGAGGTTTCCGTTCAGGCTTCCTAAGTGGGACAGGGGCATTGGATGTCCACCCATACATCTTCGGTGTAAACCAGCATCTGCAATCCACAAACATCTCGTCTCCCTTGCGGTGTTCAGCTTTTCTGACGTGACTTACATTTCGGATTTGTACAAGAAGCATCGCTCCAGAGGGATCTTCAGCACCCGCCCGTCGAAGCCCACGAACAAGGAGCGGTCGCTGTGCAGGATCTGCAGGTTGCGGATGGGCTCCCGTTGGCCAGGCGGCAGCAGCTGAAGCTCCTCCAGGTAGCAGCTCCCCAGGCTCTTGTTCTCCGGCGACAGGGTTTTCAGAATGGTGCCATGCTCTACGTACAGAAACAGAACGACAGGACTCGAAGGTTAAACTGGGTCTAGGTTCAGATCACAGAGTCTTAAACCCCCGTCCCACGGTGCGAGTTCATTCCAAGAGCTCTCCCCGAGTTTGCCCTGATTCGAACTTGGAGATTTACGGTAATGGCCGCTCGCCGGTACTCGGGGCACTCGTGGACATTTTTCAACGTGTTGAAAAATCTTCGCGAGTCTTCCCGTGCTTATCTGCCGTTAGCGAGTCTTCCTGAGTACCTGCCGTTAGCGTTACGAGCCGCTAAGAGACGTCCCCAAGCTCCGACGTACCCGCTACGTTCATTCTCCGTGCTTACCACGAGTTTTTTTTTTTTTTTAAACTCGGGAGATCTCTTGAATGAACTCGTACCATGGGACAGGACTATTACAGTGTGGAAACAAGCTCTTCGGCCCAATTTGCTCACACTGGCCAACATGTCCCAGCTACACTAGTCCCACCTGCCTGCGTTTGGCCCATAATAGACAATAGACAATATACAATAGGTGCAGAGGTAGGCCATTCGGCCCTTCGAGCCAGTATGGAGAGCAACTTACTCACATTAAAATTGGTTGGTGTATGAAATGAGCTGCTGGAGGACATCAGTGCATCGATAGGACAGGTTTAGAGGGATATCATTGCAAATTGTCCCGAGTGTGTGTAGGATAGTGTAAGTGTACGGGGATTGCTGGCCGGCATGGACTCGGTGGGCCGAAGGGCCTGGTTCCACGTTGTATCTCTGAGGTAAACTAAATTTGGTAGGACTAGTGGAGATGGGACATGTTGGGCGGTGCGGGCAAGTTGGGCTGAAGGGCCTGTTTCCACGCAGTGTGACGATAAGATTGTGATGCCATATTCACTGTTGATGCTGCGCATAAACAGGCCCTTCGGCCCACCAAGTCCACGCCGGCCAGCGATCCTGGTGCATGAACACGACCCTACACACACTAAGGAGAATTATACATTTATACCAAGCCAATTAACCTACAAATCTGTACATCTTTGGAGTGTGGGTGGAAACCGGAGCGCCCGGCGGAAACCCACGCAGGTCACGGGGAGAACGTACAAACTCCATAGGGACAGCACCATTAGTCAGGATCGGACCTGGGTCTCCGGCACTGGAGGGCAGCAACTCTACCACTGCGCCACTGTGCTGCCCAATATTTTAGTTGAACCAAGAGTGCCATTGTCCTAGGAACAACAGGGGGCGGAGTGGCTCTGACGTCACCGACCGGAGGACTGGTGACGGGATCTAGGGTGTGGGTGGGTGGGGCCAAAGATGTCCTGGTTGGGTTGCCACTAGGCCTGGCCAAGGTGGCCAATCGCACGTCACGGCGCCAGGCGGAAGAGGGCTTTGCCCGATCCAGATGCTTGCCCAATTTTCGGGGTTATGTCCGCGCCCGGGTGGTGTTAGAGAGGGACATATGTGTATAGTAGTCATTTAGTATATTTGTAAGGAGTGGAAAGGACCTGTCCCACTTGCATGCGATTGCATGCGTTTGGCGCAACCAAACGGAAGCGGAGTTCATGCTAAGTTCGCGGTAAGTACGCGCTAAGTTTGCGCGTGACATAATTCGCGTCATACTCACCAATCAACTGGGCAGGAGGTGGGCCAACTCAATTTAGGCGTCGTACGGCGTTGGGTGGTGACGTCATTGCGCAATGCCACACGCTAGGCGTACACCGTCAAGATGCTGCGTATGCCCTCAATGCGCCTGCGTTTTCGGACAGTGCGGGATTTTCGGAGCCCCGCGTGATGTCGGGACCAGCCCCGCACAACTCCATACGCCTCCATGCTTGGAAGTGGGACCGGCCCCGCGCGGCCCGTACGCCTCAAGCGACCACGTTTGGTCGCGCCAAACGCACGCAATCGCATGCAAGTGGGACAGGCCCTTAACACAGTGGTTTGAAAATATAGCGTCTGGATAATTTGGTGATTTTGTGCTGTAGTGGTGGGTGTGTTACCATGGTTTTGTTTTGTGTTGTGATGGTAATTACATTAATTATTTTGGTGCAACACACAAACAAACAAACAAACGCGCACCTGAGCCGCCTCCAGCAGATGAGGTGAGGCAGGTGAGACGAGGAAGGTGCCTGACCTACCTGTACCAATGTAGATCACGTGGTAGAGCGTGTCGCGGCCTTGCACGATGTCCACCACCAGCTTTGAGAAGCGCATGTTGTCGTGGGTCACCAGCGGGTCCACGGAGACGGGCTGCACCGCGTCGTTCATCAGGAAGAACCGCTGGGCGTCCTGGAGGCTGCGTTCCGTCAGGTTCTCGTTGGGTCCATTGTCACCCAGCGAGCCGCACTACAGTGAGCAAACACACACCGTTAAATACAGCTTACAATGGCCTGCTTTCCTTATCTCCAATACTTTCTTGCATATCTTTCACTCATTGTTCTTGCTTTATCTCTCCATATCACTGTTTATATCTCTCGTTTCCCTGATCCCTGACCAGTCTGAAGAAGGGTCTCGACCCGAAACGTCGCCTATCTCCTTCACTCCTTAGATGCTGCTGCACCCGCTGAGTTTCTCCAGCTTTTTGTGTAACCGTTAAATACTCATTAGTTCAGTTCAGTGTAAGTAAGTAAGTACGTTTATTGGCCAAGTATTCACATACAAGGAATTTGCCTTGGTGCTCCGCCCACAAGTAACAACATGACATACAGTGACAGTTACGAATGACTCAGAAAACACTAAACATTAATAATAATAAAACATTAATGATAAAACACCATTGATCAAGCATGTGAACCAACAAAATACCAGATCAAAGGAAGGCTACAGATGTAGGCATCTCTTGGCATTGAAAGCCATGGACCAAGTGCAAGATGATAATATGAAAATAGACAATAGGTGCAGGAGTAGGCCATTCGGCCCTTCAAGCCAGCACCACCATTCAATGTGATCATTCGGCCCTTCTCCCCATATCCCCTGACTCCGTTATCTTTAAGAGCCCTATCTAGCTCTCTCTTGAAAGTATCCAGAGAACTGAGGCAGAGAATTCCCCAGACTCTGTGAGAAAAAGTGTTTCCTTGTCTCCGTTCTAAATGGCTTACCCCTTATTCTTAAACTGTGGCCCTTGGTTCTGGACTCCCCCAAACATCGGGAACATGTTTCCTGCCTCTAGTGTGTCCAAACCCTTAACAACCTTATATGTTTCAATGAGATCCCCTCTCATCCTTCTAAACTCCAGAGTGTACAAGCCTAGACGCTCCATTCTCTCAGCTTATGACAGTCCCGCCATCCTGGGAATTAACCTTGTAATCCTACGCTGCACTACCTCAATAGCAAGAATGTCCTTCCAAATTAGGGTGAATGGGTGCTCATGGATCAGTGTAGACATAGTGGGCTCAATGGCCTGTTTCATGCCATGGCTCTTTAGTTTACTTTAAGCAGTGGTTCAAAACCTGGGGGTCGTGACCCCTATGGGGGTCATTTTGGGCTTTGCCAATTTGTTGCGCCCATGTTTAGGAACCTAACAAGGGTACACACCACAAACAGTATTTTGTTCTTGTATGCGTGTGCTGGTGCCAAAAAGGTTAAGAACCACTGCTCTGGAGATACAACGTGGAAACAGGCCCTTCGGCCTACCGAGTCCGCGCCGACCAGCGATCCTCGCACATTAACACTACCCTACGCAATAGGGACAACTTACCTTTATACAAAATAAAGCTGCACATCTTTGGAGTGTGGGAGGAAACCAAAGATCTCGGAGAAAACCCACGCAGGTCACGGGGAGAACGTACAAACTCCGTACAGACAGCACCCGTAGTCAGGATGGAACCCTGGTCTCCGGCGTTGTAAGGCAGTGACTCTACCGCCGCGCTTGCACCGAAGACCATGTCTGCCAACTGACCGCCCCCCCCCCCCCCTCAACTCGAATCGCCACTGACTCCCACGTTAAACGCTAAAAGGAGGAAGTGAAAGTTGGAGAAGGGACGAACTCAACATCCTTCAGAGTATGGGCGCCACGGTGGCGCAGCGGCAGAGTTGCTGCATTACTGCGCCAGAGACCCGGGTTCAATCCTGACTACGGGTGCTGGCTGTAGGGAGTGTGTGCGCTCTCCCCGTGATCACCGTGGGTTTTCTCCGGGTGCTCCGGCTACCTCCCACACTCCAAAAATGTACAAATTGGCTTTGATTAAATAGTAAATTGTCCCTATTTTGTAGGATAGTGCTGGTGTACGGGGTGATCGCCGGTCGGCGCGGACTTGGTTCAGCCGGAATGCCTGTTTCCACGCTGTATCTCTAAACTAAACTATAACATTAGTACCTCCACCAATGTAAAGCACTTTGGCCAACGAGAGTTGCTTTGTACAACTGAACTGTATACAAAATGAATCTCACTGTACCTCAGTACATGCGACAAATAACAAACCACTGAACCATTGGAATACCTGGAAGTTGGGAATGGGGTTCGAGACAGGCAGCCAAGCTGACCGAGGGTTCTCCTGATATCGGAAGGGCCCGTTGAAGGACTGGGTGATGGCGCTGAGATTGTAGGCACAGATTGCAGAGGCCGCGATGCTATTCCTGTGGAGAGGAGCAGATAGGTGTGAGTTGAAGGGTGGACGTTAAGGCCAGCATGGCACGCAAACTTTTTCATCTCTTTCATCGCCCCTCATGGTCCAACCACTGCCAGGAACAGCCCCCGCCAGTACAGCCCCGTGGGGCCGAAGGGCCTGTTTCTCAGCTGTATCAGTAAACTTAAGTTAACACATCAATACTTAGATGCATAGACAATAGGTGCAGGAGTCGGCCATTCGGCCCTTCGAGCCAGCACCGCCATTCAATGTGATCATGGCTGATCATCCCCAATCAGTACCCCGTTCCTGCCTACTCCCAATACAATACAATACAATTTATTTGTCACATTGCACATAAAGTGCAAGTGAAATGAATTTGTCAGCAGCATACAATAATAAAGAACACACAAATACACAATAAAAATGTGACATAAGCATCCGCCACAGCATTCGTCACTGTGGTGGAAGGCACAAACATTTGCCAGTCATCCTCCACTTTCCCCCGTGGTCGGGACCTCAACCCTCTGCAGCCATCGCTGCAGGCGTCCGGCCAAGGTAAAGTCCCGCTATCTTTAAGAGCCCTATCTAATAATCGTTAAGGTTAAGTTAAAATTAAGGTATGAGAAGGGGCAAGATCTCTCCTTAGGGCAGGGAAGGTTAAGAATAAGTGAACTAATCAATCAATCAATTAATTAAGTACAAATCAATTAATTAATTGATTCCTGAGTATTGAATGATTGATATTTTATTATCACATGTGGCATGTGTCACGGTGAAAATCTTTGTTTTGCATATCATACATGACGTATGCAAGGAGCGGTCACGTACAGGGCGGCGCAAGGGCGGCACAGTAGCGCAGCGGTAGGGGCCTGTCCATTTGGCCGTCATTTACGCGACAGGCCAGTAGTGACTGACGCGCGACAGTCGTGCTCTTCATCATTCGTCCGCACAGCCGTCTGGAGCGCGTGACGTCATTTGAAGATAGACACAAAATGCTGGAGTAACTCAGCGGGACCGGCAGCATCTCTCGAGGGAAGGAATGGGTGATGTGTCACCCATTGCTTCTGTCCAGAGATGCTGCCAGTCCCGCTGAGTTACTCCAGCATTTTGTGTCTATCTTCCATCGTCTTGGCCCCGCTCTGGAAGTAGGAGTGGGGGCGGATCCGGATCCGCAACGGCCGTGAGCCCCAGGCCGAGCTTCTGCTGCTGTTGGAGGTGAGATGTTGTGTCGTGCCAGGGTCTTGGGCCTATCCCACTTTGGCCGTCAGTTAAGCGACAGGCCGGTGGTGCGCGAAGATATCGTGCAGGCCGAAGTCCACACTCCTCCACACCACTCCATGCGCTCGTCCCGTGCTACCCACGCGCTACCCACACGCTATCAGGTGGCGTAAATGGCGCGGGAATGACGGCCAAGTGAGACAGGCCCTGTAGTTAGGTATGTTACAACACTTACCTTCAGCGGCGCTGCAGTTCTGTCACTGGCCGTGTGCGCAACTTTGTTGCCTTTGAGGTGAGGGGGGGGGGGTTAAGATGTGGTTTTCCCCTTGCCTTCCGGATTTATATTTTCTCGGAGTGCAAGCTTTTTCTGGAGATTCGTTCTGACTGTGACATTTTTAGTTTTGTATGTGACATTTTTTTTAAATCGCCCGACTATTTCAGCGCTGGAGTAAAATAAAAATTATCTTCTAATGCCGTGAACGCCGACAACGGGGACGGATTTTACATAGGGGAAGGAAAGCTGTTTATTTTTTCATATAAACCTGCTTGTTTAGTTGACCTTAATCAACATTTCATGTTGCGAAACGATGATTTAGTCCCCATACGAACCGGCAGTATTTTTCCTGCCGATATGGGGTTTAAATTGACCGCAACCGCAACGTTCCAATCCATCGCGTTCCATTAATCCCACTCGCAAGATGATTTAAATGGCCATTAATTTACGGGCATTAAACTCTAAATTCCTTCAATTTGGCCTATAGGTTCATAACAATGAGATTTAAAAATCACGTTATATTGTGAATTCTTGTGTGAATGTTATTTGGACCCTTAGGCTTTTTAAAAAATGGTAATATTTTCTTAACAAATGGATAGATGTATAAATTTTGGAATGAAATTTTTGGAATTTTTACAAAACTATTTAACACAAAATTGAACCCCAATACAGAACTGATTATCTTTGGATCAATGAAAGGGGGAAGTAAACTAACAATATTCCAAGAAGCTTTTCTTAATTACGGTCTAATAACAGCAAAAAAGCTTACACTCAAATTTTGGAAAAACGCTA
Source organism: Raja brachyura (assembly GCA_963514005.1). Next base: position 6,682,269 of record OY740787.1, on the reverse strand, counting down.
CCACGGCAACATTCAAAATGTGGATGTCAAACATGTCTGAAACGCTACATCTTGAAGAAATGAGATTTCTCCTTCTAGGCAAAGTAGATAATTCTTAAAAACTTGGTCTCCTTTGATCAACTTTTTGCAAGCATATGGTTCAACATAACATAACCTTAGAAATTAAATGGTTTAGAAGCGGGTGACGGATGGGCAAAAATACGAAATAGATAGATCTCTCCTAATCTCTCTTTTCTTTACTTTCTCCTTCTCTTTCAATCTCTTCAGCTTCTCATTTCTGTCCTTTATTTCTTTTGCTATCTGTTTCTACTCGCTTGTCTATCTATTCCGACACTCTTTATTTCTTTTTTCTCTCACTGTTCTTTTATTATTAAGTCAAAAGTACGAAGTTGTACAAGAATGGAAATATGTATGTATGTATTAGGTACTCAAGTTCCACACTATTGTACTTACTTCTAACAAAAATAAACAACAACAAAAAAAGAAATAGATAGATGTTTAGATCTAGTAATTGAATTTTGTAATTAGCTACAATTAGAAACATAGAAATTAGGTGCAGGAGTAGGCCATTCGGCTCTTCGAGCCTGCACCCCCATTCAATATGATCATGGCTGATCATCCAACTCAGTATCCCGTACCTGCCTTCTCTCCATACCCTCTGATCCCCTTAGCCACAAGGGCCACATCTAACTCCCTCTTAAATATAGCCAATGAACTGGCCTCAACTACCCTCTGTGGCAGAGAGTTCCAGAGACCCACCACTCTCTGTGTGAAAAAAGTCCTTCTCATCTCGGTCCTAAAGGATTTCCCCCTTATCCTTAAGCTGTGACCCCTTGTCCTGGACCTCCCCAACATCGGGAACAATCTTCCTGCATCTAGCCTGTCCAACCCCTTAAGAAGTATGTACGTTTCTATAAGATCCCCTCTCAATCTCCTAAATTCTAGAGAGTATAAACCGAGTCTATGCAGTCTTTGTTCATAAGACAGTCCTGACATCCCAGGAATCAGTCTGGTGAACCTTCTCTGCACTGCCTCTATGGCAATAATGTCCTTCCTCAGATTTGGAGACCAGAACTGTACGCAATTGGGTAACTAACTAATTATAAGCTTTAATTTCAGGTCATCCAAGTAAGATTGTTTTCATATTTGTTTCAGAATGCTTCAATCTAAAGCACATTCATTCTCATGACTCTTATAATAGAGGAAGTCGGAGCTCGGAGGTGTGTGTGTTAGTGCTCTTGTGGAAATCACACAATTTTGGTGTTTCAAACATCTTTGGGATGTCGGTGGAGGTGCAGCAATACTTATAAACATCTTGTGTATCGCTGCAACTCTGCAGAGATTTATTTGAAGACGTTTCTGCGTGTTTTTGGGCTGTGTGCAGTGTGATCTCTACACTGCGTAGCTCCCACTACTGTCGCTGGCAGCCTGCCTAAAACTCTATCGACCCAAAAAATAGGAGAGAACAACGTTTCTGGACTTTACACCTGTGTCCAGAACAACCCTCCTTACCGCCTCATCATTACTGACCGGGCTGATCAGGTTTTGTGTGGTGTGGGAGGATTTCTACACCGTCTCGACTTTTTGCGGCCTTGAAATCGGGAGCTGATGAAGCCTCCTTTTTCTCGGCAAGAATAGCGGAGATAAGGGGATTCGAGCTGCGGACAGACGGAGCTGAGCAGTCAAAATGTCACCAAAAAAGAACGAGGAAATTGAGGATATGAAGAAGGCGCTTGATTTTCTGTCTGAGCAGATTGGTACTGTCTCTATGCAGCAGAAAATGATCATTAATTTGATGAGTGAAATTAAAGAACTGATGAAACAAAACGAGGAGAAGGATAAGAGGATCGCCAGCCTAGAATGCCGTGTAACATACCTGGAGCAGTACACCCGCATGATCGACATTATTGTTAGCGGACTGGAGACCAGGCCCTGGTCTTACGCCAGGGCGGTAACAGCAACGCCCAATGGGGAGTCCACCACTCCAGACATGGAGCAACAGGTAACTGCTTTCTTTCACAGCAAAGGCATATCCATATCCAACACAGACACTGAAGCATGTCATCCTTTACCTCGAAAAAGCCAAAGTGTCAAACCAGCCAAATTAATTCGTTTTACGAACAGAAAACACAAAAATGCATTGCTCAGACAAGGGAAAAAGCTCAAGGGATCTGATGTTTATGTGAATGAGCACCTTACAAAAAAAAACAAAATCAGATATAGCCAGAAGCGCACGCATCCTAAGTAAGCAGAAAAAAATCCAGTCAACCTGGACAACATAGAAACATAGAAAAATAGGTGCAGGAATAAGCCATTCGGCCCTTCGAGCCTGCACCGCCATTCAATATGATCATGGCTGATCATCCAACTCAGTATCCCGTACCTGCCTTCTCTCCATACCCCCTGATCCCTTTAGCCACAAGAGTCACATCCAACTCCCTCTTGAATATAGCCAATGAACTGGCCTCAATGACCTTCTGTGGCAGAGAATTCCAGAGACTCACCACTCCCTGTGTAAAGAATGTTTTCCTCATCTCGGTCCTAAAGGAATTCCCCCTTATCCTTAGACTGTGACCCCTTGTTCTGGACTCCCCCAACATCGGGAACAATCTTCCTGCATCTAGCTTGTCCAACCCCTTAAGAATTTTGTAAGTTTCTATAGGGTTGGACAAGCTAGATGCAGGGAGATTGTTCCCGATGTTGGGGGAGTCCAGAACAAGGGGTCACAACAAACTGTAAGGTGTTCATAAAGCTAAACGGGTCACCAGAGGAGGCTAAAGTGCTGACCATAAGATACATCGAGGAGCTGGACAAGTACCAGTGACTCCAGAACAGTGACTGTGTCCATCAGTGTGACTGACTTGAACTATTATGACCATGGACTCTTGTGAAGAGCTCGACTGTTTAAACTTGACAACAGCTGGAAATGAAAGGGACAATGATGACTGTGACGGTGGGAACTTTAAATCATTTAAATCCACTGATCATAATATGCATTGGATAAATTATCATTAAATTTAAACAAAACCAAACTTATGCTGTTTGGAAAAGGCAAAACAAATACACATGTAAAAGTAATGATAAATAATGTTGAAATAGAAAGAGTGTATGAAAATAAATGTCTGGGTGTGATTCTTGATCACAAAATCTGCTGGAAACCCCATCTAAACCATGTGAGAGCAAAACGTAGCACGTTGTATTGGAGTGATGGGGAGAGCAAGGCATGTTTTGAATGAGAGAGCACTGTATATTCTGTACAGCTCACTTGTGTTACCGTATTTAGATTACTGTGTGGAGGTATGGGGGCAACACCTACAAAACCACCTTACAATCACTAAGCACACTACAAAAAAGAGCTATTCGTATAGTGAACAATGTAGGATATCATGACCACACCAATATACTGTATTTAAAATTACACACCTTAAAGATTAAGGATCTGGTAGAATTTAAGACTGCACCAATAATTTATAAAGCAAAAAAATAAACTGCTACCTGTAAACATTCAAAAACTGTTCATAGACAGAGAGAGGGGGGTTAGAACTTTAGTGGGAAACTAAACTTGAAACAGCATTAAGCTCGGACCCATTTAAAAAGTATCTGTATTTCCATTTGTGGGGTGGCTTTGTGGAATGGTCTTGACAAAACGATTAAACAAAGTATGAATATAGCGCAACTTAAAAAAATGTACAAAAGATATATCCTTGAAAAGTACCGTAACGAGGAAGGAGAATGTAAATCTTGCAGATGTTAATGGTGCTTTTGTTCTTTTGTTCTTATCTTTTTTTAACATATAACCATATAACAATTACAGCACGGAAACAGGCCCTCTCGGCCCTTCCAGTCCGTGCCGAACATTTATTTTCCCCTAGTCCCATCTACCTGCACTCAGACCATACCCCTCCATTCCCTTCCCGTCCATATACCCATCCACTTTACTTTTAAACGTTAAAATCGATCCTGCCTCCACCACTTCTGCAGGAAGCTCATTCCACACAGCCACCTCTCTCTGAGTAAAGAAGTTCCCCCTCATGTTACCCCTAAACTTCTGTCCCCTAATTCTGTCATGCCCTCTTGTTTGAATCTTCCCTACCCTCAATGGGAAAAGCTTATCCACGTCTATCCCTTTCATCATTTTAAAGACCTCAATCAAGTCCCCCCTTAACCTTCTGCGCTCCAAAGAATAAAGACCTAACTTGTTCAACCTTTCTCTGTAACTTAGTTGCTGGAACCCAGGCAACATTCTAGTAAATCTCCTCTGTACTTTCTCTATTTTGTTGACAAAACGTTTTTTTGTTTTTTTTAATTAATAGCTTGATTGGAGTAGTTTTATTTGAATGATCTGTTTAGTTTATTTTATTGAATGTTGCATTTGTTAATGGTGAAGAATGGGGTCGGACTTGACAAGCATAGGCTTCTTCCTATCCCTTTTCAAACGAGTCTAACGTGTATTATGTTGAAATTGGCTTTTGATTTTTTAATTTATGTATGTACATATATGTTATGTATATGTGTATGTGTGTATATGTGTATATGTATGTACATATATATGTACATGTATATGTATGAATGTGTGTATGTGTTTTTATGTGTATATATATGTATATATATAATTTTCCTTTTATTTATTCATTTTCATTTTTTCTTTTCTCTTTTTTTAACCGTTCGAGATAAAGATAAGATAAAATCTATAACAACTGAAAATTTATTTCAGTTCTCTTAATTTTTAAGAAAGTTATGGGCTTTTGACTGTCCTCGATCACAACTTTTGAGTTAAGTCAATGGAAAAGCAATGGGGAACAAGATGCCAATTTCCGAGTATGAAAATGGCCATAACTTTTTTAATACTTAAGATATGAAAGTGAATTAAGTGTCAAATTAAACTTCTTTGTATGCTTTATCTGATGGGATAAATTGCAGACTTGATTTTTTTAAATCTCAAAATGTTGCAACATTGCTACTGTAGTGTTGCTCTCGCACTGCACCTGAGACCCGGGTTCGATCCTGACTGCGGGTTCTGTCTGTATGGAGTTTGTATGTTCTCCCTGAGGCCTGCATGGGTTTTCCCCCGGGATCTCCGGTTTCCTCCTATACTCCAACGACGTACAGGTTTGTAAGTTTATCGTTTTGGTATAAAATGTAACGTTGTCCCCAGTGTGTGTCAGGTAGTGTTAATGTGCGTAGATCGCTGGTCAGTGTGGACTTGGTGGGCCGAAGGGCCTGTTTCTGCTCTCTCTACTCAAACCACCTAAAAACTCAACGGGACTTTCTCTGCAGCATCTCTGGAGAGAAGGAATGGGCGACGTTTCGGGTCGAGACCCTTCTTCCCATTATTTATGGGTTCCCCACACCCCCGACTCCTGCCCCCAAACCACGTATTCCTTTCACTGCCCAATTCCCCCACCCCGTCCCCTGAACTTGAACACCAAGGATCAAATCATGATCGGGTAGATGTATACGATCTCTTACCCAGAGTTGGGGAATCAAGACCCAGAGGACATAGGTTTTAAAGTGAGGCGGGATAGGATTAGAGGGTGTGAGCTATAGGGAGAAGTTGAGTAGGCTGGGTCTCTATTCCATGGAGCACAGGAGGATGAGGGGAGATCCTATAGATGTGTACAAAATCATGAGAGAAATAGATGCTCAGTGTTTTACCAAGAGTAGGGGAATCGAGGACCAGAGGACATAGGTTCAATGTGAAGGGGGAAAAGATTTAATAGGAATCAGAGGGGTAACTTTTTCACACAAAGGGTGGTGGGTGTGTGGAACGAGCTGCCAGAGGAGGTAGTTGAGGCTGGGACTATCCCAACGTTTAAGAAACAGTTGGACAGGTACATGGATAGGACAGGTTTGGAGGGTTATGGACCAAGCGCAGGCAAATGGGACTAGGGTAGCTGGGACACTGTTGGCCGGTGTGGGCGAGTTGGGCCGAAGGGCCTGTTTCCACACTGTATCACTCTATTACTCTATTTAATAAGAATCCGGGGGGTGACTTATTTTCACGCAGAGGGTGGTGGTGGGTGCGCGGAGCGAGCTGCAGGAGGAGGTAGTTGAGGCAGGGACTACCGCAACGTTTAAGAAGACAGGTTTGGAGGGATACGGGCCAAACGCAGGAACGTGGGACTAGTGTAGATGGGGCATGTTGGTCAGCGTGGGCAAGTTGGGCCGAAGCGCCTGTTTCCATGCTGTCTTACTCCATGGCTCTACGATCGACCTTGCCCTCTCAACGCCATTCTCCTGCTTTCTCCCAGTAACCTTTAACACCATTACCAATAAATTTGGCCGGCATGGGCAAGTTGGGCCGAAGGGTCTGTTTCCACACTGTAAAGGGCCTGTCCCACTTATGTGTCCTTGGCATGCAAATGACGTGACCTCATGGTCATGTTGAGGCGCACAGTTATCGTATGGCCGCGAGGGCCACTGAGATGCGCGGAGGGGTATGTAGTTGTGCGCGACATCTTTGTAGCAAACAAAAGCTTTGCACGCCAATGGCCTGCCGCGTAACTGACGGCCAAAGTGGGACAGGCCCAAGATCCTGGCTGAACGTAACGTCTCACCTCCAACTGCAGCAGAAGCAGGCAAATGATCGCCGAGCTCGGCCTGGGACACAGCCATTGCGGTCCAGATCCACCCTCCACTTCTACTCCCATAGCGGGGCCAAGAAAATTGAAGATAGACAAAATGCTGGAGTAACTCAGCGGGACCGGCAACATCTCTGGAGAGAAGGAATGGGTGACGTTTCGGGTCAAGACCCTTCCTTCAGACTGAAGAAGAGTCTCGATACGAAACGTCATCCATTCCTTCTCTCCAGAGATGCTGCCGGTCCCGCTGAGTTACTCCAGCATTTTGTGTCCATCTTCAAATGACGTCACGCGCTCCAGACGGCTGTGCGGTCGAATGAAATTGCGCGCGACCTTCGTGGGACCGTCGCAGCTCAACGCGACCGCGAGGTGACATAATTAGCGTGCCAAGGACACACAAGTGGGACAGGCCCTGATGACTCTATGACTCTGTGACTATGACCAGCCAATGCTTTATTGTCCTGTTTGTTCAGGATAATTGATGAGGATTTGGATTCATGTCACCATCCTTACAAACGAACCAGCGTGAAGTAGACAGACAACCACAGAGGAATGAATCCTCAATGGAGGAGAAACCAATTAATCACTAGGGACAGTGTTTAAAAATACTATCAAATGATGGTTGTTTGGAAGATGGCTGATGTCATATTAATCCATACACAGTATCTCAAGGACTGAACAGAGCTGTCAAGACTGATTACTAAAGAACAAGGGAAAACATGCAATTAAAATATGTGCAGGAAGGAACTGCAGATGTTGGTTTATATCAAAGACGGACACAAAGTTTTGGAGTATACTCAGCAGGTCAGGCAGCACGCACCCCTGGAGAAGAAGGATGGGTCTATATATGTAAACAATGCAACAATCCCATGTAATAAAAGGAAAGTGTAGATGCTGGTTTATACCAAAGATAGACACAAAATGCTGGAGTAACTCAACAGGACAGGCAGCATCTCTGGAGAAAATGGACGGGTGACGTTTCGGGTCTTTAGAAGGATCCCGACCTGAAACGTCACCCACTCCTTCTCTCCAGAGTCGTTTCAGACTGAAGAAGGGTTCGACCCGAGGCATCGCCCATCCTCTTTCTCCAAGTTGTCAAGCTGAAGAGGGTGCAGAGAAGATGTTGCCTGATCTCGAGGATCTGAGCTGTAGGGAGAGGTTGAGTAGGCTGGGATTCTATTCCTTGGAGCGCAGGAGGATGATCTTATAGAGGTGTATAAAATCGGGAGAGGAATAGATCGGGTAGAGTCTCTTGCCCAGAGTAGGGGGATCGAATGTGGGTGCCTGTTTCCACGCTGTATCACTCTCTGACTGTATGACTCCAGACATGCTGCCTGGCCCGTTGAGTTACTCCAGCACTTTGTGTCCATTTTCAATTCATATACGTCTTTGATGTCGTTTAGTTTAGTTTAGAGATACAGCGCAGGAACGGACCCTTCGGCCCACCGGGTCCACGCCAACCAGCAATCCCCGCACATTAACACTATTTCACACATACACTAGGGACAATTATTTACACATACGCCAAGCCAATTAACCTACAAACGTGTACGTCTTTGGAGTGTGGGAGGAAACCGAAGATCTCGGAGAAAACCCACGCAGGTCACGGGGAGAACGTACAAACTCCGTACAGACAGCACCCGTAGTCGGGATAGAACCCGGGCCTCTGGCGCTGCAAGTGCTGCATGGCAGCAACTCCACCGCTGCGCCACCGTGCTGCCCAACCATGTTGCAATCCTGGGTAAATCTGCCCGTTTTAGACACATTCATACATCTCATTCTTAAACATTTGTTCCATGAATCGTAGAGGGAAACAGGCCCTTCGGCCCAACCCGTCCATTCCGACCAAAATGCCCCATCTACACTAGTTCCATTTGCCTGCGTTTGGCCCAAATCGATCTAAACCTGTCCTATCAGGTCCAAGGTTACTTCATCAGGGAAAGAGAAATGTTTTTTAAAAAAAGCAAACTGCTGGAGGAAATGTATGGGTCAGAGTTCTTCCTGTGACTGCGTGGGTTTCCTCTGGGTGCTCTGGATTCCTCCCACACTCCAGAAGGCATGTGTGTTTCTAAGTTAACTGGCGCTATGTAAATTGCCCCTAGTGTGTGGTTAGTGGATAAGAAAGCTGGATAACATAGAACTAGTGTGAACGGGTGATCGATGGTCGGCATGGACTTGGTGGAGCTAAGGGCCTGTTATCAGACTGCATCTCCAAACTAAATCAAACTTAATTGCCCCAAGTGTGTAGAGAGTGTGATGCAAAAGTGGTTTAACATAGAACTAGTGTTATAGAGTCATAGAGTGATACAGCTTGGAAACAGGCCCTTCGGCCCCACCTGCCCACACCGGCTAACTTGTCCCATCTACACTCGTCCCACCTGCACGCGTTTGGTCCATATCCATCCAAACCTGTCCTATCCATGTACCCGTCTAACTGTTTCTTAAAAGTTGGGATAGTCCCAGCCTCAACCACCTCCTCTGGCAGCTCGTTCCATACACCCACCACCCTTTGTGTGAAAATGTCACCCCTCAGATTCCTATTACATTTTTTCCCCTTCACCTTAAACCTACTGTATTTCAGAAGGAACTGCAGATGCTGGAGAATCGAAGGCAGACAAAAGTGCTGGAGAAACTGGAGAAGTCTGAAGAAAGGTTTCGGCCCGAAACGTTGCCTATTTCCTTCGCTCCATAGATGCTGCTGCACCCGCTGAGTTTCTCCAGCAATTTTGTCTACCTACTATATTTCCTCAGGTCCTCGATTCACCAACTCTGGACAAGAGACTCTCTACCCGATCTATTCCCCTCATGATTTTATACACCTCTATAAGATCACCCCTCATCCTCCTGCGCTCCAAGGAATGGGTGATTGATGGTCAACATGGACACGATGGGCCGAAGGGCCCGTTTCCAGGCAGCATCCCTGAACTAAACTAAACAAAATGTGAACTTTATTCCAGAAATACATAAATCAAACTACTGTCCTGTCTGCCTTTTGGCAGTGGAGAATGAACAGAGAAAATGTGAGTTTCATTTTGTTAATCGAACAGGGTGACCTCCACTCCTCACCTCCCACTTCCTGCTAATCCCATGAACTCTGGATTGGGGTTCAAAGGGCAACGGTTAATCCTAAATAGTGTAAATTGATACCTTTGTGTGACATTTGTGTGCAGAGTAAGGAACGAGCCTTCAAATCTAATCAGCCACCCTTTACAACATTCAACATATTTGATAGGCTCAAAATGCTGGGGTAACTCAGCGGGTCAGGCAGCATCTCTGGAGAGAAGGAATGGGTGACGTTTCAGGTCGGGATCCTTCTTCAGTCCCGAAACGTCACCCGTCCATTTCCTCCAGAGATGCTGCCTATCCTGTGGAGTTACTCCAGCATTTTGTGTCTATCTTTGGTATAAACCAGCATCTACAGTTTCCTGTTATTACATGGGATCGTTGCATTGTTTACATATATATAGACTATTGATTGAATGGTTGATTGAAAGATACAGCTCGGAAACAGGCCCTTCGGCCCACCGAGGGACCACCGGTCGCCTGTTCACACTAGTTCCACGTCATCCCACTTTCATTACACACTAGGGGACAAGTCTAGGGGACTAGGGGAGTGGCCAATCAACCTTCGAACCTGCATGTCTTTGGGATGTTGGAAAAAATCGGAGCACCTGGAGGAAACCCATGCAGTCACAGCAGGAACTTTGTAGAGACATAGGGTTTCCAACTGTCCCGTATTAGCCGGGACATCCCGTATATTGGGCTACATTGGTTTGTCCCGTACGGGACTGTCCTTGTCCCGTATTTGACTGCTACTACTCGGGTCGAGGGGACTGTCGGGTCGGAGCGCCGCGTCCGGCCCCGCCTCACCCATCCCGATGTAGTGCAGCCCATGGAGTGCAGCAGCAGCAGCAGCGCCTCTCCCGTGGCCCCGTTGGTCGGCGGCCCGGCCAGCTGTCCGACCTTCGGACCTTCGCTTACCACCGACACCACGACCACCCCTCATTCTCATGGCCGATCATCGGTTCATGAGTTGGATGGGGCCCGGGCCAAAAGTCCTCAGCTGGCCCGCCGGCTGGGCTTTGTGTGCAGTCCAGCACCCGAGCCAACTCATCATTCACCCAGCCAAGGCCGAGTCGGTCAACGAATTGCCGGTGGGAATTTGTCCCTCATTTTGACCTTTTGTCCCTTATTTGGAAGTGAGAAAGTTGGCAACCGTATACAGACATGTCAGGATCGAACCCTCGTTTCTGGCGCTGCAAAGCAGCAACTCTACCGCTGCGCCCCTGTGCCAGTCCTAAGTGATGGCACAAACACAGTCCAAACAGGGCGACACATCTCATGAAACCCTACCCCGACAATCACCACTCCGTCAGCGTCTCATTATCTATTTAATTTGTACACATCTATAAGATCACCCCTCATCCTCCTGCGCTCCAAGGAATAAAGTCCCAGCCCTGCCCAACCTCTCCCTGTAGCTCTGGCCCAGCAACTCCTGGCAACATCCTCATAAATCTTCTCCGCACTCAAGAAGCGGATGACATAGGTTTAAGGTGGGGGAGGAAAGATTTAATGGGAACTTGAGGAGCAACTTTTTTTACACAAAGGGTGGTGGAAGGAGCTGCCATAGGAGATAGTGGAGACAGGGACTATCACAACATTTAAGAAACATTTAGACAGGTGCAGGGATAGGACAGGTTTGGAGGGATTTGGGCCAAATGCGGGCAAGTGGGACTAGTGTAGATGGGGCATGTTGGCCGCAGTAGGGCAAGTTTGGCTGAAGGGTCTATTTCCACGCTTTATGACTCGATGACAGTCCAAAATATCTTTTTAAGAGATGTTAAAGTCTTTGAAGAAATTGTTCAATTTCTTATCGTGTTCTGCCACTTCCACGCTGAGCTCTGCGGGCGGTACGGTGGCGCAGTGGAAGAGTTGTGCTGTCTGCACGGAGTTATACACAGTAGACAACAGGTGCAGGAGTGGGCCATTCGGCCCTTCAAGCCAGCATCGCCATTCAATGTGATCGTGGCTGATCATCCCCAATCAGTACCCCGTCCCTGCCTTCTCCCCATATCCCCTGACTCCGCTATCTTTAAGAGCCCTATCTAGCTCTCTCTTGAAAGTATCCAGATAGTTTGTGCTTTCTGCCCGTGACCTGCGTGGGTTGTCTCCGGGTGCTCTGGCTTCCTCCCACACTCCAAAGATGTGCAGTTCCGTAGGCTAATTGGTTTTGGTTAAAAATTGTAATGTGTACCTCTTGTGTGTTGGGTAGTGGGAGTGTGTGGGGACTGCTGGGGCAGCACGGACTAGGTGGGCCGAAGGGCCTATTTCTGCGCTGCATCCCTAAACTGAACTCAAACTATAATTGGGACACACAGGCTCCTTCGTGTTGATTTGGTCGCCTTCCCAGTGCGGTCGGGACAATATTCCTCTCACGCAAGTTGTGGGCTCTTACATCATGTTCGGCGCAGTCAGAGGGACAAGTAACAGCAGTTCCTCGCAAACCACTGCGAACGAGAGCCATCGGGGTTGACTGCCAAGGAGGCTGCTGGCTTGCGTTCAAACTCGTATAATCCCTCCGTTTCCACTTGCCACGGATTAGTTTGAGAGAAGCAGGAAACACACTTGCAGTCTTTGCCGGCTTTCAGAGTCAAAGAGCTTCATTCACCGAGTCAAACAAGATGCATAAAACAGCTCTTTCTGCTCGGAACTTGCAAGATGCAGTAAGAGGTTTGGCCCGAGGGCTGCACGGTGGCACAGCAGTAGAGCTGCTGCCTCACGGCACTTCAGCGCCAGAGACCCCGGTTCAATCCCGACTACGGGTGCTGCCTGTACGGAGTTTGCACGTTCTAGCCGTGACCTGAGTGGGTTTTCTCCGAGATCTTCGGTTTCCTCCCACACTCCAAATACGGACATGTTTCTAGGTTAATTGGCTTGGTGTACGAGCAAATTGTCCCTAGTGTTTGCAGGGCGGTGTTAATGTGCTGCCTGTACGGAGTTTGCACGTTCTCCCCCTGACCGAGTGGGTTTTCTCCGAGATCTACGGTTTCCTCCCACATTCCAAAGACATGCAGGTTTGTAGGTAAATTGGCTTGATATAAGTGTAAATTGTCCCAAGTGCGTGTAGGGTGGTGTTAATGTGCGGGGATCATTGGTCGGCGCAGACTCGGTGGGCCGAAGGGCCTGTTTCCGCGTTGTATCTATAAACTAAACTATACTAAGCTAAACTAAACTAAGATTTGTTCTGGCCAATTCCTATCTCCACTTCCCTCACCTTCAGTCTGAAGAAGGGTCCCAACCCATAGACATAGAAACATAGAAAACAGGTGCAGGAGGAGGCCATTCGGACCTTTGAGCCAGTCAATAACCCGTGCCTGTCTTCTCCCCATTTCCCTTGACTCCACTAGCCCCTAGAGCTCTATCTAACTCTCTCTTAAATCCATCCAGAGACTTGGCAGGGAATTCTGTGGCAGGGAATTCCATAAATTCACAACTCTCTGGGTGAAAATGTTTTTTTCTCACCTCAGTCTTAAATGGCCTCCCCTTTATTCTAAGACTGTGGCCCCTGGTTCTGGACTCGCCCAACATTGGGAACATTTTTCCTGCATCTAGCTTGTCCTGTCCTTTTATGATTTTATATGTTTCTATAAGATTCCCCCTCATCCTTCTAAACTCCAGTGAATACAAGCCTGGTCTTTTCAATATTTCCTCATATGACAGTCCTGCCATCCCAGGGATCAATCTCGTGAACCTACGCTGCACTGCCTCAATCACAAGGATGTCCTTCCTCAAATTAGGAGACCAAACCTGTACACAATACTCCAGATGTGGTCTCACCAGAGCCCTATACAACGGCCGAAGACCCGAAACGTCACCCATCCTTTTCCCCCGAAAGAGGCTGCCTGACGCTCTGAGTTACTCCAGCACGCAGGTGGACCCTGCGTTGGGGTACCGACCGCCGTGGGGCTGAGAGAGGGAGGGAGGGGATACTTTGCAACCCTGTTGGTGTCCTTTATGTGGTAACCCTTTGCATACCTTGTGTATGCAAAACAAAGAATATATGACCTGTCACATGTGACAATAAAGAAACATAGAAACATAGAAAAATAGGTGCAGGAGTAGGCCATTCGGCCCTTCGAGCCTGCACCGCCATTCAATGTGATCATGGCTGATCATCCAACTCAGTATCCCGTACCTGCCTTCTCTCCATACCCCCTGATCCCTTTAGCCACAAGTGCCACATCTAACGCCCTCTTAAATATAGCCAATGAACTGGCCTCAACTACCTTCTGTCGCAGAGAATTCCAGAGACTCACCACTCTCTGTGTAAAGAATGTTTTCCTCATCTCAGTCCTAAAGGAATTCCCCCTTATCCTTAGACTGTGACCCCTTGTTCTGGACTCCCCCAACATCGGGAACAATCTTCCAGCATCTAGCTTGTCCAACCCCTTAAGAATTTTGTAAGTTTCTATAAGATCCCCCCTCAATCTTCTAAATTCCAGCGAGTACAAGCCGAGTCTATCCAATCTTTCCTCATATGAAAGTCCTGACATCCCAGGAATCAGTCTGGTGAATCTTCTCTCTACCCCCTCTATGGCAAGGATGTCTTTCCTCAGCTTTGGAGACCAAAACTGTATGCAATACTCCAGGTGGCCTCACCAAAACCCTGTACAACTGCAGTAGAACCTCCCTGCTCCTATACTCAATCCTTTCGCTATGAATGGTAACATACCATTTGCTTTCTTCACTGCCTGCTGCACCTGCATGCCTACTTTCAATGACTGGTGTACCATGACACCCAGGTCTCGTTGCATCTCCCCTTTTCCTAATCTGCCACCATTCAGATAATAGTCTACCCTCATGTTTTTACCACCAAAGTGGATAACCTCACATTTATCCACATTATACTGCATCTGCCATGCATCTGCCCATTCACTCAGCCTATCCAAATCACCCTGCAGCCTCCAAGCATCCTCCTCACACCTAACTATACCCCCCAGCTTGCTGTCATCTGCAAATTTGGAGATGTTGCATTGAATTCCCTCGTCCAAATCATTAATATATATTGTAAATAGCTGGGGTCCCAGCACTGAGCCTTGCGGCACCCCACTAGTCACTGCCTGCCACTCTGAAAAGGACCAGTTTACTCCTACCCTTTGCCTCCTGTCTGCTAGCCAGTTCTCTATCCACATCAATACTGAACCCCCAATACCGTGTGCTTTAAGTTTGTATGCTAATCTCTTATGCGGGACCTTGTCGAAAGCCTTCTGAAAGTCTAGATATAACACATCCACTGGTTCTCCCTTATCCACTCTACTAGTTACATCCTCGAAAAATTCTATCAGATTTGTCAGACATGATTTACCTTTCGTAAATCCATGCTGACTTTGTCCAACGATTTCACCACTTTCCAAATACGCTGCTATCCCATCTTTAATAACTGACTCTAGCAGTTTCCCCACTACCGATGTTAGACTAACTGGTCTGTAATTCCCCGCTTTCTCTCTCCCTCCTTTTTTTAAAAGTGGGGTTACATTAGCTACCCTCCAATCCTCAGGAACTACTCCAGAATCTAAGGAGTTTTGAAAAATTATCACTAATGCATCCACTATTTCCGTGGCTACCTCCTTGAGTACTCTGGGATGCAGACTATCTGGCCCTGGGGATTTATCGGCCTTCAATCCGTTCAATTTACCCAACACCACCTCCCGGCTAACCTGGATTTCACTCAGTTCCTCCATCTTATTTGACCCCCGTTCCACTGCTATTTCCGACAGATTATTTATGTCTTCCTTAGTGAAGACAGAACCAAAGTATCATCCTGTGGTGGCTCCCACGGGTCGGGCCATTTCCACTATCGAACCCCTCAGCATGGCACTTAGCTACGGAGATAAAGGGCAGGGGTTTAGGTGCCATCTTGCTCTTGCCGACCCATCTGGTCAGGAGAAGGACAACGAATAAACGAACAACCTTCCGAAACACCTGGCTCCTCGCCTTCATTTCGGGATTATCGTCGCGCTACATTGGTGACCCCGACGTGATTCGAACACACAACCTTCATTCATTCATTCAATAGACAATAGACAATAGGTGCAGGAGTAGGCCATTCAGCCCTTCGAGCCAGCACCGCCATTCAATGTGATCATGGCTGATCATCCCCAATCAGTACCCCGTTCCTGCCTTCCCCCCATATCCCCTGACTCCGCTATTTTTAAGAGCCCCATCTAGCTCTCTCTTGAAAGCATCCAGAGAACCATCCTCCACCGCCCTCTGAGGCAGAGAATTCCACAGGCTCACCATACTCAGTGAGAAAAAGTGTTTCCTCGTCTCCGTTCGAAATGGCTTACTCCTTATTCTTAAACTGTGTGTGGCCCCTGGTTCTGGACTCCCCCAACATCGGGAACATGTTTCCTGCCCCTAGCGTGTCCAAGCCCTTAATAATCTTATATGTTTCAATGAGATCCCCGCTCATCCTCCAGAGTGTACAAGCCCAGCCGGGAGTGGAAGATTGCAACCTTAACGTGGTCCGCCCTGTTTCGACTAATGCAATCATCTCGACATGCACAAACGGAAGATCAAATAGAACAAGTTGTCCAACAACTTTAGGCTGTGCACGCCACACGGAAGGAGAAGAAGAAATCCCAGCTGCTCCATTCTCTCAGCAATAAACTAAATTCATTCATTTATGTTGTGTCTATTTTTCTTAAACTAAGGTTGGCGTACACTTACACGTTGGTTGTGAAGATGGCGTAGAGGAGGTCCTGCTCAGGGAGGTAGAAGGTGCCCTGCAGCTCGTTGTAGTAGAAGGGCACCTCTCCGGAGCGAGAGCAGTTCAGCCTGGCCTTCATGAAGGTTGTCCACGTGTCCTCCAGCAGAAAGCGCCCGCCAATGTCGCTCTTGCACACCCGCCCCACCCGCGAGTACACCGTCTTGCCGCAATCGTGCTCCACCGCGTTCTCACGGAAGAAGAAGTAGATGAACAAGCCGATGTCGTAGGCCGAGACAAAGTTGGGCTCTGGGGAGGAGAGGGAGAGACACCAAGAACACCGTGAGGCATGGAGAGTCACCGAGAGTTGTAAGGGCCTGTCCTACATGCATGCAACTCCATGCGATGAGCGCGATCAAACTAGAAGCGGGTGCCGCGCGGAGGTCGGGTGATCCCCTGTACAGGGCCGTTCCCACCAGCATGCGCCTGCATGCGGCAAGCGCGGCCAAACCGGCAGCAAGGGCCGCGCAGAGGTCGGGTGAGAGGCGCAACGCGGCGCAAAGTGAGGCGAACTTGGAGCGAAGTCTAAGGTAAGTTCGCCAGGACAGTATCCAGAGAACCTGCCTCCACCGCACTCTGAGGCAGAGAATTCCACAGACTCACAACTCCCTGTGAGAAAAAGTGTTTCCTCGTCTCCGTTCTAAATGGCTTACCCCTTATTCCTAAACTGTGGCCCCTGGTTCTGGACTCCCCCAACATCGGGAACATGTTTCCTGCCTCTAGCGCGTCCAAGCCCTTAACAAAATTGTTCCGCCAACAGTCATAAAACACAAGGAGATACATGAAAGACAAAATTAAAGTGACGAGTGGAGAGTCCAGGATTGGGGATTTGCAAAGATTGGGGACAGGGGTGGGGGTAAGGGGAGTCAGTCTACCCCACGACAGAAAAGGGATGAGTTGTACAGTCTGACAGCCACGGGGAAGAAGGATCTCCTGTGGCGTTCTGTGCTGCATCTTGGTGGAACCAGTCTGTTGCTGAAGGTGCTCCTCAGGTTGACCAGTGTCACAAGGTCATAGGTGATAGGAGTAGAATCAGGCCATTCGGCCCATCAAGTCTACTCCGCCATATTAAGAATAAGGAGTAAGCCATTTAGAACGGAGACAGGGAAACACTTTATCTCACAGAGAGTGGTGAGTCTGTGGAATTCTCTGCCTCAGAGGGCGGTGGAGGCAGGTTCTCTGGATGCTTTCAAGAGAGAGCTAGATAGGGCTCTTAAAAATAGCGGAGTCAGGGGATATGGGGAGAAGGCAGGAACGGGGTACTGATTAGGGATGATCAGCTATGATCACATTGAATGGCGGTGCTGGCTCGAATGGCCGAATGGCCTACTCCTGCACCTATTGTCTATTGCCATTCACTCACGGCTGATCTATCTCTCGTTGCTAACCCGATTCCCCTGACTTCGCCCCGTAACCTCTGACACACGTACTAATGAAGAAGTATTAAGGACGAGAAGTGAGAAGAAGGAATCAAGCAGTGTGTCATGGAGGGGGTGAGCTGTATCGTCCAAGATGCTCCGCAGTTTGACGATAAACTCTAAAGACTAAAATCAGTGACGCACACACAGAGTGAGACAGACTGGGGTTTGCTGGTTACCATTCAGCCATTTTGAGTTGTATTGTGCGGTCCGGAGCGGAGGCCCGTTGCCCAGGCTGCGGTAGATCGCAGGGTCTCGACCTGAGAAATCGATGACAGTGGCCGCGTACAGCTCCCCCCGTGAGGTGATCACCGCGGTGGAATTGTGTTTGGGATCGTAGGGGCATCTCGCCACGCCGTTGAACTTGTCAAAGGTCACGCTCAGGTTTCCCAGCTAGAGAAGGAAATAAAAAATACAGACAGACCGTTACACGCTTCAAGTCAAGAGAGTTTTATTGTCATGTGTCCCAGATAGGACAATGGAATTCTTGCTTTGCTGCAGCACAACAGCATATTGTAGACAATAATACACAACAGCTCAGTTCAATATACAGATAAATGAGCAGATAAAGTGCAATAAGATTGTTAAGGGCTTGGACACGCTAGAGGCAGGAAACATGTTCCCGATGTTGGGGGAGTCCAGAACCAGGAGCCACAGTTTGAGAATAAGGGGTGAGCCATTTTGAACAGAGACGAGGAAACTCTTTTTCTCACAGAGAGTGGCGAGTCTGTGGAATTCTTTGCCTCAGAGGGCGGTGGAGGCAGGTTCTCTGGATGCTTTCAAGAGAGAGCTAGATAGGGCTCTTAAAGATAGCGGAGTCAGGGGATATGGGGAGAAGGCAGGAACGGGGGTACTGGTTGGGTATGATCAGCCATGATCACATTGAATGGTGGTGCTGGCTCGAAGGGCCGAATGGCCTACTCCTGCACCTATTGTCTATGTTTCTATGTTTGTTTGGTTTCAGTTTCAGTTCTCACGTGTGCCGGGGTACAGTGAAAAACTTTTGGTCGGGGTGCTAACCAGTCAGCGGAAAGACAATACATGATTACAATCGA
This sequence comes from Raja brachyura, assembly GCA_963514005.1. The sequence continues at coordinate 6,663,449 of OY740787.1, read as the reverse complement.
TCCATTTACAGTGTACAGACACATGATGAGGGAATAACATTTAGTGCAAAGGTGAAGCCAGCAAAGTCCCTTGCAAAGTCTTTAGACTTTGGAGATACAGTGCAGAAGCAGGCCCTTCGGCCCACCAAGTCCGTGCTGGCCCGCGATCACCCCGTACACTGGCACTATCCTACACACTAGGGACAATTTACAATTTACGTAGACATGGACAATGTACAATGACATAGAGGTAGGCGGGATGAAATTTGCAGGACATGTACTCAGAATGTCACCAGAACGTGCACCCAAGATAGCAATGACATGGCGACATGACGGAAGAAGGAAATGAGGCCGACCAAGACTCCAAGAACATTCCAGAAGGATTTGGAAGCCCGGGACGCTAACCTATCGAGGGTGGAAGCAAGCTATCGTCAACAGAATGGACTCAACAGTGTGGGAGGAACTAATTCGAAGGAAGTAAGATCAACGTGCAACGCTGTACGTCTTTGGAGTTTGGAGGAAACCAAATCACTTGGAGAAAGCCCACGCAGTCACGGGGAGAACGTGCAAACTCCGTGCAGACAGCACCAGTAATCAGGATCGAACACGGGTCTCTGACGCTGTGAGGCAGCAACTTTTACCGCTGCACCACCGTGCCGACCTCAGTCAATCACAGGTATCATCGCAGGTATCTTTATTTTGACATCATACTCAACGTTGTGGTGTGCTAATGCTGAGAGAATGCAGCAGCTGGGCTTGTACACTGGAGTTTAGAAGGATGAGAGGGAATCTCATTGAAACATAGAAGATTTTTAAGGGCTTGGACACACTAGAGGCAGGAAACATGTTCCTGATGTTTGGGGAGTCCAGAACCAGGGGCCACAGTTTAAGAATAACGGGTAAGCCATTTACAACGGAGACGAGGAAACACTTTTTCTAACAGAGAGTTGTGAGTCTGTGGAATTCTCTGCTGTAGAGGGCGGTGGAGGCATGTTCTCTGGATGCTTTCAAGAGAGAGCTAGATAGGGCTCTTAAAAATAGCGGAGTCAGGGGATACGGGGAGAAGGCAGGAACGGGGTACTGATTGGGGATGATCAGCCATGATCACATTGAATGGCGGTGCTGGCTCGAAGGGCCAAATGGCCTAGTCCTGCACCTATTGTCTATTGTCTATTGATAAAATTACATTTCGATTGGTCAGCATGGGAAAGATAGGCCAAAGGGCCTGTTTTCATGCTGCATCAAGCTTCACAGTAACCCTGCAATGCCCCATACCGGGAGAACAGTGAAAATGTTTTCCCTTACCTCAGCAACATAGTGAAAGGCCTGGATCGAGTGGACGTGGAGAGGATGTTTCCGCTAGCAGGAGAGACTTGGACAAGAGGTCACAGCCTCAGAATTAAAAGACATTCCTTGAGGAAGTGGATGAGGTGGAATTTTTTTTAGTCAGAGGGTGGTGAATCTGTGGAATTCATTGCCAATTGCATGGAGGCCAAGCCAATGGATATTTTTAAGACGGGAATAGATAGATTCTTGATTAGTACGGGTGTCAGGGGTTACGGGGAGAAGGCAGGAGAATGGGGTTCGGAGGGAGAGATAGATAGATCAGCCATGATTGAATGGCGGAGTAGACCTGAAGGGCCGAATGGCCTAATTCTGCCTCCTATCACTTATGAACTTATGATCATAATGAACATGTGGGCCCGTCAGGGACCGAGAGGATGGGACAAAAAGCTTTT